>CM031579.1:7994635-8317089 GCA_018467065.1 Ephestia elutella | reverse complement strand
TCTCTCGGCCGAAAGACGTCCACTGCTGGACAAAGGCCTCCCCCAAGGATTTCCATAACGACCGGTCCTGCGCTGCCCGCATCCATGCGCATCCCGCGACCTTCACCAGGTCATCGGTCCACCGAGTGGGAGGCCTGCCAACACTACGTTTTCCGGTTCGTGGTCGCCACTCGAGAACTTTTCTGCCCCAATGGCTATCTGTTCTACGAGCTATGTGCCCCGCCCACTGCCACTTAAGTTTCGCGATTCTGTGGGCTATGTCGGTTACTTTAGTTCTCCTACCTTAGTTTAGTTTTGCCGGTAAGTAAGTAAATATTCGGTCGTTGTGGAAATCCTTGGGGGAGGCCTTTGTCCAGCAGTGGACGTCTTTTGGCTGAGAGAGAGAAGTAAGTAAATATAAACGTTTAACGGTGATTTGGTCACAGTAAAAATGTATGATCTTAACACAGGATTATTCGGAAGGTTAATTAATTGTATTCTGCGAGCTACATATTATGCATGCTTTGTTCGCTTGTAGTGGGTTGTTACCACAGACATAATATTACCTAGACCCCGCAAGTCTCATCGCCTGCATAGAAAACGAGCGTGTCAATATTTTTTTACCTACTGTGACGTCCACAGTGATGTCACATAAGCGATTTAGTGATGGGAACGCTCGCCATCCATGCAAACGATTCAAAGGTGTCGCCGCCGCCGCCCTTTACTTTCCAAATTGATACTGTAAGCAATTTTACAATACCGATATTATAATCGATTATTCGAGTTCATCGACAGAGGAATGAGAAAACGGCAGAGAAATGATAAATAATTGACCGAGCGAGCGAAGCGAGCGAGGGCTATAATTCAAGTTGGAGCGAAAAACACATTGTTTGTATGTATGTATGTATGTATGTATGTATGTATGTATGTATGTATGTATGTTTGTTCCGCGATAACTCTCGAACCGTTGTTCCGATTTTGATGAAAGTTGGAATATATGTAGGGATGGTTAATAGAATTTTCAAGTTCGTTGGGCATCAAAATCGGTCTAGCCGTTTTTGAGATATTTAATTTTTTGTGAAAATAAATATTGTATTTTAATAGTCGCGAGGTCTACGTTCGCAGCGAACGACTAGTTAATAACTTGTCTTTTTCTCTACTACTGCGAAGCTAAAAGAAAGGTTAATGATTTTAATCAAGTTGGATAAAAATTACATTGTTTGTATGTATGCATGTTTGTTCTGCGATAACTCTCGAACCGTTGATCCGATTTTGATGAAACTTGGAATATACATAGAAATTATTAATAGAATGTTTAAGTTTGTTGTGCATCTAAATAGGTCCAGCCGTTTTTGAGATATTCGATTTTTTTATTTAAATATACATATTTTATTTTAATTTTCGCGAGGGTTCCGTTTTTACCTTTTGAGGTACGGAACCCTAAAAAAAATACATGTCAAAGTCAAAGTCAAAATTTTTTATTGATACTTGGCCTTCAAAGAAGGCTCTTTTTCACGTCGATAACTAATTATTTAATCATAATATATTATGTCTCAAAGCTACAAACTACTAGCATTTCGGAACGACCACTGCTGAGAAGAAATGCCGAAAGAAACTCATGAAACAGTCTTGGTCGCCTAGCATGCCAGAGGGACTATTCATTAACTTTATACATATACTAGAATGTGTACAGACAAAAATAAAATAAAATATTAAAAAAAAAATTATAATAATATAATAAAACATGTTATGTTTGTGATCAAGTAACCACAATGAATTGGATAAGAACAAAAAATAAAAATAAGGATCGAAGCAGGATCCCCTGGCAACACACGTTTACGAGTTGACGCGTGGGTCAGCCATCGCAAAGCTCAACCATAATAGAGGGAACCTTAAGAGTCAAGACCCGGCCCACGACGCCGTCAACAGTTTGAACATTTTAGAAAAATAAATACTTTCAGTCACTTGAAGATCACAATACAAGTACATGTTTAACAATTAAATGTCAATGTAATTAAATTTAAAAAAGAAAGGAAAGGTTATTTTTTTCACACAGAATATCATTCCTCTGTCATTATCATTCCTCTGTTTCCAAATCGATTACGCTTTTAGAATCGATTAGCTTTTCTGTGCGGTACAGCACTATTTGCCTTTTTTGACAGAAAAATGAGATTAGTGATCGTACCACTAAGCTAAATGACGTGTGAACGTATAGTTCGTTTTAACATTCATTGCGTGTTTTTAAAGATAAGCCCTACAACACTCCTTTTAAAAGCGGCAATGTATTTTAAATCAACAATACACACTCGCATACATAGTTTTCTTTGTAAAATCGCCAAATCCGTGCCGGGAACACAAAATAATTGTTTTTTTAGTTAAAAACAACACCATTTTAAAACAAAATTACTTACCGATGAAAAGAAATGTTTCCTTTATCTCGTCCCCCTTTTTGTGTATTGTTTCTTCATCTCAATACCGCGCAATTAGGCATTTTTTACTTTTTGTAATACGTCTGACTGCGAGAACGTTCGACCGCGGACTGAATAAACGAGCGTTAAATGAAGTTGAATCATCTTCCTTTTTACACGCGAAGTACATACACTTGCGGGGTCTAGGTAATATTATGTCTGTGGTTGTTACAATTGTTTGAAAGTTTATCTTTGTTTATAGTTTATCTTGTAGCAACTTACCTACATTTTATGCAAATAAAGAAATTTGATTTGAATTTGAACCAGTTTGCGAACCAATAAAAAAAAAAAGTTATTGTGTTTATTTAATCCTAGAAGCTAGAAGGGGGAGAAAGGGGGTCCTATTGGATATCAACATTAGTTCTTCTGATATTGATGTCCAATAGAATTCCAATTCCTAGCTCACACCTCCTCGTGGTCTCCCCTGGTAATTGTGTCGAGTAATACAATGCCTAGGCAATGTAGTACTCGACATAAGCCAACGTGACAGGAAGAAAAACTCGCCAAGACGCACTGGCCAGCGTGGCGTTTTACGGCCAACTCCCTTCTGTCCAAAATGAACAACGCCAAAAAACCAAGGCCCTCAGTCCCCAGCAGCCCCGCTATTCCTGACTACGGCAGCGGTCAAGGTAACGGCGGGGCAGAGGGTGCTAAGAATCCCTGGGTTCGATCAGGCTGCCACTCGACGACCCTGACCCTGGCGTGTTATAACACCAGGACGATTAGACTGGATGAACGGCTCCACGAATTTGAATTAGCTACAGAAAACATTAAATGGGATATTATAGGACTATCTGAAATTAAACGTAGAGGCGAAAATTTACTGAAACTAACTTCTGGCTACCTTTTATATTATAACTAGCTTTTGCCCGCGGCTTCGCCCGCGTGAATTTCCCACGAGAACATTGCTTTTTCCCGGGATAAAAAGTAGCCTATGTGCTATTCCAGGTCATTATCTACCTCTGTACCAAATTTCATCGAAATCCGTTCAGTAGATTTTGCGTGATTGAGTAACAAACATCCTCACAAACTCACAAACTCACAAATTCACAAACTCACAAACTCACATCCAAACTTTCTCATTTATAATACTAGTCGTTCGCTGCGAACGTAGACCTCGCGACTATTAAAATACAATATTTATTTTCACAAAAAATTAAATATCTCAAAAACGGCTGGACCGATTTTGATGCCCAACGAACTTGAAAATTCTATTAACCATCCCTACATATATTCCAACTTTCATCAAAATCGGAACAACGGTTCGAGAGTTATCGCGGAACAAACATACATACATACATACATACATACATACAAACAATGTGTTTTTCGCTCCAACTTGTAGTGATAACTACAGAATTAATTTGAACCTCTAACTGGTCAACTTTGCATGTCATATTTTAGGTGAAATAGTTGATATATTGGGATACTATTCCTGTGGCGTATTACCTGCATGATAGGCTCTCGACTCACCACAATAGCAGGCATTCAAATCCATTAGTCTCCAGACAAATTGAATGGGAAAGTGACACACCGGTACACAAACTTCATATGTTGTTTTTACAATACTTATTAAGAAAACAGGGAGACCCGCACATCAAAACGTTCTTTGAGTCACGCCGAAACCATTGGTAGCAACAACTCGACGTGATTTTGTGTACTTACGGAATTATATCGAAAATTAAACATTCATAACAAAACATTCCCATGATTAGATTAGACTGTCAACTGAGATCTACAGAGTTGGACGTCTGACATTGACAGCTAGTGACACACGTTCCGTCCTGGGTCCTAACAAACCTTTCTTATCATAAAAAAATAAGAAATCATGGTAGGATTGTTGTAGAATTTTAATTATTCTCCTTTAATATCGTCGACTTAGATTATTATAATATTCAACGAATAAATACCTTATTTAAACATTAGTTCTTTTAAAGAATATTTAAAAGTTGGTTTGACGTGCGTCCGAATTAAGCGAAATGGAGCGCGACGAGGCGGAATGTCAAATCGAGTGGAGAGGGATTCGCTCTCTTCCTAGATAGGCCGCCACGAGACACGTAACATGGCTTGAGCAATTATTAATTTTTTGGGGTTTTTTTCACTTTCGCCGCCCTCGGCACCCCGTCATGGGACTATAGTTTAACCTTTAGCTTTAAAATCCGCGATACGCGCAAGGACACAGGGGATATTTGCCGCCACGAAGTTGTCAGGAGGATGAGCTGTTGATATCCACGTGCCCGCCCGGCCGTATGAATTGGCGCTTCCTGGAGTGTCCTCCCATCACCAGAGGGTGCGGTTCTCCCGGACCGTGGACCGCATGCCACGGCGCAGGCCCCGTCGTCGGCGACCCCAAGGTGCAACACACGGATCCTAACCTTATTTCCAAAGGCCGCGTCGCCGCCTCCGATCCGAGGTCCCTGTAGTGGCTCAGCGCAAACCTCGGAAGGTCCAGCCAGCGTCTACTATCTCGCATACAACGGAGCGTGCAGGAGCGCCGCGTCGCTTTGAGGACGCGACCAGTACCAGTGCTCGAACCCAATGGATCACAAAACGGTGAACGGGACAACGTTCTAAGTGCGCACAGACGTTTGTGTACGGACCTGGCCAGGTACCTTATATTTGGTTTATGTTAATTTTAATTTTCAATTGCGGCAAAGACTTAACAGATTTTGGTATTAGTATAACTGCCCGCCTTCAGCGGCTATTGTGCCTATGGAATAAAATGCTATATTCTATCCCAACCATATTGTATTAATGATATCACCCTGCCCATGACTCCCAGGACTTAAGGCTTAATAGACAAGAGGTCCTTGTACTTCAAAAGTACCAGGCTCTATCCTGAGCATTACATCCGGCTCTCTCTAAAGTAATTGTTCGTGTATAATCGCACTGCGCAGGGATATTGCCCGTCTTCGCTTCAAATAGCTGAAGATCCCTGCGCACACCGCACCAACAATATACTTTTTTTTTTTTTTTTATTTTTTATACACGACAAACTTGAATTATAGCCCTCGCTCGCTTCGCTCGCTCGGTCAATTAGTATGGATTGCTCCCAAGATGTTACTTACGGTGGAGTAGGCTTTTTTATTAACAAAAAACTAGAACCTAATATTTTAACTATTAAAAGTATTTCAACCAGGGTGTGCTATATTGTAATCAAACTAAATAACAGATACTCCATAAAAATAATCCAGGTCTACGCACCTACCTCAAAACATACTGACGACGAAGTAGAATTGATGTATGAAGATATTGAAAGGGCTATGATAGAAAATAAATGCCATTACACAACTGTTATTGGAGACTTCAATGCGATAATAGGCGCACCGCTTATAAACGAAAAATATGTTGGCAAATTTGGTCTGGGGGAACGTAACGAGAGGGGTCTTATGCTTGTTAACTTCTTGGAGAGCAATAAACTATTTGCAATGAACACTTTCTTTAAAAAACGGAAATCTAGAAAATGGACATGGGTGGGTCCTGGCGGCAATATAAAAAATGAGATAGACTATATTATCAGTACACACAAACACATTTTCTCAGACGTATCAGTTTTAAATAAATTTAATACAGGCAGTGATCATCGGTTGGTGAGAGCGACCCTTAGATTTAACTTAAAAACAGAGAGAACCAAGCTAATAAAATCAACAAAAACATATAAAAAAGAAGAAACAATACATCTACAGAAAAATTTCCAAATAGAACTGAATAATAAATTTAAGGACTTAGAGGATCAAGCTAATACAGATATAAACCAGTTTTACAATTCTTTTTGCAAGACAATAGTTGAAACCACCGAAAAATATGCAACTAAATCAAACCCTAGAAGTAAAAACAAATTAACTACTGAAACGATTGCTCTTTTGGAAAGACGAACATTAATGAAAAATAGCTCAATAAATGACCATAAAGAATTAGTAAATATTAATAAACAGATACATAAAGCAATACGTAAAGATATAAGACAGCATAATACCAAAATTATAACGGATACCATCGAACAATATAGAGGACCTAAAATATTTCAGAAAAAAATGTCGATTGGTAAAGAGCAAATAATTAAGCTTAAAGACAAATCAGGTGACGTAATAACCAACCGAGATCAACTTTTAAAAGTAGTTGAAGAGTTTTACCAAGAACTTTATACATCCAAAAGATCCGAGCCCAATACATATGCAGAAGACATAAGAGCACCACCCAATGAATACAGAGAGGAAGACAACATACCACCAATAATAATATCAGAGGTGAGGAAAGCTCTTTCTCAGATGAAGAAAGATAAAACTCCGGGTGAAGACGGAATTACAATAGAACTATTATCAGCAGGTGATACCACAGTCTTGGAGGTTTTGGTAAAACTTTTTAATGAAGTTTTGTTAAAATGTAAAATACCTGACATATGGAAGAATGCAACAGTTACTATGATTCATAAAAAAGGAGATACCGCCCAACTGTCAAATTACCGACCCATAAGCCTTCTATCACAAGTATACAAACTTTTTGCCAAAATTATCTGTAACCGTCTTACCCGTATATTAGATGAATGTCAGCCCGTGGAACAGGCTGGTTTTCGAAGCGGATATTCCACTATAGACCACATTCATACCGTGAAGCAGCTGATGGAGAAAAGTTCAGAATACAACCGACCCTTATGTTTAGCCTTTGTCGATTATGAAAAGGCCTTCGACAGCGTCGAGCATTGGGCCGTGTTTAACTCTCTTCATCGCTGCCAGGTAGACGCACGCTATGTGGATCTGCTGAAGGAAATCTATAGTTCGGCAACAATGCAGGTCCGTCTGCATAGTAATACCGGTCCCATACCCATCAAGAGAGGGGTGCGGCAAGGGGATACCATCTCACCCAAACTATTTACTGCTGCTCTAGACGATATCCTTAAAACCGTAGAATGGGATTCCGAGGGTCTTAACATAAACGGCGTATTTCTTTCCCACCTACGATTTGCGGATGACCTAATATTGTTTGCCGAAACGCCTGAAAAGCTCCAGAAAATGTTAGCTGATCTCCACGACGCATCTCTTAGTGTAGGTCTTAGGATGAACATGACCAAGACAAAGGTTATGTCGAGCATATCTGACCTCTTGAACACGAGCATTACAGTTCATGGCGAGAGGATAGAGGTGGTCGATAAATATTCATACCTTGGTCATTGTTTATCCTTTGACAAAAAACTAAGATCGAAAGAGATTGATCGGCGTATACAGCTGGGGTGGGCTGCATTTAGTAAATTAGCAGATATCTTTAAGAACAGAGAGGTGCCTCAAAGCCTAAAAACCCGCCTCTTCAACCAGTGTGTCCTGCCCACGATCACCTATGGTGCCGAGACATGGACTCTCACAAAGGGAACCATGTATAAGATTGCTGTCGCGCAAAGGGCCATGGAACGAGTCATGCTCGGCATCAAACTTCAAGACCGAGTTCGCAACCTGGAGATCCGACGTCGAACGAAAGTTCACGACGTGGTCTCCAGAGTTGCTGCACTAAAATGGAACTGGGCGGGACACCTGGCTAGAAGGAACGATGGTAGGTGGAGTAAGGCTGTAACCGAGTGGTACCCTAGAAATGGGAGAAGAAGTGTTGGACACCCGGCAGCAAGATGGGTCGACGATGTAAAGAATGTTGCTGGCAAGAACTGGATTGCAATGGCCCAGGATAGGAAAGGTTGGCGTAGACAAAAGGAGGCTTATACCCAGCAGTGGGTCATGGAAGGCTGACGATGATGAATCCTAGAAGCGGATGGATACTTCATCCCACCTTTGGTTGAGATGAATTTTGAAAATACGAGTTGAACTAATTTGGTTAGGTGAGCTACGCTACGAAATTATATTTATAAGTTTGTGAGTATGTTTGTTACTCAATATCTACTATTGACGGACTTTGATGAAATTTTGTACACGGGTAGAAACATACCGGGAGTAGTACATGGTTGGTCCTGAAATTCCCGTAGTAATAAGTTAAATTAAAAGTATTTTTTTCTACCGGTTTGATCGGTAGTTTTGTAAGTATTGATGTGGTAATAAATTTTTATTTTTTAAATCGACCTTTATCTATAATAATGCCAAAACCCCACGCAAACCTCTCAAGAGAACGATTCATGATAAAAACAGATAACAAAACAAATACTTAAGGGGGGTTAGGCGGTCAGCGAAAATTCATATGAAGCGGCTGAGGCGGGGGGGGGACGTCCCGGTTGCGCGCCATTCACATTTTTATCAAAAAGTTAATAGAAATGTTTTGTTTTTCAAAAATTTTAATCAGTCACGATATCGAAAAGGTAAAATACCTTTGTGTTGGTGATTTTAAAACATTTTTTATTATAAAACACGGATGTTATCTGTATTCATATGAAATTTTAGAGGTAACTTCAGGATTTTTTTCTATCGAGCAAAATTTTTCCCATCGTGTTTTGGAAACAGTCCTCCCTTTAAACATACGTTCTACAATACATATCAGAAATTTCAGGGCGAAAACTCCTCAATTCTTTAAACAGCAGCTTATAGAAAACAGCCAATATTGCCGTTTTCACTTACTGAGAGCCCTTAAATATGTTTGTTTTGAATCTTTGATACATACTCAAGCATTTTTTGATTTGTTGAAATTTTGCACAATATTATATAGGTAGGTACCTGCTTAGAAATATTACAATATAGGTACCTAAAATAAAAATATTTTCACCAGACGACCTCCGTGGCCCAACGGTCATCACGCCGGACTGCCACACCGGAGGTCCCGGGTTCGATCCCCGGTCAGGTCAAGATGGAAAATGATCATTTTCAGATTAACCCGGGTCTTGGATGTTTATCTATATATGTATTTGTTATAAAATATAGTATCGTTGAGTTAGTATCCCATAACACAAGTCTCAAACTTACTATTGGGGCTAACTCAATCTGTGTGATTTGTCCGTATATATTTATTTATTATTTTATTATTATTTATTACACACCCGTTCGCAAATTTATACCCTTACGCGCAGAAGTTGTTATCGAATAACAGATACCTAATATATTTTTTTTATATTAAAGAATAATTAAGTGCTGAACGCTGAACTAAAACTTAAATAAGGTATAATGGAAAACAACAAAAACATTTTAAAAAATGAAATACCTTTATTTTTTGCTGTTCATTATACTGCTTTTACCTTATAGGTACATCTTCGAATCCACGTAGGGAACCCACGCCACCATAATTTATTTTGGTACCCCAAGTGAAACCAAATACCTAAATGTTGGTACATGTACTATTGCTATAAAACATACAAGTAATTGCATATAGTTGTTGTATATCACAATTATATAATAATAGTTTACATCAGTTAAAACAAGCACAACTTTATTTGCATAACTATGTATTAGTACCTTATTTAATAAAAGCATTGATACATTTACCAACAACATTTATAGTATAAGAGCTGCGAGTGTAAAAAGGCCACTTCGAGGAATTCTTTATCTAATTCTAATTCTTTTATTTTCTTTATTAGAATTTTAGAATCGATATGTATATTAGTCATTTAAGTTATGTTATCTGTGATTGTGCCTTGTTAAACAAAATCAATTCATTTTGCGATGAATTTGTAAGGGAAATACTTAGATCATATAGTGATTAGTAAAAGTGGCCTTTTAGACCTCCTGATAAATGTAAAAGCAAGTATTCATCAAACATTGTTGGATGTAATGCCTTATGGGCCATATAAGTTTTTCTTTCAAGTTTTTATTGATTAAATATTACAAAGATATAAATTAAGTATTTAGCACAAAATAACCAATACCTTTTGCAAAGACTACAATGTTAATTTAGATTGGTAGAAGCTGGTAGAAAGGTGTTATTTTCCAAAACTTGTAAACTACGTTAAAAATATGATATTTACCTATATTTAATTGTTAAATATTACCTATTATAACTTAAGTTATAATTATCATCAAATATTTACATAAATATTACAGTAGGTAATAATAATTATATTTTTTAATATTTTAGTTAGGATTTTTTTGGCAAGAATTTGTGTTGTGAGTAAGGTTTCCCTTTTTCTTAAGACTTTTGCTATTCGCAATGTCTGTGTTTGTGTATAAGAAATGTTTATAATCCAAATATAAAATTATATAATTAGTTATACATCGTCAACTCTTGTACTAAGTACGTAGTTTTAGCTAAAAACAACAGCTCTGACTACATATCTAATCTACCTATTTGGTATTTGCCATTATTATTCGATCCTACTTATCCTCTACGTAAGTCTAATTGGTCTACACAAAGATATAGGTAAATAATATAAATAAATTGGTTGTTCTAAGGTTGGTATGTGTATACTCGGACACACTGTCCGTCCCATCCGTCGGCTGTGGTCACCTGAAAAGAAAAAGAAAATTTATTTACCAGATTACTCAAATAATAACTTATAATGTGATACAGCGTAATTTAAATTAAAAAAAATATTCTTCTAAGTCAAACATTTTTAAAAGACACCAGGTAGTAAATTTGCCTATATATCGTATTAAATCAAATTACTATGAAATTGTTAAGTTTCTATTTTAAAAGTGCAAACTCATCCGTCAAAGAAACAACGCGGTAATCTAGAGAAATATACGTCAAACTATTGTACCTAATATTTTTTTAATTCAACCTGGCACCTTTTTTTGCTGTTTAACTATGTGTGAGGTCAATAAGGCCAGTAGTAGTTACGTACCGGATCGAACGATTGGTAAAAAGTTTTTTACTTTAAATTTTAGTGGTTAATAACATACACTATTGTTCTAAAATAAATTATATTAATTTATTAATGTATGTAAAGTTGTGATAATCATCGAGATAATACTATGTACCAACTTCTAACGAAGTACATTATATTATATCTTGATGACAATAGTTAATTTTTAAACTTTAATAAACCTTTATTGTGTGAGGTCATTTCTCTAATTCAAATCGGACATTTGATCCGATCTTAAAGTTGTTTTAGTGAATTTATTAAATAGATAATATGCAATAGCCAGATCATAAGTAGACCAATCCAACCAACTGTTTTTAAAAAATAACTGTAGAACTCTACATTTTTCTTTCCCAATTTTACCAGTATGTATAAGTGGATCATGTAACAATTATTTTAAGCAACACACCAATTTTATATAACATAATTTATCTAGGTATGTAGACTTTCCTCGGGCTTCAAAGGGGCTCTAAAAGTTGAATGCAAGTAACCAGGAAAATCTAAATTTACAGGAGAGCCAAAAAACGTTTTCATTTACGGAATTGCTTTTTTTTTTCCCAAACTACAAAGAATTTTTCTAGGATTTTATTTAAATATTTTTATAAAAGGCTGATTTTTTTAAATTAAAGAAGGATTTGCTGTTGACCGCAATCTTGTCCGAAGACAGAGATGAGGTCTACGATGTAGCGAGCTTACCCAGAAGCGGCTGCTTCACTCTGGTTTTAAAGAGAGTCAGGTTGTATGTGCTCGGGAATACAGACACAGGCAGGGAGTGATTAGTATAAAGTAGTATTTAATATGTACGTAAAATATATAATTTTTCAAATTTAACTTAGCTTAAAAATAAATCGTTTTGTCACTTGCTTTCAAGCAACTTATGCCGATTTCACGACCCATCTCAAAGTGAGTTTGTTACCCCTTATCTTTATCTACTAAACCAAACTTCCTGAAATTTAGCATACACATAGTTAGAAGTACTGAGGACATAGGGTATCTATCATCCCAGAAAAAAGCACTGTTCCCGTGGGAAATATACGCGGGCGAAGCGGCAGGCAAAGGCTAATACTATATAAATTCTGCCCGAAGCCCGTAGCTAACAAAAAATCAAAATGCTTGCAATCTCCTTGCTGGCCAGGTACAGATGTCCTCATATTAAGGAAATACAAGAGGTACTACTTCAAAACTATATGGGTATGTCAGTTAATGTATACACACACATACATGACAGCAGGTCGCACGTGCAAGGAGCTGTCATGAAAGTGTGCTATGCTAGTTACAGGCAGTGTATCCCAGCTTTATAGATAGATACATTGATACATAAATCAACACTTATTGCACGATTTAAGAAAAGAACATACAAAGTTGTAACAAAAAGTAAATACATAAATGAGCCCAAAGGCGGACTTATCGCACGTGCAATTTCTTCCAACAAAAAGTGGGTGGAAAGATATACTTAGTGAACAGAGTTTAGAGTGGTTATATACTCTTACCGCAGGAAGGGCACTTCATATAAACGGGGCGTCATATATACCTACTACTACTACAAATGAAACTGTACATCCGTGAACACGTCAATGTGTGTGTTTTCATATTCATAGAATCCCAATCCGTAAACCAACGGGGTAGAAGTGCGGGGGCACTTCTACCCCGTTGGTTTACGGATATTTTACGGATACGCCATATTGCGAGAGGAGCAGGGAGTTTCCTTTCTGTACATCCTTATAATAATTCATTGCTCTTACCGCAGTGATGGAATCCAAAGTGAAGGTGCGTGTATGCCTGGAAGTCCTGCCATTGTCTTCAACCTGGGTGTGCACCAGTTTTCCATCCTCTTCCACCATCTTGGACTTCACCTGGAGCGTGTTAATAAAGAAATAATTATTTTTTGTAATATTTAATATTTAAAAATGTTAAAAAGAGTTACCTACTAAATTAATAAATGGAATAATAAATAAAATAAAAATTTAAATTAACCTCTTTTTAGTTACTGGCACAAGCCAGCCTTCGATCATATTTTTTTAAATTTATTTTATACTTATCACACTAATCACATCACGCTAATCTAAATACTATAAATGCGAAAGCTTGTAAGTTTGGATGTTTGTTCTCAATCACGCAAAATCGACTCGACAGATTTCGATGAATCTTATAAAAGCAGGTATCTTTTATGCAGAAATTCCCACTGGAACAACTAGTTCAGATAAAATAACGTAACCAGAGTCATCTCAAAACAAAAGATATAAAGATTCTTGCTTCTTGGATATGAATGTATTAGGTGTGGATATTACTATGGCTTAGGAAAGAAAATTCTGGAAAGAAAGGACAGTTTGCGCCGACCCCAGTTGATGGGGTAAGGCAGATGATGATGATGATGATAAAGATGAAAAAGAAGAAGAAGAACGTACCATGACGCCATCAGGTCGCTACTCGATGAACTCCTCCCCAACTTATGAAGGAATTGGGAGTGGATATAACTAAGACTAAGAATAGAAGATTCTGGAGAGAGGACATTTTGCGCCGACCCTAGTTGATGGGATAAGGTAAGGCAGATGATGAAGATGAAGAAGAAGAACGTACCTTGACACCATCAAATCGCTCCTCCATGAACTCCTCTCCAACTTATGAAGGTATAGGAAGTGTATATAACTAAGACTAAGAATAGAAGATTCTGGAGATAGGACATTTTGCGCCGACCCCAGTTGATGGGGTAAGGCAGATGATGATGATAAAGAAGAAGAAGACCGTACTTTGACGCCATCAGGTCGCTCCTCGATGAACTCCTCCCCAACTTATGAAGGTATTGGGAGTGGATATAACTATATGGCTAAGGATAGAAAATTCTGGAGAGAAAGGACATTTGCGCCGACCCTAGCTGATGGGATAAGGTAAGGCAGATGATGAAGAAGAAGAATACCGTACCTTGACGCCATCAGGTCGCTCCTCGTTGAACTCCTCCCCAACTTTGAAGACTGCCTTGGCAGTCTTGATGAGGGTGTGGAAGGTCAGCACGTAGTAGCCGTTCTCGTCCTTCGTCAGCTCTACCACGGGGGTCACTGACCCAGCAGTCTTACGGGACACCAACCCGATTTCTGGAATCGACAAGACAATTATGTTCAAGAGAGATGACTAATTAAAAAAATTAAATAAACATCATGACAATCCTATAGTCTGTGAGTTTGTGAGGATGTTTGTTACTCAATCACGCAAAATCTACAAGACGGATTCGGTGAAATTTGTTATTCGGGTAGAAAAATATCGGGAATAGCACATAGGGTACTTTTTATCCCGAAATTCTCACGGGAGCGAAGCCCCGGGAGGCGGTTAGTATAAAATACATTTATAATGTAATAAATTTAATAATGACTTTCTGTAATTAAGATAACATTTAAAAATATTAGATTTGTTTGGCAGCATTTTAATTTTCTATACAAATATGTTTGAGTCTACCGTTTTTTTTTCTTTAAATAATCATCTTGTATATTATGAAACTAGCTGCGCCCCGTGGCTTTGCTTCCATGAGAGTTTCGGGATAAAAAAAATTCTACCCGTATACCAAATTTCACTAAAATCCGTCCAGTAGATTTTGCGTGATTGAGTAACAAACATCCTTACAAACTCACAAATTCACAAAGTCACCAACTCACATCCAAACTTTTGCATTTATAATATTAGTAGGATAATATTATGACTGTCTTCTACCGAAATATCTCGAGATAACACCGTCTAACTAAAGACGCCTCACACATCTAAATTGGATGAAGCATTTATTAGTTACTAGCTTTTGCCCGCGATTTCGCCCGCGTGAATTTCCCACGGGAACTGTGCTTTTTCCCGGGATGAAAGGTACCCTATGTCCTTCTCCGTACTTCCAGCTATGTGTATGCGAAATTTCAGGAAGATTGGTTCAGTAGATAAAGCGTGAAGAGGTAACAAACAAACAAACAAACTCACATTCGCATTTATAATATTAGTTAGGATGGAGGAAGAATATAACTTTAAAAACATTACATTCCTTTTTGTCAGTCATGTAATTAGCAAAAATGCAATCGTCTTTTAAAGTCTAGACTTCATTTATACATTTATTTAACCTTTATTGTACCAAATATACAAAAGTTAAAGCACTATAGAAGGACACCATTATCTGCCAGTCAACCTTTGGGTTCATCTTCCTCAAGTTTCGTATTTATGTGCGCATTTTACATATACAATAATAATAAGTTAAAATTTAAATAGATAATGAATGAGAATTAAAAAGAACCTAAGTTATTTTAAGCAAATGTTTTTGTATATTAATATCAATCTATGAATTATGTAAATCTGATTGGCAAAAAAAAATATTGCGTCGAAAACTGAATTAAATAATTAATTATTTTGATGCTACGTTATACTCGTAAGGTCGTCAGTCCAGTTGACTTTGTATAGAAACATCTAGCAAATCTATAATTATTAATAAAATTTATTTCTAGAATTTACGTAAATGGCCTATGTTCATTTTAGCTCAATAATACAGGAAGTTTTAGTCAAAGTCAAAGTCAAAATTTTTTATTGAAACTTGGCCTTCAAAGAAGGCTCTTTTTCACGTCGATAACTAATTATTTAATCATAATATTTTATGTCTCAAAGCTACAAACTACTAGCATTTCGGAACGACCACTGCTAAATGTATATTTTATGGTGAGATATAAAATCTTTTATTACCTAGACAAAAAGTATAATTGTTTGCAATTTAGAGACTGGGTGTGCCTTGTCAAATTATATAATTGGTTGACCTTAGCATAGGTAGGTATATCTTCATAAAACCTTAGCAATATAGCATATATCCCAGAGCACCGATCTGGACATTTTTCATACAATTTTTATTTAAGTTAAATTAATATTTTTTTTAATGGTTAATTCTGAATTCTGGTCGGTGTTCTGCTATTAACATCATCAGTGCAATTCAAATCGATGATTTGAGATCAATGCCTTATTTTGCGTAGGTACTATCTTGGTACTATCACCACAGATCACTAAAACTTTTAACTACTCATGTGCTATCACGATCATTATTATGTAAACACATCGGTCCTTTAGTAAGATAATGTTTACACATTGGTCATAAATTGTATAAGTACATATCAATGCTCATGACTCTACATATAGCACTACAAAACCTTTAGATGCAGCTAATGCTGTACCTATACTTAATTTTTTATTTTTTATTTATTGGGAAAACCAACAACTTAACCTAACATGCATAAACAACAATTAAAAAACATACAGTCATTTAGAGGTCTTCACGGCTAGATACATATTATTTATAAACTATTATCTAACTTTTGCTACGGATGAGTGATTTATAATTCAATGGTGATTAATGATGAATTCTACCCTGTATTGTTTCTTAAAACGACTTTCATCTCGGGCATTTTCGTGAGTTTCTATGATGCCT
Source organism: Ephestia elutella (assembly GCA_018467065.1). Lineage (NCBI taxonomy): Eukaryota > Metazoa > Arthropoda > Insecta > Lepidoptera > Pyralidae > Ephestia > Ephestia elutella. Next base: position 8,300,492 of record CM031579.1, on the reverse strand, counting down.
CCCATCAATCGAAATAATTCCTAGCTCGGTGGTGGGTTGCTGATTATGGAGCAAGCGGATTTACCATTATACTATATTGTATATTAAAATACCGTTGTAAGAAACTTGCTAATAAATTATTTTTATTATTATTTTATAATGATAAGCTGTTAAAGAATGGTGACTCTGGTCTGACAAATTATTGGAATATGAAGGCATAATGAAAGAACTGGCTGGAACTGGCTGACATGTCTGGTTGGTAGGCTTTTGTCCACCTGTGGACATAGCTACTCAATCGATTAGAAAACTGCTTGTCCTTTATGAACATACTTATTGGAAAACCATATTTTTAACAATCTAACCCTGTAAATAGCAAATTTGACTTTCATTTTCCACATCGCATGGTAAATTTGTATAAAATTTTCCACATAACAAGTACTAATAATAATGGTGTTGATAGTACGTACCGACCAGTTGTACCGGTATCTACATCCGGCAATTTTATGTCAAAATGCACGCCCACATAAACACAAACCGAACTTGTGCTCTAAAATTATAAATGTTGTAAATGAAGTATGATAAATAAAAAATGTATATGTCTACTAATATTTACAGATATTTGTTTTAATAGGTATTATTTGTTTTGATTATTTCTTTATTAGGAATGTTGTTTATACACTTTTCCAAATTTAGGTCTCGGGTTAATGTTAATTAAAGCTAACATAAAAAGTCATTCAAATGAAATATTTATTCTTCTAATTTTATGATACAAATAAACGATCCCATCGTAATACTCAATCGAATTTAGCAGATGTACAAGAAGCAAGAAAGTATAGAGTCCTAATAAAACACCTAAATAGTAAGAATAAGTCGCACATAACTTACCTAAAAATTTCAAATAATCATCGAAATTCTTAGCGTCGGCCGACGTGAGCTTGTATTTTCTTCCTATAAACTGGTCCAAGTCAATCATTGTTGATCAGTTCAGTTCTGATACCTGTTATTCGAGAGTAAATACTTGGTTTCGTCGCACGTCACTACTGGAGGGTACGGTTTACCTGACTGAAGCTACATGGATCGGAGAACATTATAAACAGCAATGAATAGCGGTCAAGAATGATCCCGTCACGCTTCGGTCGTTCCGTATATTTTTTAATTTCTGATGAGGCGCTCCCGTTCTATAAGTTATACAAAAGATAGCAGCTTAAGTAACAACGAGTGCTTTGTTGTATTTTTTTAATTTCTAAAATATAAAATAGTAGAAGTAGAGATCAAGCGGCCAAGTGTCCCTAAGCCTTTCGGACGCATGTGGAGAACATCCAAAAGGGACGTACGTACAGTGGGCCACATAGAAAAGTATACCACTTTTTATAGTGGATCTTATTCAGGTGGTATACTTTTCTATGTGGCCCACTGTATCTAAATCTGATTACGATATGCACCGCTGTGTCAATAAATCCTATTATCCTATTATTATATAATATTATAAATGCGAAAGTTGAGATGTGAGTTTGTGAATCTGTGAGTTTGTCTAATGTTTGTTACTCAATCACGCAAAATCTACTGGACGGATTTCGATGAAATTTGGTAGTAGAAAAATACCGGGAATAGCACATAGGGTACTTTTTATCCCGAAATTCCCACGGGAGCGAAGCCCCGGGGCGCAGCTAGTTAATCATAAACTTGGTAATTTTCATTGACCACTAGTCGATCAGTCATAAGCAATAACAGATACTGTTATTTTTTTTTTGTTTTAATTGGAAAACCATACAGTTTAATAACTAAATTACATAATAAACTTAAATATCTACAAACACATTTAACAGGTTATCGTTAATACCTAGAATTACTTTGACTTTAACATAAACAGACATAAATCTGTTATTAGTATTTATTTCAAGAAGAAGTGATTCTTAATTTGGTTTGGTCGAACTCCGATTTAGACTCTGTTTTGTATTAAATAATTAATATTTAAAAGATTTGTTTTAACTAATATATAGATTGAATTTTATGAAATAATTTGTAAAGCTATATTTTTAAGCAGTACTTTTAACTGTTTTTTTTAATTAACCCTTTGTTTAAAAAATAGTTAAAAGTACAGCAAGTTTAAAAATATAACGACAGACCCCTAAATCGGATCAAACATCGCGCTTATTGATACGGATTATTTAATTGACATTTCAATTCTTATTCATGACATACTAACTTACACTTTGACTTTGAGTCTAGCTGTCTTTCACATAAAAAGTTGAAATCGAAAAACTGTGACACACGTGAACAATTGCATATAATTTTTTGCTCGTACTGACTTTAATCCTATATTCATACGTGTAACTAATTTATGTATACTTTTAAAATCGTTTACGTAGACTGTCTGATCGATGTACCCAAGAAAAAACAAATTTAGGTAAGTAAGTTAGAAAATAAAAAATATTTCGAGACAGCTAATGAATTTTGCAATTTGGAGAAATTAAATAAAGATATCAATTTTAATAAAAAATAATGTTGAAATGTATTGCTAAGTTCATAATATAACACAACTGGATAATTTCTTCAATTTATTTTTGATATTCTTTCAAATTGGAGAAAGAGTATTGAGAAGGGAAGGTCCTATTGAAGAGAAAACTTGAAAATACCCAAAGTATGTACCCCGGGTCGTTGCTAGGAATAGGATAATATTAGGTCACATTAATTCCAGTAAATTAACTCCATAAATTTACTTTCATTCTTGTTATGTATTAAATAATAATAATTTTAACAAGTCAGTATAGTCAATTAGGAAATAGTACATTATGATACAAGTGTCCAAAGTTGGTCATTACGCACAAGAGGCGAGATTGGCGCGCGAGCCGAAGGCGAGCGCGCTAATAAAGCCGAGTGTGCGTAATGACCAAATGGACACGTGTATCATGCGACGTTTTTCAACACACTTGTGAGTAAAAAAAATTAATGTGGTCCTCACATCTAATTATCGGAAAACGATTGCACCCTTTTGTCATTCCTCCCTTTATAAAACATTCGTATGCATGCCGCCAAATACTTACGTTTGATTTTGGAGGCAATAAACATTACGCGCCTCGTTAATGATTTCAGGTGGAGTTAAATTTACATATTCTTCCATACTAGTCGACATTTTATTAAATATTTAATATGCTAACACGGCGAAAATCGGAAAATGTCCCTAACAAACACAACATAATAAATATAGTCTTGTTTTTTATTCGCGTGCCGCCGCCCGCCGCCCGTCCCGCGCCGTGCGCAGGGAGCGCGCGGTGCACGCTGCGGATGGTATATCGCCATACAGCCAGTATGGCTGTATAAAAATCATTATCTTTGCTTATTTAAAAACTGTTGTTATTTTCCCTATTTGATCTAATATGTATTATGCGGCTAAATTAAAAATGCTTTGTGGAATTCATAACGCGCATTAGTTTTCTATCTTTTGTATAGCGCAGTATGGTAATTTTTATTTCCAAACACCTCCGTAATATATTCGTAATACCTTCGTAATATATGGCATTATGGGCCTAAATTCGATGTAATAAGACCCACTTTACGAGCAAGTGTGTTGAAAATATTTAAAAAGTATTTAACTATAAAGTTCTTTCCTAATTCTAACTACTATTATAAATGCAATATTTCAGAAACAAACAAACAAACTGACTTTGTTTGTTTGTTTCTGAAATATTGCATACACATACTTAGAAGTACGGAGAAGGACATAGGGTACCTTTCATCCTGTGAAAAGCACTGTTTCCGTGGGAAATTCACGCGGGCGAAGCCACGGGCTAAAGCTAGTAGGTATTCTATTAACTATTCTATTTTATATTTTCAGAGTAATCCGTTGTCCCGATAAGCTACTTAATTATAGAGTAACATTATATAAGTACTTAGATCCTACTAAATAAAAAATTATGACGCTCATGACGATGAAGAGATGCTAAAACGGTTATAAATAGTTAAATAAACTTCAGGCACAGGGCGGGAGCTTCATAGAAACGGGGCGTCAAATATACCTACTACTACTACAAATGAAACTGTACATCCGTGAACGCGTCAATGTGTGCGTTAAACAACTAGGGTCGCCGAAAAATTTTAAAATATGTACGATTATGTAATCAGGGAGATAGAGGCTTAAAATAAAACTTAAGTTTATGTTATATAAACATTTATTGAGCTTCCTTTTAACAAATATACAATACAAGCATAGAAAACTTATAAAAATATATTGTACAAAAAGACGCCGCGACAATGTTGTATGTTGAAAGTGACAACTCCGTTCGTTCCAGTCTGCCATGATGTTTGATATCAGCGTCTTACTGGATAATAACTTAACTCAACATTTATTCAGAAAGGCAGATTAGGATGATAAGCCAAGGTCAAAGACATGAAAAAAAAATTTAATTCTCATATGTTGCTCCCATTTACCCACAAAATGGCATATAACGAAAAAATGTATACACCGCACAATATCTAATGATGTGAAATATTTTTAATTACATTGCTTACCTGTATTCATCCTTCGGAAATTTATAAAAACGTCCCTCTTGGTTTATACTAGATAAACAAAGGTTAACTGTGCAGTACCTAACCATAATTAATTTCAATAAAACGATGTTTCTCTCTATCTATAAAAGCAAAACGTAACAGTAGCTTGAGATACGCTTCGCAGTCGCAGCTGCTAACCCCGTTTCACAGTGTCCCTCGACTCAAACGGGCGGGGTAGAAGTGCGGGGTACGCCATATTGCGGGAGAGGCAGGGAGCTTCCTTTCTGTACGTATAGTACTTATATTAATTCTGTGCTTCAGGGTCAACCGCGATTAAACGTAATAACGTAGACATTTTCTCAAACGAGATTTTTTTAGACAAAGCCAGATCATAGATCGGCTTTTCTAGCAAATCTATACATTATAATAAAATTGTAACTCGTCTATACATAAATAAGTCTTTAAAAGGCCAACAGACAGTCAAAAAAATGTAACTTTGGCTATTTGCTTATTCCTAACCAAAGTTTGACTTGAAACTAATAAAGTTAACTTGATTTAACAAAAGTGATTTATCTTTAAGCCATTTTTTTCGTAAAGCCAAAAGTTTTTTTTAGAATATTTGTCCATCTGTCTTTCTACGGATATTTGCAAAACTACTGGATGAAATTTGATACGGTTTTCTATAGATTTCATTTTGGTACGCTTACAACGCAAATAACACGATAGAAGTATTCACGATTGTAGTTTTTATTTTATTTTATTAAAGATGGGTTTGCTTTTGACCGCAATCTTGTCCGAAGACAGAGATGAGGTCTACGATGTAGCGAGCTTACCTAAAAGCAGCATATTTACTCGCTTCGTAGTACGCGCAAACGGAGTAGCGGGCAAAAGCTAGAGTTATATTAGTACAGATATCACAATCCGGTTTGCCTTACGCATTGCGCAACTAGCGCAATGCGTAAGGCATACTCTATAAATACCTTAATAAATACTTGCATGTATACTTGCTTATGAGTTTTTTTGTGAGCAGATTTCCTGGTGGCAAAACTTGTAATTAATGATGTGATCTGTGGGATAAAAACCATGAACTAATAGATAGATAGATCACACTTTATTGCACCATTTATAGAAAAGAACATACAAAGTATGTTTTTACATATTGATAAAAATTACTCAAAAAAATAAAAATGAATAAAATGAGCGCAAAGGCTGGCTTATTGCAAATGCAATTAGAATAATATAGAGGTAAAAGTATATAATAATATATTATAAGTATATAATAATAATTAAAAGTATATAATAATATATTATTATATTATATACTTTATATAATAATATAAGAGATAAATTAGTACCTACTTTAGTTACCCTGTGTTATTCGCATGCAGTCCGAGGCATGACCTACCAGACCAAATTTAATTTATATGTTAATAAAAAAAAAGTATTTGAGCTCGACTCTATCACACATAAAACAATGGACTTATTTATAGATTTTTCGTTTTTAGCCCAATTATCTTCTTAATACGCCAATTGGTCGCTATAAAGACTTGTTACCTTTACAGATCGGATTCAAAATGAAAGATTCACACTCAGAGAAATTAGCTAGCTTTATAAAATAGTATTTATGTCCTAGAATATAATCACGAACAGTTTTCTAAAAATATAATAGTAATTTTTGCATAATACTGTACATCTCACAGACCTTCTTTTGTCATTTAATGTCTAAAGATGAATATAATGTACCCATAATGATATTCTTTGAAAGACCTGTTGAACCCACAATCTGTCATTTCATAAACGTAATACTTAAAAAAAATCCTACTAAATAAAACAAAAACAATTCTATACATATAATATAAATAAAATGTAACATAGGCTTTGTCAGTAGAGATAGGAGACTGATTTTTAAGAAATAAATGTACTTATTTATATTGGTTCTACCCGTCTTTATTATAGAGCAATTAGGACTCCTTTCTGCGCGCGGAAGTCTTTGTTGCTCGAAGGTCTTTATGGGCTAACTAGTATGGGCCCGCGACTTTGTTCCCGTGGGAATTTCGAAAAATCCTCTCTTAGGCCCGTATTAATAAATGACACTCAAGACTTAGCTCGATTTTGAAAGCGCACTTGAGTCGCGGTGCTAATTTATAAATCTTACTTGAGTTCTCACTTGAGTTCCGAGTATCAGCCGAGTGCAGACGTATTAATAAACAAATATCAGCACTCAAGATGCTACTCAAGAGCGTATTTGCTGATGACAGTACAACCTGACTTGAGAGTGACTTTAGTTAGACCAGACTCAGTAAAAAATAATAGACCCGGCTTAACAATCTTTATCCAAACAGTAGTTATGCGGCCGGTTTCCATGTTTTGTCACTATTTTTAGTACTTTGTGCCAAATCCTTTGTCGGCGCCGGGTTTAGGTATGCACGGCACAAAGTACTTTTCAAAACATGGAAACCGGCCGCATAAATACTGTTTGGATAAAGATTGTTAAGCTGGGTCTATTATTTTTTACTAAGTCTATGGTTTGACACCATACGCCATGTCAAAATTCTCAGCTTGTCAGTTTGAAGTTGTGTGTGTTCTGAGATCTCAAGTGATACGCCCCGTTGATATAGGTTTATTAATTAGCGACGATCTTAAGTGCGTGAACACAACTTGAGTGCGAATCGGCTGAGTTCGCACTTGACAGCTGTCTTGAGCTTGGTTTATAAATACCGGCCTTAGTGCTCCTCTACACTACCTAAGTCAAAGTCAATTGTTTTTGTTTATAGGCTTAAAAATAGCACTTATAAATCGTCACATACTTGTTTTTTAGTTAGTTGACGTCATTTAAAGCTAAGGTTACCACCGCCTCCAAGGCGCCTACAAGACTCCTAAGGACCCTACATATCAAATTTTTGCTCTCTACGCCCAGTAGTTTTGGCAGTGCGTTGTCTGCCAGTCATCCAATCGGTCAGTGACGGAAGAATTTAATATATATTGTTGATGATGGATGCCAAAATTATCATATTTAGAATTTCTGTCTATTCTGTGTGTTGTATACTAAGATATTAACAATAGCAACAAGACGAAGTCGCAGACAAAATAATGAAAATAATGAATTGGCATAGAAACAATAACGAAGTATATGATACTGATATTATTAATAAATGTGAGGTTACATCATTCTTATAAAAACTGAAGTTACGAACTTTGATGAAATTTAGTTTACGTTTACTTTCAAGGTTTTTTTTTATTTACCTTAATTAATTACCTATATATAACTAATAGGTAAAATAATCCACATATATCTTACCTTAGTTAAAATGAAATTGAAGCGGTGGTGGCCGAGTGGTAGGGCGCCCGCCTGTGGATGCAAAATCCCAGGTTCGAATCCTGCCCGGGCTACATGAGTTTGTATACCAAACTGACTCATGTTAGTTTTCATCGACCACCACTTGCTTCCGGTGAAGGAAACCATCATGAGGAAACCTGCACTCTGGTTGATGATTATCAGCTAGTGTGTGAAATGGAGAAGGCAATGGCAAACCACTCTATTAAAATTGCCAAGAGAGTCGTTGTGTGTGTTTCATTCCATATAATGACCACGACCCTCAGTCATGAGGAAATACGACTAAAGAGAGAGTTAAAATGAAATACAAGGTATAAGTATTTATATATTTATTTAATACTGAGATTCGTGAACACTTTTTTTTATAAATAAACATATTTTTTTATGTTATAAAGTTATGTCACAGAATTAATATATGGTTATGTGTTCACTAAATGACTACTTAAAACTAATAGTTGCTCGTGGGTCGTAGTAGTCAGTATCGATATTATTTATCTTTGCAACCGCATTCTCGTTAGAAGCTAGTCAGCCATGACCATTGGATGTGGTATATTTCATTTATTTATTTGTAAGGATACATCCAGATTCACAGACAATAAATCCAAAACACCTGCATGTCATACATAAGAAAAATTAACAAAGATTAAAAAATTAAGGTAAATAGTAATAATTAATTAGATCATATTATATTATAAAAATTAATTGAATTGAGGTACGTCATAACATTTCGAGTTTAACTTAACATTTCATATGAACCTAAGATGACATGCCAATGTTGCCAACACATCCAAGACCATTAGAAATACTTAGGAGAAGCCTATGTCCAGCTGTGCACATATGGCTGAGTTGATGATGATGATCTAAGTTATTTCACCTAAAAATGTCTTGATTATCATCATGCCAGGTTTTCTAGCGATATGTCGCACGGAACTCTTTTTATGTCTAATATATCCTTCTGTGTTTGCTTGGTTTTTGCGTCTTCAAAAATTACAAATCAATCTAGTAATAAAGCTGGAGAGTTCGTGTTTATTTGTTGAAACGCTCTAGTCTCTAGCTTTTATTTGATTTGCAATGTACGAATGTGTGAGTCAAATCTTGCCAAGTTAAATTAAAGCTACTTATTTCCGCTTGTCGAAATTTTACAAGAAGCTTCAGTTCCGATGTCGGCTAGTTAGCCGTTGAGGAGTTTTTCGTTAGGAGCCGACAGTTTTCCGTACAGGTGTAAGACATAAAATTTTTGTCACGCATTTATTTCACCAAGTTCTTAACTGGGCTCAGACGTCCTATCTGAGATGATCTGAGAGACATTACAATAGGGCAGTTGTTAAAATTTTGCAAAGTAACAGGTAGATTCAGTGGGTCGCCACCAACGTGAGTTACCAGGTAACTCAAAACCCTATACGGGTCTCGGGGAATTGGGTGAAATGGTCCCAGCATAAGTGGACAGATCACCCGCCTGGTGCTCGCGCTGGCGTCCCCATATACTAAATAATAATAGGTAATAAGTTCTTAACTGGTGACCAAAAAGTTTGTGCAAAAATGATGTTTCTGTAAATAAACTTATATAAATGATAACTAGTTTCATGAAGAAAAGTGACTATCTAGAATTGCCCACGTGCTCGGTACACAGGGCCTAACACAGATCTATTTTCCACAATTTTATGATATTTTTTTTACGATATCATCTAAATAACATAGGTTCACTCCCGGTCCATGGCGAGAGCCATCTCCTTGAGTTTCCGGCGGTGCACCTTGGTGGAGGCTGTCATAGGGATGTCGTTCACGAATATGACGCCCCCGCGCAGCTGCTTCGACTCTGACAGCGCTTCTGAAAAATAAACATAATTTTGTCTCTATGCGTCAAAGAAATCTGAGTAATTTTATAATAGTCAATATCTTTATTTAGACATACACATTTACACAACCCAAGTATCTTTTAAAATCACATTTAATATAGAGGTTCCAGCACGTGTCGCCGCAAGGAAGGGTTTCCAGAAGGCTGGCAGCATTACCCTTCTGCACCAATAGTTGTATTTCGATGGTAATATGTATAATGTCATTGCACACATTACATGGACTTCAAATCAGATCACCACACCCTGGATCTGCGACAATTTTCTCAGGTATCTTAATTTAAATCTTTTCTATTTTTAGCTGTAAAATACTAACATTAATTTTATAATAGTAAATAATTTTTGTTAATCTACCACGAAAGAGCCTGCCACCCATAACACTGGGTAACCTATCGTGGGTGACAGCGCACATTATGTAATGCAACACCTATTTGCTAATAAATATATTTTCATTTTCATCTACCACAAGAACAAACCTTTGACCAAGTCCTTGATATCTTGAGCAGTGACGTCACTATCAGGGTGTCTGACCACGCAAGCCACAGGCAGGTCACCACACTCCGGATCAGGGATTCCGGTCACCGCCACGTCCAGTACTCCAGGGTGCTGGCGTATTACGTTCTCCAGCTCGACTGGTGATATCTGAAATTAGGTGGGTAGTGGTCAATTGAGCCCCGCTGTTGTCTGATTAGTATGGGCAGAGTCATCCAGAGAATAAAGAAAGGGGCAAACGAGCCCGCGAGCTAAGTGATCTGTGGGCTCAGATTACACCGAAGGGGATAAATCAATCATTTATTAAAATACTGCTTTCGACCGCGGCTTCGCCCGCGTGAATTTCCCAAGGGAACAGTGCTTTTTCCCGGGATGAAAGGTACCCTATGTCCTTCTCCGTACTTCCAGCTATGTGTATGCGAAATTTCAGGAAGATTGGTTCAGTAGATAAAGCGTGAAGAGGTAACAAAAAAACAAATAAACAAACCAACAAATTAACAAACAAAGAAACTCACTTTCGCGTTTATAATATTAGTTAGGATAGTTAGGATTAGTACTAGTTAGGATATGTATTTCAGTTACTGTTGCAAATCTGACGAGATGCGTTTCTGTCAACCTATGCGTTTTCTGATAAATTGCGAATCTGACCAAGTAAGATTCTGACGCTATGCGACGAATTTTTTCTATGTAGTAATTAAATAATAAAGCTGAGAAGGCTTTGGGTTTGATGCGTTTTTATTATAGATATGCACTTATCTTTGAAATCACCTAGTCCTGTCTGATATCAAAAATCATCGACATCGAAACCCTGTTTTACTTTAAGGTTAATATCCATTTTAGGAAAGGATTCTATACAGTTGAGTCAGCAGTGCAGGACGCTAAGATTTTCGTTTGACACTTTATAATCCGCCATTAATCAAAATCCCGGACTTTTTCTGGATATACATCCATATTTTACAACTTACTTGGTTACTTTTGTACTTGAGCAGAAGCTTGATCCTTTCGACGAAGAAGAAGTTCCAGTACTCGTCTCTGTAGAACGTGTCTCCAGTCTTGAACCAGCGATCCTCTGAAAACGTCTCCTCTGTAGCCTCCGGGTTATTGTAATATTCCTGAGACAAATATTGAAACACATCAAATTGTCTGATGATAACCTAAATTAAAATGTCAGTTCTCAATTACTACTTTTATTGAACATGATGTCTAGGAAGAATTAAATTAGAAATATTAAATAAAATTAGAATTTAATGAATAACAGAAAACCATAATTAAATTTTCGTATTAGGTGGGTCTGAGATTCTTAACCCCATATTGAGCCCATAGTATTACATTAAAAGAAAATCTCTAAAAATCATGTCAAATTGAAAATGATATAGGTATCGTTTTCTATTTTATTTATATTATAAAATGTTGATTAGGTATATTCAAAATTTTGCTGTAGGCAATGTTTCCTTGACGAACAACTTTTGGCAACGATTTGTTATTTCCGCAAATTGCATCTTTCGATATCACATTTAGGTATCGCTTCAAAATACTCGTCTTACTTTGAATATCCCGGGACCTTTTATCCAGAGCTCCCCAGGCACGTGGGGTTCAAATATGTCTTCTTGTGTTACAGAATCAATGATCTGTAAAGCATAAATTTTATAAATTAGTTAAAAGATAAGTTTAAATAAAGTCAATCTTCTAAATATGTATGGTCAAAATTTGAAATTAAGTTTGTATGATATTACAGATTTTATCGAATTAATATTCCTACTAAATATTTATAAAAGTTTGCACTAGGTACGCTTTGCATCGATACTCACTCTATACTGGAAACATCCCATAGGTCTTCCGTAGGAGCCAGGGGGCGGGCTGTCAGTGTGGAAGCCGACTGAGGTCAGCTCACTCATGCCGTAGCCGTTCCACACCTCGGTGTCGGGAGTCACTTCCTGTAAAATATTTTAATTTCATAATTTTACTTCTTCTTCGTTTCATTCATTTTAATACCTCTACAAACTATACAGAGTTAGTGGTAAGTCGACCTACATCCATTGAGAGGTGTTAGTATTGTTTGACCAATACCACAGAATTAATATAAGTACTACCAATACTATCAACGGATGTAGGTCGACTTACCAGTAACCCTGTATATTAGTTAGTAAATTAGTTAAGTAAGGATTCTACACAAAATTAATTTTTGGCACAAGCTTTTATTGTCACCTGAGAGAATGCGTATTTTTTTAATATTCTCTGCAGTCCCTCTCAGCTTTTCTTGTTCGATAGATTGTTCCTCGAAATCAAAATTTCCGTATTTTGTATTTAGTGCTATTCGTTTATTGTATAAATTATTTTAATTAGCAAATACTCCTAAATATTCTTTGTAGGTAAGTAGTCCGTAAAATGTATTTTTTTGTATAGTTTACTTTACAACACCCGTTTCTTCCTGAATCCTTTCACGTGTCTGCTGAAAGGGATTTCCTTAGAAATAAGCAGCTTCTAAGATTTACTGATATTCCACTTTTTAATTATCTTAAGTATATATTTTGTAGTACATAAATTGTATTGTAATAAATAAATAATAATTCTCCTAGCAATTTACTTGTTAGTGTTTTTGCCATATGATTTGAGCATATTTAGTATAAGAAGAAGTATGAAAGTAGCTCTAATGAATGAAAAGCTTAATAGGATGATATGGTCAATCAGAAAGGAGGAAAACCACATCACAAAGAGGGCCTTGAATATGAAAGTAAATAGTTTGAGGTAAAGGGAAGACCAAAGAAAAGATGGGTAAGTAGATTGCGTCAGGGACGGCATGAATAGGAAGGGATAGTCGAGTGAGATGGAAAGTGGCAGAACGAGGTGGAGATTAATATACTATGGCTACAAAAGACTGTGAAAAGGGTAATGAAAAAGATCTTACAATTTTAATACGGATAAGGGAGGCTCACGTTAGTTTTAATCAAATTGAGGAAGATCTTTACCTTGATCTGAGCGATGAGTTCGTTGGGAACAGCGCTGCCACCCAGCATGATGGACTCGAAGCAGGTGAAATCGCACTGCTCCCGGTCGCCAGGCTTCATCAGCGTGGTCATCAGGGTTGGCGAGAACACTGTGTATGTTGGCTGGAATCATCAAATATTATGTCAGCCTTGAGAATCTCTTGCAAATCAGAATTTGCAAGAGATTCTCAAGCCCAGAGGCTAAAAGTGTCCTTTTCAGGTTTACTCTAACTGTAAGTAATAATACCAATTACCTCGAAATCGGTCCAGATTTTGCGTAAAGAAATAACATACATCCTCATAAATAAGCAAAAGGGAAAGAAATGATGATTGATCTGATAATTTCTTTACCTACCTCATGGTCCGGCCTGTGAAACCTCTGAGAATAAAGCCTTTGAAATATTGTCAATTTTATCTTTTTCGCTTGAAATATGATCATAAACCATGATCATTTTGAATTTGCCCCTTGACCCGCAATCACCGCTTCAATTTGTCATGTATAAAAAATGTATCTGAACGTAGAACTGTTTTGTACTGTACTATTATCTTATTAAAATGTGATTAACTTTAATAAGCTGAAATGGATACATCCTTGGTCTGGTAAGTACAATAGGTAGGTATGTTTGAGTCTGTTATTACTTATAATTTGTCAAAATTAGGCAAATTAGGTAACAACACAGTAATTTTTGAACATCCAAAAATAAATCTGCACAGAAGCTAAGCCAAAAGCAAATTCCCTTGCCGTTGCTATCAAACAATTTCGCAAAAACACCCCATAAGTTGCTTCTCTGGTGGCCTATCTGGAACTTCATCAACTTCACCTGATGGTCATAAATGCGGAGCCATTTATTGGAGCCAATTAGAGATAGATATTAGAACACCGATCTGCCTACTATCACAAGAAATAGAGTGAGAGCTAGCTAAAAATCAAGAAAAAATATAAAGGAAATATCTAACGGGTGTTTTTTTTAGAGGGATAGAACTTTGAAATGGAATAAAACAAGGATGATTTTTTACAATTGATATGAAATTGACTTTATTCGACTGATAATCTTTTGACATTATAATTTAAATATAATTTCTGGCATATGACCGCCACGGCTGGCTCGGACGTGAACGGCAATCTTGTTTTGGGCCATCAAAACAAGATTGCCGTTCATCCCGATTTTCCGAGAATTTTGTTTCGCGATGAAGCTCATTTTTGGTTAAATGGCTACATCAATAAACAAAACTGCTTTATTTGAAGTGAAGATAATCCTCAAGTGTATATATATTGAAACACCGTTAAATCCAATAGGTTAGGTTACACAATAAAACTGACTGTTTGGTGTGCTTTATGGGCTGGTGAAATCATTTATGCTGGCCAGAACGTTACAGTGAATGGTGACCGCTATAGAGCCATGGTTATTGACTTTTTCGTTCCTCAATTGAACAACCATTAGGTGCAGGAGCAGTGGTTTCAACAAGACGGCGCAACATGTCACACAGCTCGTGCCACAATTGATTTACTGAAGGAAACGTTTGATAACCGCATAATTTCACGTTTCGGACCCGTTAATTGGCCTCCAAGATCGTGTGATTTAACGCCGCTAGACTATTTTCTGTAGGGATATGTGAAGTAGCTAGTCTACGCCGATAAGTCCGCAACGATCGACCACTTGGAGGACCATATTCGTCGCTTTAATGTCGATATATAGCCACATATGTTGAAAAAAGTTATTCAAAATTAGACCTCCAGATTAGATTACGTCCGAACCAGCCGTGGCGGTCATATACCAGATATCATATTTAAATTATAATGTCAAAAGATTATCCGTCGAATAAAGTCAATTTCATATCAATTGTAAAAAATCATCCTTGTTTTATTCCTTTCCAAAGTTCTATCCCTCTAAAAAAACACCCTTTATTAAGTAAATTTAGAAATGAAATCGGTACGAACACCAATTGAAATTGTAATGAAATTTATCCAAGGCACAGAAAAAAGTAAGATAAAGCTTCCTTACCAACAGGCAATTGAATGCTTATTCTTATTATACTTACTTGGCTCATGCAACTAGAACCAGATATGTGAACACATTGAGCAGAACAGTAACCCCCATCCTAAACACTGGCTCGCAGTGAAGAGAATCATGAGATATTTACAGTACTATTACTAGTATTACTACTTGTCTAGTTTTAAGTGTAGACTTTGAAATAGACAAGTAGTCCCTACCATCCGTAGTCGTACCCTAATACCCTCGTACCCTCTGTTGTTCGTTCTACCTTACCAACTTACCCTATAAGTATTGATTAAATAGTAAGCGTGGTCTTTGGTCAAGGGCTGGGAAGTTTGCAGTCGGGTGTACCGCAGTATCGGAGATACGAGGAAGTTGACCAACGCAGTCAGCCACTGCAGAGGAGAACCTATCAACGCCAGGCGGGTTGGTGACGGGAAGTCGGTGAATCTTGACCTGAGAATAAATCCTACCTATTTTAATATTATAAATGCGAAAGTTAGTGTGTTTGGTTATTTTTTACTCAATTCCTACTTAGGTACGCAAAATGTACCGGACAGATTTTGATGAAATTTGGTATACGGGTAGAAAAATACCACATAGGGTACTTTTAGGGAACGAAGAAGTTATTTTGCGGTCATGTAAAACCATATTTCTAATACCTTTGCAGAAATTGGGGTTCATAAAAATCTTTTAGTATTGTTTCCAAAAGAAATCAATACCAACGATTATAAAATATCACTCCGCCCCTACAAATTGGTCAATCTTGGTAATAACCTCAATTCTCAAGCAATAAATATAAAATTTCATAGTTCCCCTAAAAATTGTTTTATAGTACGTACGTACTGAAATTTCTGAAGCTGTATATTCAGCTGGTGTTATTAGCCAATATTTTATACCTCAGTATGTGTTGAGTTTGGATCGGCTGACACCACGAAGGATTGGCACCATGGTGCGAGTGGCATAAGGCTCTTTTTTAATTGGCCGATTGATATTTGTTGATAATCAAAAATATGATATTCTCACCACCAATAGGGACCAGTTATAGCAAAGTTCTTGTGCGTAGCCGCAGCCGCTTTAGGCAAGCCGGTGGTGCCACTGGTGGCTATGAGAAAGGCGATGGTGTTTTCTGGATCGAAATCATTCGCTCTGAAATTAAATATTCATTCGAATTGGCTTCATGTTATGTAACATACACCGACATATGATTATACCTTTGTTGGAATAAACTTTGTCTAAATTAGATTGGTATCTGGGCTATTATACCTAACCTAGTTTACTTTTAGAACCTTGTCCTCTTCTGTAATGCTAGACTTTTTCAAGTTTAGTTTAGGTATTATTTATTAGCTTCGTCTGCGTGAATTTATTTTAGGGTTGTCTAATTTTCACGAACGAATAAATATATCCAGGTTAAAAACTGCCCATAAATGTTATTCTATAACCTCCTCATCCCTGTAGCGAAAACTCCATCAAATTCGTATAACACGTTTTGAAGTTTACCTTGGACTAAACAGACAAACCTTTTGACGAAGCGTGTTGCGGATAATTTTCTATAGAATTTTTGACCAAGCATGTTGCTGATAAATATAAAAATTGGCATCTTACTTGAAGTCCTCGACAGGAGAATCATCACCATACTGCTCCAAGAAGTTCGCAAAGCTGCAGAGGTAGTCCCCAGTGTCGAACGTGACGATTTGTGAATCCATCTCTAGTGCATTCAGAACTACTTGGATGTCAGGTGCTTTCTCGCTTTGGCAGAATACAATCTTAGGCCTGTCCACATTGAAAGTGCCTTGGAGCTCATCTGAAAAAAGTTTTTTCAATTTTGGATTTATCGAATTTGTATCAGTGCATGGCGTTTCATTGAACCGCTGTAATATAAGTTTAAGTTTTAAGTGTCTTAGTAAATAAGTACCTAATCCAAGTACATATAATTCTGGGAAAAAGCACCGTTCCCGTTGGAAATTCAAAGCGGATGAAGCCACGTGCGAAAACTAGTTATTTAAATAGGTAATTTACGCTTAAATGTATTTCTCACGGGAGCCTAACACCTGGCAAAGGCTATTTTATCCTATTATTTCAACCTAAAAAATAAAAAAAATTAACTTGGCTTAAATTATATTGGTCAACTAATAATATTTAAAAAACATATTTACAAATTAATTAAAAGAATAAATAATAATAAAACTAAAACTAAAATTAAATATACTTGGCTTGGCATCCCAATTTTATGATAAGAACCAACAAATCTAAGTTTGTGTATTTAAAAATCATTTTTACTAATTTGTCTGTGGGGCTTCTCTAGCAATGACTTATGTCATTACATCATTCAAACCACAGAACATATAAAAGAGGTTAGAATGGCTATAATGCATAATTTCTATGAGAACCAGTGTCGCCTAATCCGCCCCACCTTTCACCGTTACCACACATTTGCAATTTCCAATCTAGCCAATCATAGCGCCACTTCATCACGAAATTTCAAACTGAACCAATCATACGCAAGCACGCAATCGGTGTACAATTAGTGTGATTGTGTTTGTAAACTACGCTAGTGCTTGACTAAACTTTAAATGACTTAATTATCGATATTGAATTTTGTTATTAAACAATAACATAATTCAAACAACAATACTGTTACATACAAAAGTGATATAGTAAAATGGAAAATAAAACAAAGTACATTTATTACAATCTTATATTTATTGACCTTGGAACAAGATATATTTATTAAGAAGTTGTCGCTTGGTTTGTTTTTTGCACGTATACCAAACAGCTCAATCGGTTAAAATAACTGGTTTTTATAATTCAGTTGCAAGATTTCACCCGGACAAACATACATACATACATATATTGCAAGTTAAATAAAAGCTTGTTATAATAATAATTATTCGCATTACTTAATTTAGTCTTTCCACATTAACATTAATTTATAACATTTATAAATATATGACTTTGAAAGACGATATCGATAAATATCGTCTCTCACTACGCCCAAGCACTAAGAGCTAATGCCACGTTGTTGCCGCGCACTCCACTACGCGGTACGTTTGACGTTGCAAAAATAACGAACGCATGCAGACAGCAATGTATATTTTTTGGAGAAAAAAATATATTTTAATGACCTTTGAAAGATTTTGACTAAAATTTCGTATTTACTAGAGGTTTTTTTACTTACCGATGATAAGAAACGCATCCTTTGTTTATATTAAGCTCTTGACTTCTCGCTCGACAAGTAATTACCGCACATGAAGGCATTTTCGTACAATTTTGTAGCAGCGCTTCGCAATACTTACTCCGCTAGAGTTCGCGAGCGACTAAACGGCGCGGTCACGTGTTTTTGTAAAGATACGAGCGGTCGCTCGCATGCTTGGCGCGCCGGCCCCGCCCACAACTCCTTTCTAACCTCTTTTATATGTTCTGTGATTCAAACTTTGTCCCTGCTGTTGTGGTCTCCTACATGCCCCACTTCCTACACAGTGGAGACAAGGACAGTGCGATTAGAAAAACTCGACGTCTGGTATTTTTTTTTTCATTTATACTAAAACTAGCCGCGCCCCGGGGCATCGCTCGCTTTTTCAGGATAAAAAGTACCCTATGTGCTATTCCCATTGTTACCTATTTGTACCCGTGTACCAAATTTCATTAACAATGATAATCAGTGGTATAATCATTCAAAAATCCTCACTCACAAACTCACATCCAAACTTTTGCTTTCATATTATTAGTAGGATAAAATAAAACACCTTTTTGTGTAATTATGATAAATTAACAAAAAGAATATTTTTCTGTCGTTACATTTTACATAAACTTACTGACGCCAAGTGTTCTATCAACGGCAGCGATGATGACTCCTAGATACAGAGCAGCTTGGAATGGCACAGCCAGCTCCACGTGGCTGGGAGCCATCAGGACTATGACGTCACCGATCTGCAGACCAAAGTTCCTCATTGCTACAGCGCACCGTACGGTCTTCTCTAAGGTTTCCGCGCTGTTTACCGTCTCTCCAGTCGCACCGTCAATCTAGATACAATGTTCTAGTTAAAATAGAATGGGACGCTCAGGCACCGTAGGCAGGTGATGTCCGACTATAGTTTCGGACTCTTCAGAAGTCCATTTCAAGGAGAGTACAAGTGTTTTTATCTACCACCAGAATACTTAAGATAAATGAAAGGGTATAAGTATATACTCGACAGGCTTGACTTGTCACACGATTCCTATAGCTACCTACCATTTCCAATATAAAGGTCTGCTTTAATGCAATGTCATGAAATCATACACAGTTTAATCACAAACAAGAAAGTAATCGAAACTTGTATATCCTAAATGTATTTTTTATTTTTATTAAAAAGTTTTAAATGAACTGTGGATTTGAAATTATGGTACATTAAAAGTGTACATTACCTGGACTATAAACTCCGGGTCATCCTTAAGGCTCTGCAGCATCATCTTGCCAAGATGGAACCTGTCATTTGGGTTCCCGGACTCGGCGACGATGCGAGAAGTCAGGTCGCTAATGAACCAATGCACTTTGTCATTCGAAATCTTCGTCAGTTTCGACATTTTTCTGCAAAAACCCTTTGGTTGACCTTCCTAATTTTTATAGTAAAAGGACGAAGATCAGGTCCAGAATTTTGTTTGTTTGCCCCTAGAAGATATTGGTAAATATAAAAATTATAAGGTAAGGTAACCAAACTCCCTAGATAAACTTAAAATCAAAGCTTTCCTTTTCGCTTTGCCCTAGTCGGGTATAAAAGAGCTTATTATCTTCAAACGGTTTAATGATTTCCGTTAATTATTTCTTTTAATAATAGCTCTAATAGGTACTTATTTAGATATCTATCTACCTACCAGTAGTCTTTCAAACAAAAGATCCATTTAGGTGTTAAGATTGCACAGGCAGATGTAGGTAACTACTGTATGTTTCCACCAATATTGTAATTCACCTGTACATTTTGCGTGATGGAGTAACAAACATCCTCACAAACTTACAAATTCACAAACTCACATCCAAACTTTCTCATTTATAATATTAGTGGGATATTAGTAGGATTGCTAATAGGCATACGTTCAGCAGTGGACGCAAATATGCTGAGAAGAAGAAGAAGTAGCATTGCCGGAAGGAAATACATGCTCATCTTCCACATCCTCCTTATGATTATGCCTACCTTACTTCTTAAAACGGCTATTCACTTTTTAAATTACGCACATTAACAGAAAACGCGATGTTTAACAAAAAGGGCCGTGCGCCTTTTCAAACGACTGTACTTTGAGTGATCTGTCGCTTGTTGTTTGATAGATATATTATGGCTCGCGTAGTACAAATCTAAGGGTAATAGCACACTGTGTCATAGTTGTAGTACCAAAGTCCGTAATCATAATGAGAGTCATTTTGAAAATGACGGTCATTCGCTAAGAGCTCAGTGATTTCGTGGTATAAGTAGTACTTATCTTTCGAGTCGATGTCACCACGCACATTATTCGGTGCACTTATAATTATTTCCAACATTTAAATTCAATTTCAAAAAATAAGGTACATTTTAATATTGAGCGGTTTTTTTATGAAATTTTAACAGACGAAACACAATTTCAGAGTTTCTATCAGGTTCCATCGAAAGGCTTTAAATTTATGACTTGTATTTGTATTGTATCAAATACGTGTCAACTACTGATTTTTACTTAACTTATGATACACATGCGTGTAATATAACTTCAACTACTTTTATTCCTCTTCCCCACAGCTTCTACCACCCCCGTACAGAACTTCAAAAATAATCCTCTTTCGCTTTTTGATACCATCCCATCCTTAATGTCTTCCTTCACCAACCTCTTGCCAAGTTCTTGCTCCATGTTGTGCCTTTCCCTGCCATGGACAGGGCAGTCCAGTATTAGATGCAACAGAGTTTCCTCTGTTGCATCATCGCAGATGCACGATGGACTCTCCTTGCGCTTGAATCTAATAATAATAATCTTGCTTTGTCAACTATCATGTCAACAGAAAATTGCAGTTTGTCCAGTATCGGAACAACCATATGTAAGTACTTACGTATAATGATGAGGTAAGGGTGTCGGAAGCTGACTTTTTGTCCAATTCAAGTGTGTTCGCTATTCAGACTTTCTACATATCTTTATTTAACTATCTTGGGAAAAATAGCTATGACAGTAAAACCAGCACAATAGGCCTTGAACCGTCGCATTACTGCTCTCGTCGAGAAATACAATACAAGCAATTGTTAGTGCAGCAATTGACTGCAACTGTAACAGTGTTTTATTGCATATAGGATCAACTAACCATCTATTGTAGCGTAGCAGTCTAATTTATCGTATTACTTACATTTGTTGATTCTTTATGTAGAGTCGAGCGTGAATAGGTATTTGCAATAACCCTTTCGTGGCTTATTTCCTACCACCATTTATTTATTTAGTCGTATGGCATGCATATGTCCAGAGTCGCTTTACGTATACCTAATATCTAACTAGTAGCTATAACCTAATATCTAATTTCTTAACCCATTGGGCTGCGTTCGCATCCGGAGAGAAGAAATCCAGGGAGTTGCCTGCAAATTTTCTTTTTGGGCAGTCATGGATGATGTAGTGAACAGACTGCACGGGTGCACCACAATCACATGCCGGTGAGCTTCGCCAACCACAACTTGAACTCACGAAGGCGAAGCTCACCGGCGAAGAACATATATTCACCGCAGAGTCCGTGCTCAGTGCGTAGTCTATTTAACTCACACCAATCTCGTCTGGGTTCTGAGAATCCTCAGGGCGTTTTGATGGGATCATAGCGTGAAGGGGCGGCCTTGGGAGGGTTAGACCTTGATAAATTACCCGAACACGAGAATTTGAGCATACAGAATTTACATAGAATCACGTCTCCATCCCTTACGGAGTAGACAGAGCCAAGAGTCGCGAGACTCGAAGCTGAATAGTGGGCTCTCTGATAGAATGGAGATTCAGATATAGTGACAGGTTGCTAGCCCATCGTCTATGAGTGGAGGAATCCCCAGTTTTTAAAGCCCTTTCCCTCCATTGACTTTTACAATCTGCGCGGGAAGAGAAACAGCTGGCACATTCTATGTTTTTTCTTCGCTCCCAGACCAGCATGAGAAAGCATACAGAATTTGACATACTAAAAGCCAAATAGATATAGACTGGCATAGAGGCGTTGTTTTATCGCCGTTTAAAATGTAAATTTTTCTGTACTATATGAAATGGTCTTTAGAATCCGGGGTAGCAGCTCGATAGGACCATCTATTATGCATGCTATAATGAACCGCGGCGCTACAGGCCGCTGCAAATTACAGGTTAGACTTACGGATTCATGTACTGATGCTCTAGGGCGAGGAGTGCCTAGGAACCCGTTCATGACTTTTTGAAGAGCTCGCCAGGGTTTCCATCTCATGATTTTTTTTCTTTCCATGCGAACGCTTCAGGGAAGGTTATAAAAGTAGCATACGACTCGACGGAAGAGGATTATTTATAGAAGTGACTATACGATGGCTTGATCGGATAATCCGAGGATCTTAGTGGCGCAGTAATTAGCGCGCTCGGCCTGCGAAATTGGCGGTTAAACAACTTTCGTAATGGTCCATCATGGTATGGGTGACCGAAAATGTATTGTCTCGGTCGAGCTCCTCCGTGCTTCAGAAGGCATATTAAGCCTTTGAAGGCTTAGGTTGATCCTTCGCACTCATTAAAACCCACCAATATGCATTGGGCTGCGAGGCCCAAGGGCATTGGCCTTCCTTGTGGATGGATAAGGCCATCCACAAGGAAGGCCAATGCCCCAACAGTGGGGACATTAAAATAGCTGATAATCTGTTGTAGTACAATTTAACAGTAAATGGTGTGTAAATAGCCTTAGAGTTAGATGCAAGTCATTATCATCAGTAGTACGGACGTATATTTACTTGCGATATAATTCACTAAGATGTAACTTTAATAGGCACTTTGTGATCTGTGACATTATAGATATTCCACTGTCATCTTAACTAATCATATGATATTGGGATTTAAAAATATAAATTTAGTTGCTAACATTTTGTACAACTACAGTGCATAATCGAGCCAACATCTATCTTCTATATATATAAAAGAACAAGGGTGTCTGATAAATCAACGCCCAGCCTAAACCATAAAAGCTATAAACTTGAAATTTGGATCGAAGTTTTATGTTAATACGTAGTGCTCAGATAAGAAAGGATTTTTCAAAATTAGACCCCTAAGGGGGTTAAAATTAAGGGCAAAGTTTGTATGAAAAAAAAATTAAATCTTCACTGATTTACTTGAAACTTGGCAAGAATGCTTCTCAACAAAAATAACCAATGGCGTGTTTCAGCGTTTTTTGAAATTCAACCTCTAAAGGGGTAAAAAAGGGGAGGTAAACTAATTTATCATCACAAAACCGAAACTATAAAAGCTATAAACGTGAAATTTGGTTAGTGTCTTCATTATACAATATACTGCCCACATAAGAAAGGGTTGTTCACAATTTCAACCCTTACAGTCCAAAAAAGGGGTGAATTTGCGTACCATTAGACAAATCCCATTTGAAATTTCGCCAGTCACAAGCAATGCATGTTGGCCTATCGGTAGAGGCGGCGGATTATTTTTTTAAGTACAGGGTTCGAATCCTGCCAGATGTGACTTTTTTTTTCCATTTTTTTTGCGTTTTGTATTAGTTTTTTAGATTCTATATTTTTTTAAATATTTTAGTAAAGAAATATTTCAAGAAAATAGCTGGATCGAATCCTGCCACTAACAATAATTTTCTGTTTTCCTTTTTTATTTGTTTTCTAGAATTAATTTCTTACTTTTTTTTTAATTTTAAAAAGAAACGAATAAATTCATTTGCAAATTTATTTCCGGTCATCTACTGATTGTGCCTAGAAAAATATCCAATAGATGGCCTTGATAAAATGAGAAATGTAAGCTGAAATTATTTCTCAATATTTGATAAAATGAGAAATGTAAGCTGAAATTATTTCTCAATATTTTCAATAGATGGCGCTGCGCAATTTTGGTGATTTCTACTTCGCGCTTATTTAACAGCATAAAGGGGTCGTGGGTATAATAATAAAACCGTAAAGATATTTTGTCTGTACAGTACATTTAGTATTTTTGACTGAAATGGATAGAGGGACACTTAAAAAGAATAACAGAAAGCAAAAACATTTTTTTGGAATTTTTTGTCTGTCTGTCTGTCTGTCTGTCCGTCTGTATATGTATGTACGCGTTTCACGCAATATCTGCTGGACGGATTTGAAAGATTTTTTTTTTGTTGTATAGCTATTAAGCCTGGGCAACATATAGGCTATAAGTGATTTTGAAAACTGGAACACCTGATGAAGAACCTTAACAGAACAGCTAAACTATAAGAAATATGGAAATGGTACCTTTGGAAAAGTTTATCAATCTGACGAGCATTTTCTGTTGACGTATAAAAATCGAAGATCAGGATCATCTGATGAAGAATTCCAAGGGACCAGCTACACTATTACATATATGGAAATGGCGCCTTAGCAAAAGTCGTTTAACCTGATGAGCATTTTCTGCTGACGTATAAAAATTTAAGTTTATGCAACATCTGATGAAGAACTCCAAGAGACCAGCTACTCTATAAAAAATGGAAATGGGGCCTTAGCAAAAGTCGTTCAACCTGATGAGCATTTTCTACTGACGTATTAATAGACAGAACACGGGATAGGATAAAGAGGGACTCGGGGTGGGAGTGGTGGTACACGGGAAATTGTAGATAACGAGCAGACGAAGATCGTTTATTAATTTTAAATATCACTTTTGATTCATTTTAACACCGCGACTGTACTACAAGTACCTAATATATTCCCGCGGGACACGGGATAACCAAATAGCTGAAATTTTGAGTACTGGAGTTTAGGTTACTACAGTATGGAACACAAAAAGATTTTTCATCTAAGGAAACTCACGCGGGCGAAGCCGCGGGCAGCAGCTAGTCTATGCATATAATAAGACAGTAAAAATATGTTGTCCGTACATTTTGTATTTTTGACTGAAATAGATTAGGGACACTTAAAAAGAATAATAGAAAGCAAAAAAAATGTTTGAATTTTTTGTCTGTCTGTCTGTATGTTCACGCTTATCTCCGAAAGTACTGAACCGATTTGAATGAAACTTTTTTTGTTGTATAGCTATTAAGCCTGGGCAACATTTAGGCTATAATTTATTTTGAAAACTGGAACACCTGGTGAAGAACCTTAACAGAACAGCTAAACTATAAGAAATATGGAAATGGTGCCCTAACAAAAGTCGTTCAAACTGATGAGCATTTTCTGATGACGTATAAAAATTGAAGATCTAGAACATCTGATGAAGAACTGCAAGAGACCAGCTCTCTCTCTCTCAGCCGAAAACTGCCACTTGCCTTTGTCCACTGCTGGACAAAGGCCTCCCCCAAGGATTTCCATAACGACCGGTCCTGCGCTGCCCGCATCCATGCGCATCCCGCGACCCTCACCAGGTCGTTGGTCCACCGAGTGGGAGGCCTGCCAACACTACGTTTTCCGGTTCGTGGTCGCCACTCGAGAACTTTTCTGCCCCAACGGCTATCTGTTCTACGAGCTATGTGCCCCGCCCACTGCCACTTAAGTTTCGCGATTCTGCGGGCTATGTCGGTTACTTTAGTTCTCCTACGGATCTCCTCATTTCTGATTCGATCACGCAGAGAAACTCCGAGCATAGCGCGCTCCATCGCCCTTTGGGTGACCTTGAGCCTTCTTATGAGGCCCATAGTAAGCGACCACGTCTCTGTTCCGTATGTCATTACTGGCAACACACACTGGTCAAAGACCTTAGTCTTGAGACACTGCGGTATTTTGGACGAAAAGATATCGCGAAGCTTCCCGAACGCTGCCCAGCCGAGTTGGATTCGACGGTTGACCTCTTTCTCAAAGTTGGACTTACCTAACTGAACTGTTTGTCCCAGGTATACATAATCGTCAACAACTTCGAGTGTAGAGTCTCCAACCTTCAGAGGAGTGGGTGCGACACGGATATTAAACATAATTTTCGTCTTGTCCATGTTCATATTTAGACCCACTTGTTGAGAGGCTCTACAGAGGCCATCGAGCATTGTGCCTAGGTCTTCCAAGGTCTCAGCCATGACTACGATATCGTCAGCGAATCGAAGGTGAGTGAGGTACTCGCCGTTGATATTGATGCCGAGTCCGCTCCAGTCCAGAAGCTTGAAAACATCTTCCAGGGCGGCGGTGAACAGTTTCGGAGATATCACGTCTCCCTGTCTCACCCCTCGCTGCAACTGGATAGGTTTGGAGCCTTGATCCTGGAGACGGACCGAAATGGTGGCGTTTTCGTACAAACACTTCAGCGCTTCGATATATCGATAGTCAATTTGGCACCGTTGGAGAGACTGTAGCACAGCCCAGGTCTCGATCGAATCGAAGGCTTTCTCGTAGTCCACAAACGCCAAGCATAATGGCTGATTATACTCTGCAGTCTTCTGTATAATCTGCCGCAGCGTATGTATGTGGTCTACGGTACTAAAGCCTTTTCGGAAACCGGCTTGTTCGGGAGGCTGGAAGTCGTCAAACCTGCGAGCGAGACGATTCGTAATGACTCTCGAAAACAGTTTGTAGACATGGCTCAGAAGTGAGATAGGCCTATAATTCTTCAATAGGGTTTTGTCACCTTTTTTGAAGAAAAGTACCACCACACTTCTGTGCCATGCCGTAGGCGTTTGTCCCTCGAGTATGACGGAATCAAATAGCTTCTGAAGAGCTTTTAATACCGGCGTTCCACCTGCTTTCAGAAGCTCAGCCGTGATTCCATCATCACCCGGTGCCTTATTGTTTTTTAGCTGTTTGAGAGCCATTCTAATCTCATATAGGCTGACGTCCGGGATATCTTCGGTGACCAGCTACACTATAACATATATGGAAATGGCGCTTTATTAAAAGTCGTTCAACCTGATGAGCATTTTCTGCTCACGCATAAAAATTGAAGATCTGGAACATCTGATGAAAAGCTCAAAGAGAGATTTTTCATCTAAGCGAAACAAACGCGGGCGAAGCCGCGGGCGATAGCTAGTAGACGATAATATAAAATCCCTTTCCACGTCTAGGTATCTGACGCAATAGATTTTAATGCAATTTTGTTTTTGATTATTTAGATACTTGCTATAATTCTTTCAGAAAGTACATAAATTGATGGGTATTCCCACATCCGTACGAGGTTGGGTTGCTATTATATCATAGAATATTTAATGAAAGAAAACTTGCATAAACAAAATTTATGGTTACAGCACACTGGTCAGCATTTTCGATGTATCCAATTATATGTATTTCCATGTCGTACCCTTGAACAATTTTGCAATGCCATCCAATAGAATATTCTAACAGCTGTACTGTGGAAGCGGACTTGAAAATTTTAGGATTGCATTGTACAGCGACAACACAATAAGTATTAGAGAACTACTGAACCGATTTACATGAAATTTGGTATATGGGTTACTAGTAATACTTGGAATAAAACATAGGGTCTATTTCACTTGACATACAACAATTTTCTGTGATGCATAAAAATATAGTGTCGGAAAACCATTTTTTTAACTATAATTTTAGTAAACCATTGCCGAAGGTTCTTAAAGTTGTAGGTGGTGTCCATCGGACCCACGACTCTTGTCTCGTGTGTCGTGTCTTGTGTCGTGGAAAGCTGTGTCATGGGCCACGACACAGTTCTCGACGAGACAGAGAGACGAGAGAGAGTTCAGAGACTTAACCTCTCATTATTTTTCTTCTTATCGGCCGTGTTCTAATAAAATCTGACACCAGTGACACCATACTAATACTGGTGTCAGATTTTATTCAAGTCACCTAAAGGCATCTGACATGACTTTTAAGTGTAACTATAGTATAGCTCTTGTTCCTTTTGGCAACAAAGGACCATCAGGAACAATTACTAGGAATAAAAACAATATAGAAATGA
Organism: Ephestia elutella; assembly: GCA_018467065.1. Lineage (NCBI taxonomy): Eukaryota > Metazoa > Arthropoda > Insecta > Lepidoptera > Pyralidae > Ephestia > Ephestia elutella. The sequence goes on along the minus strand of CM031579.1, from coordinate 8,272,381 downwards.
CTGTAACATCTGTATTGTCACTGTAACGGAGATACCTACCTGACAAACATACATAATTCATCACAACAATAACATCGCGCGTGCGATTCCATAGCGCCGCCGCGAGACGAAGATCTACATGTCTGCGTCCAACGGCCGTCGCTGCATTACTGAGCGCGCAAAGCCGACGCTCGTGTTTTTATATAACGGCTCCAGGATCCCGTGCTGTGATTGGTCAATAGCATCACTTGTACTTTGTAAATATTTAAATTGTATATAAAATAATGTAAGTTATTTATCAATATATTCTGCTATCTGCTTTCACTGCTATTAATCTTTCATTTCTCTCAAATACGACGAGTCTACACTACCATCTCCCAACACTGGTGACACCCGTAAACACGAAGAAAGCACCTTCTACCATGGCGGACGAATCCTTCGAAGATGCCCCTGCTACTGCCCAGAATTCAAACGAGCAGCCTTCAGAATTAGCTACGTTCTCCTTCAAAAAACGTATTCCTCCGTTTTGGCGCCAAAGGCCGAGACTTTGGTTCGCCCAGTACGAAGCTATCATCGCGAGTCAGAAAATGGGAGATGAAGCCAAATACCAGCTCGTCGTCGCTCAACTAGAGTTAACAGACATCGAACAAGTTGGAGATATCATATTATCACCGCCAGCCACGAACAAATACGGAACACTGAAAGAACGGCTGTTATCTACATATGAAGAGTCAGAGTCAAGACAACTTCAGAAACTTCTGGGAGAGATGGAACTTGGCAGTCAGAAACCATCGCAATTATTGCGCAGAATGCGTGATTTAGCCCGCGACCGAGTACCAGACAACACATTGAAGATCATGTGGACGGGCCACCTTCCTCCATCAGTTCGCGCAGTAGTAGTAGTTCATGGTGAGTAGGTAACTATCGTTACCTACTCACCATGATTGACAGAGCAACAAAATGGACCGAAGCTTGCCCGCTAGAAGAAATAACTGCCGAAAAAGTCGCCAACGCTTTTTATAACGGATGGATTGCAAGATTTGGATGTCCAGCACGAATAACCACCGACCAAGGCAGGCAATTCGAATCGGAAGTATTCAACGTACTTATGAAGAGAATGGGTATCAACAAACTCCGGACTACAGCATACCACCCCCAGTCCAACGGGATGATTGAAAGATGGCATCGAAGTTTGAAAACCGTATTCAAAGCCCGCCTAAGCGGGGTGAATTGGTCGCGCGATTTACCTACCGTACTACTAGGACTTCGCGCGGTAGTAAAAGAAAACATTGGCAAGAGCCCGGCCGAGCTACTGTATGGTCAAGCATTACGTCTACCCGGCGAGTTTTACGGAGAGCAAGCTAGAACTCATGCGTCATCACCATTCCACAATGACCTAATGGACGCGTTACGCAAGTCTCAAGCGCAGAAGGCACCGTGCAAATCAACCTTTGTACATAAAGACCTAAGTACATGCACTCATGTGTTCGTGCGCAATGACGCAGTATGCAAGCCGCTGACACCTAACTACGACGGCCCGTATCGAGTCATCGAAAGAAAAAATAAATATTACTGCGTGGAGTTGCCTCATCGTCAATCTAATCGACCGAGCGAGCGCAGCGAGCGAAGCGTCTCAGTTTCCACTAGCCGAAAATTCTTTTGTCTGTCCGGATGTTATCGCCTACAGGTCGCATTTCTGAACCGATTCTTATGAAATTTTGTGAGCAGGTTCGGTAATTTTATAGAATTTTTTAGTCGAGCCAGTTTTTCGAAATTTTATAAAATGGCGATAATATATAAAAAAAACCTTATATCTCAGCTATTTAAAAAAAAAATCAAAAATATCATTAGACATTTTTGTTACCCTTATTCAGACGCAACTTTTTTGTATAAACAACATAGTGAAATTCAATAAAACCGCTATAAATCCATATATTAAATTTTTATACGATAGTTCACAAAAAAATCAATAGATGGCGCAGCAAAGCTTTTAATACTCGCAAATTCATTTAAGAGTGACTTGATTTATTGATTAAAATAAGATTGTTTGAATTACGTGTATTTTTATTTTAATCTGAGTGCGTTTGACCTCTATCTTGCCTGATGAGAAGCATAGATGAGATCTAGGGTGGTACACGTAAACTGAAAAAAAAAAACTCAAGTATTTATTTGGTTAATGGTATTGTATTGTGGATTGCTTTGCTTGGTGGAATTATCTTGAACACTTGAAATAAATCTGATATCAAAAAACTTCATTGTATGATTAGAATCCTATTGAAAAAAAGTAATATATACGTATATGTATATAATAGATTCGATTTCAAATTGAACTATCTTTTTTGAACTTTAATTTTGTTGCGCAAATTACATAAATATACATATAACCAATAGGTCAAACCATGCATTTCTGACGACTGACGACCTCCGTGGCCTAACGGTCATCACGCCAGCCAGACGGCCACACCAGAGGTCCCGGGTTCGATCCCCGGTCGGGTCAAGATGGAAAATAATCTTTTTCAGATTGACGTGGGTTTTGGATACTTATCTATACATATATGTATTTGTTATAAAATATAGTATTGTTAAATTAGCATCCCGTAAAGTCTTGAACTTACTCAATCTGTGTGATTTGTCCGTATATATTTATTATTATTATTTACATTATTTCGAGACGGAAAAGGCAGGTTTCAGTCATTTTTTTAGTGGTATTGACCAACCACAAGAACTTTTTACTTTCTTTACAGCATTGCTAGGTTGGTTTCAAAACTCTTCTAAGCCATGGACACGGTAAAATATCGGTTATTTCGTGGAAGGGCTCGCGAGGTCTACTGTTCTCACAGAACCACTAGTATATCTATAGATAGATTGAAACCAGCCTTCATTATCAATCCAGAAATGGAAGAAACGGAGACCGAAAATCAATCACAGCCAGTCAGAACTAGCAGCGGACGCATCGTGAAGAAACCCATACGCTTCGCTGAAGGGGGAGTGATGTAACGGAGATACCTACCTGACAAACATACATAATTCATCACAACAATAACATCGCGCGTGCGATTCCATAGCGCCGCCGCGAGACGAAGATCTACATGTCTGCGTCCAACGGCCGTCGCTGCATTACTGAGCTGAGCGCGCAAAGCCGACGCGCGTGTTTTTATATAACGGCTCCAGGATCCCGTGCTGTGATTGGTCAATAGCATCACTTGTACTTTGTAAATATTTAAATTGTATATAAAATAATGTAAGTTATTTATCAATATATTCTGCTATCTGCTTTCACTGCTATTAATCTTTCATTTCTCTCAAATACGACGAGTCTACACTACCATCTCCCAACATCACGTTAGAAATTACACACCGTGGAAAGATGTAATTTTTTAGCCTCGTAAATCCCTTAGATCAATTTTGATTAAAAACCAAACAAATGATCTGCAAAACGAGGTAATGGCTTTGATAACAGTCAATCACGAACTCACTCGAAACAATACTCTGTAATTATTACCGAATACAAAAATACATTTACATTTTAAAACAATGGGTATTCTTAATTGTAATTGTTATTCCTACGGTTATAAAAAGAACGCTACTAATGATTTGATTTATTAATTGATCATCGACTGGTTAAAACCATTTGTCAAACTCAATGAAGTGGATAGATTATGTAAACAATATTAGGTAAAGATTGATTAAGACCAAAAAGCAAGAAAAAAAGAACGATCGTTTTATTTAACGTCTTTGATTGACACTATCAACTTTGATTAAAAGATATTTAATTTAAACCTAATAAATACAGCTGATAATATAATATCATCATGATTACTTTGTAAAAGTCGTTTATCAATAGGTGTGTCGCGTATGTAGATATTTAAGACTATTTTTCCTTTTTTTTTTTGCTTTTTTGAGCACTATTATTGAAAGTTGAAACACCAGTAAGATACCATAATGGTCTAATGCTATCAGAATCGACCCCCTGTGCTATGATTTACTAATCACAAACGTAGCCTAAGATTGAACTAAAGCATAGAGATTAGAGAAGACAGAGAGCCTACAGAGTCTCACAGCGGAAAACTGGCATGAGCTGGTGCAAGACCGCAAAAATGGCGTCATCTCGTGTCGGAGGCCAAGATCCACTTCGGGTCGCTGCGCCGCAGTAGTAAGTATAGAGATCAGAGATGTTGTCGCTTTAGTTCAACCTCTTTGGCTTTTGATGATATCTACGTTAGTAGTGGCATCGCCCCCCTGAATGTCCCTGATGTGATGTCCGTCATTCTCTGTCCATGACGAGTGCCATCTCCTTTAGCTTCGTCCGATGGACCTTCGACGTGGCCGTAGTGGGGAAAACGTCTAAGAATATTACTCCCCCTCTCAACTGCTTTGCGTCCGATAGCAAACCTTAAAAAAAATATCAATCATCACTACATATAAAATTCTTCCGTTACTGAGCGACTGACAGACAACGCACAGCCAAAACTACTGGGCATAGGAAGTTCAAATTTGGCATGAAGGTTCCTAAGGGAATGTAGGGGAACACTCAGAGAGTATTTCCCGAAATTCTTACAGGAACAAAGTTCCCCAGCACATGCTATTAAAGTAGTAAGATATAATTTTGCGGTAGAATAGTGAATGACTTTGTCCTTCTGTAGGGCAAAAGTCTTTCGTCTTACTCTTATCGATCGAACGTCCTATCTGAGGATGATCTGAGCAACATTACTGTGCAGAGCAACTACGCTCTGCTGCCAGAAAATGTGGCAGAGAGAATCCGGACAAACGAAGCGGCGGGAAGAATTCTGTACCGGAACTTTACCGGGAAAAAATCTACCGGTAAAATTAAGTACCGGGAAAAAATCTCCACGCGACACCACGCTTGTCCGACTAGAATCTAACTTAAGCTATACGCAGTCTGCTACCACCGTAGCTTATGAAGGGAGCTACAGGGCCCTATATGATAACCTAACCTATAAATTAAATACAATTGAACACTTACCAAATTAAATCTTCTTTCTCTTCGGATCCAAACTTGAGTGTCTTCGGGAAGGGGGAATTCCTAATCACCCTACCTAACCCTTGAGATCTCAATTCCCCAGGACAAATAAATAGATTTCTTCCCGTAGTTTCACTCGGGAACAGCCAGATGTGAACAGCCAGCCACGTTTCACCTCTCACAAGAAAAAGTCACAATAACAGAGTTTTTCACAAACACAAATTCAATAGTTATTTAACAAACAGGAAATTCACAATTATCACTCAAACTAAACAACAAGCAAAAGACGCGAGACCGCTCCGCGTATTAAAATCAAACCGATATCGCCCTGGACAATGCAATGGCGGAACCACACGCGACGCCATCCACGCTAGCAGTGTGAAAACCCCGAACGCCCTCTGGCGGCAGCAATGCGAAACGCCTGCGTTTAGTTTTACCCAATATATTACAAACATCCCCCCGTCCCGGTCTGAGAAGCAGACCGCTAGCTTACTCTACGGGAAGGCGGGCGAGAGAGGTCACACCTCTCCTTAAAATCGAACCGTCGACCAACACCTCAGCCACACGCGGAGTGCCATCTCCGCCAAGAATCAAACGTAATATGCGAGCTCGTCGCCAAAGCAATGAGGGCAAATTTGCCTCTTTTAACAATACTAAATCACCCTCCCTGGGAGGCTCAGTCCTGTCTGTCCACTTCACTCTTTGCTGCAGCAAATGCAAATATTCAAGCGACCAGCGACGCCAAAAGTCCTGGCTCATTTGCTGCAACATTTGAAAACGCGACAACCGATATACGCGTTCATCCTTCCACGGGTATTCGGGCAGGGCATTCAACGGCCCTCCCACCAAAAAATGACCAGGGGTGAGAGCTTCCAAGTCATTTGGATCTGGAGATAGCGGACAGAGAGGACGAGAGTTGAGGACCGCCTCAACTTTACAAAACACTGTGGCCAGCTCTTCAAAAGTTAGAGCCGTTTCTCCGATAATGCGGCGGAGGTGGGTCTTTGCGGATTTCACAGCCGCTTCAAAAATCCCTCCCCAATGGGGGCAACTTGGGGGACTAAACTTCCAGGTTATTCCCCTTTGGGCAGCAATTTGACTTAAACTAGTACAATTTTTATCAATAAACACAGAAACATCCTTAAGATAATTTACAGTTCCCTTATAGTTTGTGCCATTATCAGACCTAATAAGGGAAGGTAGACCTCGACGCGAAACAAAGCGATCCAACGCGGCGACGAAGGCCTCCGTAGTCAGAGCCGATACCACCTCCAAATGGACAGCCTTGGTGGCCAAACAAACAAATACACACAAATAGCCCTTCACAATACGGGCATTACGAAAGGGAGAAGCCTTGATCGAAAAGGGACCGGCAAAATCGGTTCCAACGCCGTCAAACGGTCTCGAAGGTCGGATTCGATCAGCGGGCAAATCACCCATCTGTGGTTGCATCGTGGATGCCTTCAACCTATAACATGCAATACATCGAAACAGGACACTACGGATTGCTCTTCGGGCTGACAAAATCCAAAACTCGCGTTGCAAAATAGCCAACAAAGCATTGCACCCAGCATGGGCGTTACGAATGTGTCGATCAGACACCAAAAGCTGCACCAAGGGTCCGCCCTTGGGCAACAACAGAGGATGGCGAGTCTCATATGGAAGATCCGCCTTCCGGAGCCTGCCTCCAACCCGAAGAAGCCCATCCGAGTCGAGGTACGGGTTCAAACGAGCGACCGCGCCCTTCAACTTAGCGCGTCCGTCGCGCAAGATACGAAGCTCTGACTCAAACCGTCCGGTCTGCACGACACGGACCCAATGCAACAATGCGCTCCGGCGCTCTTCTGCACCTGCAATCGGCTCCAACCGCTTTGCCTGTGGGTTTCTACAATTATGTATGAAACGCTTAATCCAACTGGTAACACCCAGAAGCTTATCCAAGCTACTATACCGAGCAAGTAGCCAATCCGGCTCCGACGTCGTCTCAGCGACTACAGCATGTACACGGAGCCCGGTCAAACTCAAAGAAGTAACATCTGTCTGACAGACAGGCCAAGATGTTTCTGATCCCATCAGCCACTCTGGACCCCACCAGAGCGGGTGTGACACCAATTCTGGTGCCGTACAACCTCGGGAAGCACAGTCCGCTGGGTTAAGCTCTCCCGGCACATGTCTCCATGTTATATCAATTCCGATATTCTGGATTTGGGAAACCCGATTTCCCACAAAAACCTCCAAGGTATGTGGGGCCGCGCGCAACCATGCAAGCGCGACCTGGCTATCCGACCAGGCGAAGATGTCTCGTATCTCGACCGTGGCCGCCAGCTCACTGGCAACGTGATGCAACAATTTAGAGAGAAGGTGAGCTCCACTCAACTCAAGCTTGGGGATAGTCAGCCTAGTCCTGATGGGGGCGACCTTGCTCTTCCCTAACAAAAGCGAGACATTGACCCGGCCATCGGCGTCAACTGTCCGCATATAGACTGACGCGGCATAGCCTCGCTCCGACGCGTCACAAAAGCCATGCAGGCTGGCTCGATATTTCCCGGGTGGCAATATTCGACGAGGCAAGGCAATCCGATTGACTTCCTTAATCGATGAAAACAACTCGAGCCAATCATCCAATGGAGAGCCAAACAGCGGCTCGTCCCACGAGACGCCCAAAGTCCAAAGTCTCTGAAGAAGACACTTCGCAGAGAATATCACTGGACTGATCCAACCGCTTGGATCAAACATACGAGCTATTACGGACAACACCGTTCTCTTAGTCCAGACTTTTGGTATTTCCAAGTCCACTTGGAATGTGAAAATATCGGTTAGCGGCTGGTACTGCATGCCCAGCACCGCTATCCTGTTGGGATCATCCACATCCTCAAACAGGTGAGGGTTCTGTTGGTGATCCTCCGGGATCCCTTCTAGAACTTTAGGCTCATTAGACAACCACTTACGTAGCTCGTAGCCACCTGTCTTCAATATTTCAATCAATTCATCCCGCAGTAGGAGGGCCTCCTCAATACTTTGGGCTCCGGTGCACACGTCATCAACATACAAGTCACGTGACAGCACGGAAGCCCCACGGGGAAAGCGGATCCGTTCCCGCTCTGCCAATTCAAGCAATGATCTGATGGCGATATAGGGACTAGATTTCAAACCATAGGTGTTTGTATTGAGTTCATACACCGTCACAGGATCCTCAGGGCGCTCACGCCAGAGTATCAACTGGAATCGCCTGTCCTCAGGATGTATGACTGTCTGGCGGAACATCATCCGGATGTCCGCGCCAAAAACCACTTGATGTCTTCTAAAGTTCAAGATGATGTCAATTATGTCCCTATGCAATTTGGGACCTGAATGCAAACATAGATTCAACGAAACTCCGTTCGAAGTGGGTGCGGACCCATCAAAGACAGTCCGCAACTTGCCCGTTGAGGCCTTCACCACCGCGTGGTGGGGCAAAAAATAATGCTCAGTTGAGCTCCAATCAACTCGAGCCGGAGACATGTGACCCAAATCCTCGTACTCGCGCATAAATTCAATATATTTATCGCGAAGTACGTGGTCACGCTGCATACGTCGCTCCATGGACAGCAGTCGTTTCTCCGCAAGCGCCCTACTTTGCCCTAGGCTAGGACGAGAGGCAACAAAAGGTAACCTAGTTACAAACCGACCGGAGGGCAACCTCTCCGTGGTCGATCGAAAAAGGGCTTCGCACTCAGCGTGTTCCGGATCCACCCTGGAACTCATAGGTGGCTCCTCCACCTCCCAAAACCTTTGCATGGTCTTGGCCAAGGACGCTGATGCGACGACCGGTGGCTCCTCCGCGGTGCCATTATCAAACACAGGGCCCATCAGGGCAAAACCAAAAATCGTAGACACTGCCATCAGTGAAGACGAACCCAGAGCCTTCTGTGTACCCAACAAAATCCAACCCAATACGTCCGAGCCCAGGAGCAAGTCCACTGGGCCGGGATGAAAGACAAAGGGGTCGGCCAAATCCAGACCCGAAACCAAAGACAACACACCCGGCGGTATGTCTGTCGAGGGGTGCCAACCCGCAATGGTATCCATTACCATAGCCGAAGTCGTGATCCTCATTGTGGAGGACTTCAGCGAAGAAAAGGTGACAAGTGTCTGGCCCGTCAGACACTTCACTTGTATGCCACCAACTCCAAGAAGTGGCACAGGCGAGTCTTCCACGACTAAACCTAACTGGCGTGCCACTCGAGTGGTAACCAAACTGCTTTGAGCCCCTGAGTCCAACAGAGCTCTCAAATTAATGGCTTCCCCCTACGACCCCATACGCGGACCACCGCGGTAGGGAGCAGAACCGTCCGCGGCTCTGTCCCAGCAAGGGAGCAAGCTAGTTACGGGCTCCCCACTCTCTCCAAACCAGGGGCGCGCCACTGACCCGGATAATATGGCGGGCGAGTGCACATCCCCATCTGAGGGGGCATAACCCGCGGCCCGGCCATACATATGGTACGGCGGGTGGTACTCCAGCCGTGGGTACTCGTGCAGCGGCGGAGAAAACCGCTGCGGCTGCATGTGTTGGGTATTGGTAACCCGCGTGGAGGGGGGTGTCCCCACTCTCACGTCCGATCTAGGGCCCCCGCCCATGGGGGCCCCATCCGGGGCCTGGCCAGCCACATACTGGCCATGACCTTGGGGCGCGTGGTCCCGGTCCGCCAAGACCCGCGCCGGTACGCGACCCCCTCCCGAGGGGGTGCGACGAGCGAAGCCGCGTCCTCCGTCCGGTGGTGGAGGGCTTCGCGCAGGAGCGCCCCCGCCCATAGGGGACCCCTGCCTCAACATCTGGGGGCCATCCCCGTTCCGGTTCATGCAGAGCATCGCGTGGTGCAGCCCACAGCATGCACTGCATGGTATGGCCCTGGGACAGTCACGTGCATAGTGACTGCCCAAACAGTAAAAGCAAAGCTCATGCCGCCTTGCCATGCGGCGCCGATCTTGTACTGGCAGTCTCTGCCAGTCCCTGCATTGCAGCAGGCTGTGGCCCATCCGGCCACATTGCAGGCAGTCCGCGTCCCTCGCGACTGCTGCCGTGTGTGCAACCCGCGCACCAGCTCCACGCGGTGGCGGTTGTCTTCCCTGTTGGGGCCTCCCTCGCCATGAGGGTTCCAAGGGCCTACGTTCAGGCGCTCTGGATGGCGCTGAGTCCGTCATGGTATTCTCAGCCGCCCGTGCCTCAAACTCCAAAAACTTCACCAAGTCAGTGAATGTTGGTAGGGTGGTGCTATCCCGCTCCGCATTTTCGCGCTCAAACCGCGAGCGGATGTCATTGGGTAATTTGCCCAATACAATGTGCACCAGCAAAAAGGACCATTGGTCCACCGGCAGCCCCAGTGTGCGGAGCGCGTTACAGGCCACTGTAACGGGCGTGAGCAACTGCAGGCGCAACTGTGCCCTGTTGGCCACCTTGGGCAGGGCCATCAACTGTGCGGCGTGCGCATCCGCTAACAAACGTAAGTTTTGATAGCGGGAGTTCAATAACTCCCAAGCCGTGTCGTACTGGTCGTCCTCCACCCGGAGGTGCTGGATGAGCGACCGCGCTTCATCCTCAAGAGTGGAGAGGAGGTAGGCCATCTTCTGGGCCTTCGACAAATCCTGTCGTGCTACGACCAGGGACTCAAACATATTTTTATATGCTACCCACTCCTCCATCCTACCCCCAAAGTGGGACAGCTGAAGGGTGGGGAGCCGACCAGTAACCGCTGGTCCTTCCTGTCTAACAGGTGTGCGAGGGGCTGGTCCGCCAGCCTGTCTCGCCCTTATTGCGGTCACCGCCTCCGCGATATCATCGTGCAGACTCAGGATCTGGTCCATGTCCGCCATGTGACCTGCGTAGGCCTCCGGGGTAAGATCGGCTTCGGTAAGCGCCGCCATGGCCGCTTCCGCGCTAATCAATCGTGAGTGGAGGTGATCCGCTCTTAGCAGTATGGCGCCCTCCCTGTCCTTCCGGGACAGGAGTCCTCCGGCCGTCACAAACCATCTCAATTCGTTGGCGAGTGTCGCCCTAGCATTGGAGGCCTTCGCCATCGCGTCAAGTCACAAACAAAAAATAACAAAAGGTAAATAAAAAACAACAAAATCAAGCAACTACACGAAGAACCGCGGTAGGTATGAGAATGGCACAAACCCGGAACGCACGGTACAAACCGCAAACAAATACAAAAAAGGTTACAAATATTCTTATACAAACAAACTAAGAAAAATCTAATAATTTTTACAAACAATTAATTATTTTTTACAAACGAACAAATAGAGGGTAGATAAACTACGCTCTGCTACCAGATAATGTGCAGAGCAACTACGCTCTGCTGCCAGAAAATGTGGCAGAGAGAATCCGGACAAACGAAGCGGCGGGAAGAATTCTGTACCGGAACTTTACCGGGAAAAAATCTACCGGTAAAATTAAGTACCGGGAAAAAATCTCCACGCGACACCACGCTTGTCCGACTAGAATCTAACTTAAGCTATACGCAGTCTGCTACCACCGTAGCTTATGAAGGGAGCTACAGGGCCCTATATGATAACCTAACCTATAAATTAAATACAATTGAACACTTACCAAATTAAATCTTCTTTCTCTTCGGATCCAAACTTGAGTGTCTTCGGGAAGGGGGAATTCCTAATCACCCTACCTAACCCTTGAGATCTCAATTCCCCAGGACAAATAAATAGATTTCTTCCCGTAGTTTCACTCGGGAACAGCCAGATGTGAACAGCCAGCCACGTTTCACCTCTCACAAGAAAAAGTCACAATAACAGAGTTTTTCACAAACACAAATTCAATAGTTATTTAACAAACAGGAAATTCACAATTATCACTCAAACTAAACAACAAGCAAAAGACGCGAGACCGCTCCGCGTATTAAAATCAAACCGATATCGCCCTGGACAATGCAATGGCGGAACCACACGCGACGCCATCCACGCTAGCAGTGTGAAAACCCCGAACGCCCTCTGGCGGCAGCAATGCGAAACGCCTGCGTTTAGTTTTACCCAATATATTACAAACAATTACAATAGGGCAGATGTTAAAATTCTGCAAAGTAACAGGTAGATTCAGTGGGTCGCCACCAACGTGAGTTACCAGGTAACTCAAAACCCTACACGGGTCTCGGGGAATTGGGTGAAATGGTCCCAGCATAAGTGGACTGATCACCCGTCTGGTGCTCGCGCTGGGGTCCCCATATAGTAAATAAATAAATAATACTCTTATCGATATCTCTCAAATCATCCGACCATCACTTTCTTGGTCGTCCTCGGTAAAAAGAAATAGGAAATCGTACTTTTGACCATGTCCTTGATCTCCTGCGCAGAGACGTTGCAGCCAGGCCGCCGGCGCACGAAGGCGGCGGGCAATTCCCCACTGCCTACCTCCGGCACGCCCACTACCACCGCGTCCTGCACGCCCGGGTGTTGCAGAATAACGCTCTCCACCTCTACTGGAGAGATCTAAAATAATAATATTGTATCTCTTATTTATTACTAGCTTTTGCTCATTTCGTGAATTTCCCACGGGAACAGTGCCTTTTCCCGGGATGAAAAGTACTCTATGTCCTTCTCAATTTTTTTAATGTGTTGTGCAAAATTTCAGGAAGATTGGTTTAGTATATAAAGCGTGAAGAAGTAACAAACTAATAAATAAATAAACAAACGAACTCACTTTCGCATCCATACTAATATTATAAATGCGAATGTTTGGATGTGAGTTTGTGAATTTGTGAGTTTGTGAGGATGTTTGTTACTCAATCACGCAAAATCTACTGGACGGATTTCGATGAAATTTGGTACAGAGGTAGATAATGACCTGGAATAGCACATAGGCTACTTTTTATCCCGGGAAAAAGCACTGTTCCCGTGGGAAATTCACGCGGGCGAAGCCGCGGGCAAAAGCTAGTTTATAATATTTGTTAGGATTAGGATTGTCCAATCCCATAATTATCCTTATATATATATCTACTAGTCATTAGGTAGCTAATGACTAGTAGATATTTCTAAGGATATTATGATAAATGTGTTGTATCTTATATTGTTTCAATAGTAGCGTTATTTTTACAAACTAAGACACCATTTGGGCACGATTTTGACTTAAAATTAACAGTGTTATGTATAATATAAAATATAAGTAAATACGATGACTTATACCTGATAATTCTTATATTTCAAAAGAAGTTTCATACGGTCCACGAAGAAAAAGTTCCAATTCTCGTCTTTATAGAACAGATCACCAGTTTTGAACCATCCGTCTTCCGTAATTGACATCTTTGTGGCTTCGGGATTATTGTAATAGCCCTGAAAAATATTTAACAATCTTGATCAATGTAAACGTAGTTTCATTAATTTTTCCTAACATAAAATGTAAGTATATTGATGCTCCCACACAGCAGTTATATAACATTGTGTACAACACGATAACATTTTGTATCGATGTACCTATAACATTTTGCAGATAGTTTCATCTTAACATCGTATAATAACATTCTATAACCATCTCGTGCTGTTCCAATTCCAGTAACGTCTTGCTGACGCTGGAATAACGTTTTGTTTCGAAAAAATAAATTCGAAAATTTTCTCCGGAAGATACCTATGATTTGCAAAGTAAGTATCTATCATCAAAAAAAACTTACTTTTATAATAGATGGCCCTTTCACCCACAACTCTCCTTTAACGTTTGGTTCGATTATTTCTTTTTGAGTGTCGATGTCTACAATCTGTAAAAAGACTATTCGTTAATAGTAGGACTCTATCACATCAAGCTTGAGATTGTTAAAATCATTTTGACAAGTTGACTATAACTCTCTGGAGCTGTCAGTCTTGTAAAAAAATTATTCCTGTGTACAATAGCTACATGAGTAGGGCTATCTAGAATCCCAAAACTGGTCGCAAAATGTCGCCTTAGGGCTCGTGCAGCGTGCCGGCGACTTCGCGCGACCTCGGTCGCACCGACTCGCGGCGACTTTCAGCTACTAAAAACAGTGCAGCGTGCGGGCGACTAGCGACCAGCGATTACTTGCGACCGATCAATAGCAATTTACAATAGTTAACTCAATGGTGTTATAACTGAACATACGGCATAATGTTTGTTTTCGTGAATAAGCATATCATATAGTATATACAATTATAATTTGGCAACAAAATATCTATCTTGGTATTTTCTATGTTTTTGGTTCCAAAGCGCCGGGCGACCACGAACTGCATCTATTAAACCTTTTGCATCCATTATTATTATAAAATAGATATCAATTAAGTACCGCGCTGTGCAATCGCAAGCGACTGTGACGACTGGTCGCTGCAAGTCGCGCGACCACTGGTCGCCAGTCGCGTGCACGCTGCACTCAGCCGTTTAGTTATACACGTTCAATCAAGTCGCCGCGAGTCGGTGCGACCGAGGTCGCTCGAAGTCGCCGGCACGCTGCACGAGCCCTTAGCAAAATGGTCTCTGGTCGCAAAATGTCGCTTTCGCAAAATGACCCTATCGCAAAATAGCCATTCTGCGAAAGGGCCATTTAGCGACGTAACGGTTATGCTTGGTAGCTACTCACGCGGTATAGGAAGCAGCCAATGGGCGTCCCCACGGAGCGGCCCGAAGGCCAGCGCGGGTGGAACACGGCGCCGCTCAACTCGCTCATGCCGAAGCAGCTGCACACCTCGCAGCGCGGCATCACTCTCTGTGCCAATACAGCATTTTCGTGACCTTACTATAGTGCTGATAGCTACTCACGCGGTACTGGAAGCAGCCCATGGGCGTCCCCACGGAGCGGCCCGAGGGCCAGCGCGGGTGGAACACGGCGCCGCTCAGCTCGCTCATGCCGAAGCAGCTGCACACCTCGCAGCGCGGCATCACTCTCTGTGCCAATACAGCATTTTCGTGACCTTACTATAGTGTTGATAGCTACTCACGCGGTACTGGAAGCAGCCCATGGGCGTCCCCACGGAGCGGCCCGAGGGCCAGCGCGGGTGGAACACGGCGCCGCTCAGCTCGCTCATGCCGAAGCAGCTGCACACCTCGCAGCGCGGCATCACTCTCTGTGCCAATACAGCATTTTCGTGATCTTACTATAGTGTTGATAGCTACTCACGCGGTACTGGAAGCAGCCCATGGGCGTCCCCACGGAGCGGCCCGAGGGCCAGCGCGGATGGAACATGGCGCCGCTCAGCTCGCTCATGCCGAAGCAGCTGCACACCTCGCAGCGCGGCATCACTCTCTGTTCCAATACAGCATTTTCGTGACCTTACTATAGTGTTGATAGCTACTCACGCGGTACTGGAAGCAGCCCATGGGCGTCCCCACGGAGCGGTCCGAGGGCCAGCGCGGGTGGAACACGGCGCCGCTCAGCTCGCTCATGCCGAAGCAGCTGCACACCTCGCAGCGCGGCATCACTTTCTGTGCCAGTATCATTGGTGACGTCAGTTTATTTTACATAGAAATTTAGGTAACTGAAGTAACTATATGTAGCGAAATACAATACACACAAAGTTACACGTGGTTCGATCAATCGAACAGCGCGATCGAGTCTCGCGACCGCAGGGGGATACAGATTGCCTCTATGCCAAATCAATAAACTTCAATTAAATGTTTTTTTTTAAACTCTGTGGGTGAAATAATTGCATGTCAGTACATTTAGCAGTGATCATTATTTGTACTTTACTTATTTTCACAGATAGTTCAGAATTTGTTATCATTGTTATCTGCGATGTACAGTCAGCTACAGAGATACCTGACCCCCCTAAGATATAATTTGGTGAGATAGGGTCAGGTTTCTATGCGGCTGACTGTACAACATGTGACATTGATATTTCACTCTAATATCCCCATCAGATAGCATTTTTTGGTCGCAAAATATTTAAGTCAGTAACAAATTGACAAAGTTCCGTTATTGTTTCGAAACAATGCGACTGTGTGCGTTTCGGTTTATATGTGTGGTATCAGTGTTTACACAGTTTGACCGGAACGTGTTTCAGTAATTCTTTGTAGTCGTTGTGTCGACAAAATATGTATGCATTTGTAACGACTTCAGTTTGGTTTGTATGTGTTGTGACAGTGTATACACATTTGACCGGAAAGTGTTTCAGTTACTTTTTGTAGTCGACGAGTCAACATAATGTGTACGGATTTGTGTCGACTTTATTTCATACACATTGCGTTGAGTTTTCAACAAGCGAACGATCAAAGATTAACTGTGTTGTAACGGTGCGGCAACTTTGTTACTAGAATAATATTCATGTACACAAAGTTTCGTAATGTTACGTCATAGTTCCAAAACAAAATTTTACCAAAATAAGCATAAAAATATCAACCAGCTGCACCTGGTTCTCAAATATTTTTAAATTGTATGCCAACTAAACATGACTACAGGAAAATCAACAATTTATTAGTAAGACAAAATGAAACTCCAAGTAAGTAATAACGAGTACTTTATTTATAATTAATAATATAATATAATATAATATAATATAATATAATATAATATAATATAATATAATATAATATAAGTCCACGTGGGGGGCGGACAACAGGTACTAACGAAACTTACCTGGCTAACAAGGCAATGGAAACCATTTAAAAAATGAGTAGAAATGAAAGTAATGAACGTATAGGACCGCTTCCCGGGGGCGATCGCCGGGGCACGTCTGGAGCTGACGCTGGACGTCTCAGCATACGAACCGTCAGTGGCTCTTCGCTGAACAGGCGGGCGAGAGTCGGGGAACCTGAAAATACTACAGCCGAACCAAACTGTTGCGCTGAGAGTGCTTTGCCGAGCGGGACTGGATCCCAAAGCTTGGCCGGTACCTCAGAGAATCAGACCACGACAAGTTTTAATGAACAATTCAGCGATGATGCCAGAAGAAAGTGGTCGACAGAAGAAAGGAAAGAGTTAATGTTCTGTTATTTTAAAGCAAAATATGAGGGAACGGGGTACATAAAAAGAATGTTTGAACTATTTTCCACACGAAACATAGATAATCCTAAAGTAAATAGACTAGATGCAAACAAACTTTCAAACCAAGCACGTCTAATAATATCCCGCCAACTTTTGACACATGACGAAATAGAACATATCAAAAATAGTGTACAACGACTACATACAGACGTACTAGACACAACAAACAATCTTAGACTACATACACCAGATTCATATATACAGCAGATGGAACAATCATCGAGCAGACCTTCAACTAGAAGTTCCAGTAGACAGAGTGATCTTAATATTAATGAAGAAAATGGCTCGAGCATAAACAATACAGATTCAAGAAGAAAATGGACGGAAGAGGAGCAATGTGAACTAATGTTCTGTTACTTCAAAGCTAAAAGTGGAGGACCTGGATACATAAAACGACTATATAATATATTTGTAGAGAGAAACCCATATAACCCTAAAACACGTAAATTTGACGGCAACACCTTATCTAATCAGGCTCGCACAATAATTAATCGTAAACTAATCTCAGATGAAACCCTATCAGAAATAAAAACAAGAGCAGAACTACTAAACCTGGAACAAATAGAGGAAGAAGCGGAAGAAACTGAAGAAATAAATATAAATACCCCCAACCCTAGTGAAATAAGCACACAAATTAATGATCAACCCATAAATACAACTAGTACAGGTAATGTGCACGTAGATACTGAACACCAAAGTACAACAGACGATAACATAACAGACTTAGAAGTTGATGAAAATCTAGACCCCCTTATACATACATTCCTTCAAAATATTGCTGAAACAAAAGAAACACCGATAGACAGTAGAAAATTCATACCTAAACCAAAATTCAATAGACATTTCTTTGAAAACTTACATAAGATAAATAATTTTTTACCAAATATTATGACAATCAACAACAATTTACGAAATATGAATGATGTAATTTATGCAGCAGCAAAAACATTAATAGAAGCAAATGGACAAACCCTGTATACAGCGTCAAAGGTTATCAAACCAAAGAGAGACCCACCTTGGAAAACTAGATTGAAGAACAGAATTGAAGACTTAAGAAAAGAATTAGGCAGACTAACAGAACTAAAGAAAGGAGTAAGTAGTATGAAACTGAATAAAATCAAGAACAAACTTTACAATAAATACAGAATTTTTAATGAGAATGACCTTGATAATGCCATAGAAACTATAAAGCAAAGAATTAAAGCATTGGCTGGGAGGCTAAAGAGATATGAAGACATGAGCAAGCGAAAGACACAAAACCAACAATTTCAGGAAAATCAACATCTATTTTACAGAAATCTGAACAGTACAAACGTTGCTAAAGACATACCATCTAAAACCGAAATACAAACCTTTTGGGAATCAATTTTATCAGAACCGGTACCATTCAACAAAGATGCACAGTGGGTTAAAGAAACTGAAGAAACAACAGAAAATATAGTTACACAGACTTTTGATGAAATAACATTACAAAATTTAAAAGCCGCGATCAAAAAACTAAGTAATTGGAAAACACCTGGAATTGACAAAATTCAAAACTACTACCTGAAATATTTTACTAGCATACATCCGTTTTTGACTGATTTATTTACTAAAATTATAAATAAACAAGAACAACTTGAGGAATGGTTTACAACTGGACTGGTAATATTGATCCCCAAAAAAGGAGATACTAAAAACCCAAAAAATTGGAGACCCATAGCATGTCTCCCAACTATGTACAAACTTCTCACCTCAGTAATAGCTGATGAACTGTACTCACATTGTGACTCTAATAACATTTTATCACCAGAACAAAGAGGATGCCGGCGAAAGGTTAGAGGATGTAAAGACCATCTCATGATCAATAAAGCCATACTTGAAGACGCCCATCAGTCTCAAAAAAACTTAAGTATGGGGTGGGTTGACTACCAGAAGGCCTTTGATAGTATATCACACGAGTGGCTACTCAAAGTTCTAGATATTTATAAATGCCCATCTTCTATCAAAGGTTTCCTGGAAATAGTCATCCCAAACTGGAATGTAATCATGACAGCACGAGGCTCACATGAATCAATAACGACTGATCGGATTTCTATTAGAAGAGGTATTTTCCAAGGAGATTCGCTCTCGCCGCTCCTCTTTTGTCTGGCTCTAAATCCACTCACTCAGATACTCCAAAAGTATATAGACAAAGGGTACCAGTTAAAAGATAAAACCTACATTAACCATCTAATTTATATGGACGATTTAAAGTTGTATTCTAATAGTAAACACAATTTAAAGGTAATGATAGATAGTACAGAAATATTTACTAGAGATATAGGAATGAGCTTTGGCCTAGATAAGTGCAATGTGTTACATCTAAAGGCAGGTAGGAGAGATGAACATCAGGGTCAGGGACATATACTGTTAACCGGAGAACAATTTGAACATTTAAAGGTAGGAGAAAGTTACAAATATTTAGGAGTACATGAAACTGGAAAAATAAACCATAACGAAATAAAACAACAGATAAAGAAAGAATATTTTAGAAGAGTAAAATGCATCACCAATTCACATCTTAACTCACGAAACCTTTTGCGAGCAATAAATAGTTACGCTGTGCCCGTTGTTTTATATTCTTTTGGAGTTATTAACTATAAAGATACAGATTTAAGAGCAATAGACACAAAAACACGTAAAATATTAAATATGAATAAAAGCCATCACCAAAAAGCGGAGGTCGAACGATTGTATCTACCAAATGAAGAAGGAGGAAGGGGACTTCTAAATATTGAGACTATGTATAAAACACAAATAATTAAATACAATAACTACCTAAAAACCGGGACCGACCATCTAATTCAAGCAATCAGAGAACACGATAAGGCAAAAGATAAATATTCAATAGAGAAAGAATCAATAGAGTTTAGGAAAGAACTAGGATTACAAATAGATGAACAATATACAGATAAAGAAATAAAGAAAGCAATAGTTAGAAACAGGATAAATAAAATAAAATCGAAACCTTTACATGGACAGTTCTACAAAGACGTATTAGGAAGAGAAAATATAGAAAAAGATACATCGTTTAGGTGGCTTAAGAAACAACCGGTGTCTCCCATTCTCGAAGCATCAATATATGCCATACAAGACCAAGCAGTCGTCACGCGCCAGCATGAGAGAGATATCCTGAAGAGACCTGTGGATGGTAAGTGCAGAGTATGCGGATCAAGAGACGAAACGGCACAACACATCATAGCGGGGTGTGAGAAGTTGGCTGGCACTCACTATACCAAGAGACACAATAATCTAGTGCAATATGTCCATTGGACATTGTTGAAGAAGCACGGGTTCGAGTGTGAAAAGCTATGGTGGAAAGAACACCTCACCCAGCCACAAGTGAAGGAAAACGACACTGCCAAAATCATGTGGGAAATGCCGATACAAACTGATGTCACCGTAGCACACAATAGACCGGACATAGTTTACATTAATAAGTTAGACAACCAAATTTACCTAATAGATGTTACAGTACCTTCCGACTACAACATTGGAGCCAAGGAAGTTGAAAAGCTGAGTAAGTACCACTTACTTCAAAAAGAAATAACCCGGTTATGGAAAATGCCCACCCAAGTTATACCAATAGTAATAGGCACAACAGGTATCATAGCGAAAAGCTTACACAGGTATCTCAATTTCCTTAACTCCAAAATTGATGTAAACATACTACAGAAACAGGCAGCCACCCATACCTCAATAATAATGTCTAAAGTTCTGGGAAATACTATTTTCGTTGACAGAAATCCTGATTCTCCCTCTCCTTGAGGGTCTCGAGGCGGAAGATCAGTGATAAAAAAACCGACTCAGGTCGAGAAGAAGAAACTCAACTAATATAATATAATATAATATAATATAATATAATATAATATAATATAATATAATACGCCCCCCAATACAACCTTACGTCCGGGCTTTACCATCTAGTCCACGTGGGGGGCGGACAACAGGTACTATCGAAACTTACCTGGCTAACAAGGCAATGGAAACCATTTAAAAAATGAGTAGAAATGAAAGTAATGAACGTATAGGACCGCTTCCCGGGGGCGATCGCCGGGGCACGTCTGGAGCTGACGCTGGACGTCTCAGCATACGAACCGTCAGTGGCTCTTCGCTGAACAGGCGGGCGAGAGTCGGGGAACCTGAAAATACTACAGCCGAACCAAACTGTTACGCTGAGAGTGCTTTGCCGAGCGGGACTGGATCCCAAAGCTTGGCCGGTACCTCAGAGAATCAGACCACGACAAGTTTAAATGAACAATTCAGCGATGATGCCAGAAGAAAGTGGTCGACAGAAGAAAGGAAAGAGTTAATGTTCTGTTATTTTAAAGCAAAATATGAGGGAACGGGGTACATAAAAAGAATGTTTGAATTATTTTCCACACGAAACATAGATAATCCTAAAGTAAATAGACTAGATGCAAACAAACTTTCAAACCAGGCACGTCTAATAATATCCCGCCAACTTTTGACACATGACGAAATAGAACATATCAAAAATAGTGTACAACGACTACATACAGACGTACTAGACACAACAAACAATCTTAGACTACATACACCAGATTCATATATACAGCAGATGGAACAATCATCGAGCAGACCTTCAACTAGAAGTTCCAGTAGACAGAGTGATCTTAATATTAATGATGAAAATGTCTCGAGCATAAACAATACAGATTCAAGAAGAAAATGGACGGAGGAGGAGCAATGTGAACTAATGTTCTGTTACTTCAAAGCTAAAAGTGGAGGACCTGGATACATAAAACGACTATATAATATATTTGTAGAGAGAAACCCATATAACCCTAAAACACGTAAATTTGATGGCAACACCTTATCTAATCAGGCTCGCACAATTATTAATCGTAAACTAATCTCAGATGAAACCCTATCAGAAATAAAAACAAGAGCAGAACTACTAAACCTGGAACAAATAGAGGAAGAAGCGGAAGAAACTGTAGAAATAAATATAAATACCCCCACCCCTAGTGAAATAAGCACACAAATTAATGATCATCCCATAAATACAACTAGTTTAGGTAATATGCACGTAGATACTGAACACCAAAGTACAACAGACGATAATATAACAGACTTAGAAGTTGATGAAAATCTAGACCCCCTTATACATACATTCCTTCAAAATATTGCTGAAACAAAAGAAACACCGATAGACAGTAGAAAATTCATACCTAAACCAAAATTCAATAGACATTTCTTTGAAAACTTACATAAAATAAATAATTTTTTACCAAATATTATGACAATCAACAACAATTTACGAAATATGAATGATGTAATTTATGCAGCAGCAAAAACATTAATAGAAGCAAATGGACAAACCCTGTATACAGCGTCAAAGGTTATCAAACCAAAGAGAGACCCACCTTGGAAAACTAGATTGAAGAACAGAATTGAAGACTTAAGAAAAGAATTAGGCAGACTAACAGAACTAAAGAAAGGAGTAAGTAGTAAGAAACTGAATAAAATTAAGAACAAACTTTACAATAAATACAGAATTTTTAATGAAAATGACCTTGATAATGCCATAGAAACTATAAAGCAAAGAATTAAAGCATTGGCTGGGAGGCTAAAGAGATATGAAGACATGAGCAAGCGAAAGACACAAAACCAACAATTTCAGGAAAATCAACATCTATTTTACAGAAATCTGAACAGTACAAACGTTGCTAAAGACATACCATCTAAAACCGAAATACAAACCTTTTGGGAATCAATTTTATCAGAACCGGTACCATTCAACAAAGATGCACAGTGGGTTAAAGAAACTGAAGAAACAACAGAAAATATAGTTACACAGACTTTTGATGAAATAACATTACAAAATTTAAAAGCCGCGATCAAAAAACTAAGTAATTGGAAAACACCTGGAATTGACAAAATTCAAAACTACTACCTGAAATATTTTACTAGCATACATCCGTTTTTGACTGATTTATTTACTAAGATTATAAATAAACAAGAACAACTTGAGGAATGGTTTACAACTGGACTGGTAATATTGATCCCCAAAAAAGGAGATACTAAAAACCCAAAAAATTGGAGACCCATAGCATGTCTCCCAACTATGTACAAACTTCTCACCTCAGTAATAGCTGATGAACTGTACTCACATTGTGACTCTAATAACATTTTATCACCAGAACAAAGAGGATGCCGGCGAAAGGTTAGAGGATGTAAAGACCATCTCATGATCAATAAAGCCATACTTGAAGACGCCCATCAGTCTCAAAAGAACTTAAGTATGGGGTGGGTTGACTACCAGAAGGCCTTTGATAGTATATCACATGAGTGGCTACTCAAAGTTCTAGATATTTATAAATGCCCATCTTCTATCAAAGGTTTCCTGGAAATAGTCATCCCAAACTGGAATGTAATCATGACAGCACGAGGCTCACATGAATCAATAACGACTGATCGGATTTCTATTAGAAGAGGTATTTTCCAAGGAGATTCGCTCTCGCCGCTCCTCTTTTGTCTGGCTCTAAATCCACTCACTCAGATACTCCAAAAGTATATAGACAAAGGGTACCAGTTAAAAGATAAAACCTACATTAACCATCTAATTTATATGGACGATTTAAAGTTGTATTCTAATAGTAAACACAATTTAAAGATAATGATAGATAGTACAGAAATATTTACTAGAGATATAGGAATGAGCTTTGGCCTAGATAAGTGCAATGTGTTACATCTAAAGGCAGGTAGGAGAGATGAACATCAGGGTCAGGGACACATACTGTTAACCGGAGAACAATTTGAACATTTAAAGGTAGGAGAAAGTTACAAATATTTAGGAGTACATGAAACTGGAAAAATAAACCATAACGAAATAAAACAACAGATAAAGAAAGAATATTTTAGAAGAGTAAAATGCATCACCAATTCACATCTTAACTCACGAAACCTTTTGCGAGCAATAAATAGTTACGCTGTGCCCGTTGTTTTATATTCTTTTGGAGTCATTAACTATAAAGATACAGATTTAAGAGCAATAGACACAAAAACACGTAAAATATTAAATATGAATAAAAGCCATCACCAAAAAGCGGAGGTCGAACGATTGTATCTACCAAATGAAGAAGGAGGAAGGGGACTTCTAAATATTGAGACTATATATAAAACACAAATAATTAAATACAATAGCTACCTAAAAACCGGGACCGACCATCTAATTCAAGCAATCAGAGAACACGATAAGGCAAAAGATAAATATTCAATAGAGAAAGAATCAATAGAGTTTAGGAAAGAACTAGGATTACAAATAGATGAACAATATACAGATAAAGAAATAAAGAAAGCGATAGTTAGAAACAGGATAAATAAAATAAAATCGAAACCTTTACATGGACAGTTCTACAAAGACGTATTAGGAAGAGAAAATATAGAAAAAGATACATCGTTTAGGTGGCTTAAGAAACAACCGGTGTCTCCCATTCTTGAAGCATCAATATATGCCATACAAGACCAAGCAGTCGTCACGCGCCAGCATGAGAGAGATATCCTGAAGAGACCTGTGGATGGTAAGTGCAGAGTATGCGGATCAAGAGACGAAACGGCACAACACATCATAGCGGGGTGTGAGAAGTTGGCTGGCACTCACTATACCAAGAGACACAATAATCTAGTGCAATATGTCCATTGGACATTGTTGAAGAAGCACGGGTTCGAGTGTGAAAAGCTATGGTGGAAAGAACACCTCACCCAGCCACAAGTGAAGGAAAACGACACTGCCAAAATCATGTGGGAAATGCCGATACAAACTGATGTCACCGTAGCACACAATAGACCGGACATAGTTTACATTAATAAGTTAGACAACCAAATTTACCTAATAGATGTTACAGTACCTTCCGACTACAACATTGGAGCCAAGGAAATTGAAAAGCTGAGTAAGTACCACTTACTTCAAAAAGAAATAACCCGGTTATGGAAAATGCCCACCCAAGTTATACCAATAGTAATAGGCACAACAGGTATCATAGCGAAAAGCTTACACAGGTATCTCAATTTCCTTAACTCCAAAATTGATGTAAACATACTACAGAAACAGGCAGCCACCCATACCTCAATAATAATGTCTAAAGTTCTGGGAAATACTATTTTCGTTGACAGAAATCCTGATTCTCCCTCTCCTTGAGGGTCTCGAGGCGGGAGATCAGTGATAAAAAAAAACCGACTCAGGTCGAGAAGAAGAAACTCAACTAATATAATATAATATAATATAATATGCCCCCCAATACAACCTTACGGCCCCCCAATACAACCTTACGTCCGGGCTTTACCATCTAGTCCACGTGGGGGGCGGACAACAGGTACTAACGAAACTTACCTGGCTAACAAGGCAATGGAAACCATTTAAAAAATGAGTAGAAATGAAAGTAATGAACGTATAGGACCGCTTCCCGGGGGCGATCGCCGGGGCACGTCTGGAGCTGACGCTGGACGTCTCAGCATACGAACCGTCAGTGGCTCTTCGCTGAACAGGCGGGCGAGGGTCGGGGAACCTGAAAATACTACAGCCGAACCAAACTGTTGCGCTGAGAGTGCTTTGCCGAGCGGGACTGGATCCCAAAGCTTGGCCGGTACCTCAGAGAATCAGACCACGACAAGTTTTAATGAACAATTCAGCGATGATGCCAGAAGAAAGTGGTCGACAGAAGAAAGGAAAGAGTTAATGTTCTGTTATTTTAAAGCAAAATATATGGGAACTGGGTACATAAAAAGAATGTTTGAACTATTTTCCACACGAAACATAGATAATCCTAAAGTAAATAGACTAGATGCAAACAAACTTTCAAACCAAGCACGTCTAATAATATCCCGCCAACTTTTGACACATGACGAAATAGAACATATCAAAAATAGTGTACAACGACTACATACAGACGTACTAGACACAACAAACAATCTTAGACTACATACACCAGATTCATATATACAGCAGATGGAACAATCATCGAGCAGACCTTCAACTAGAAGTTCCAGTAGACAGAGTGATCTTAATATTAATGAAGAAAATGTCTCGAGCATAAACAATACAGATTCAAGAAGAAAATGGACGGAAGAGGAGCAATGTGAACTAATGTTCTGTTACTTCAAAGCTAAAAGTGGAGGACCTGGATACATAAAACGACTATATAATATATTTGTAGAGAGAAACCCATATAACCCTAAAACACGTAAATTTGACGGTAACACCTTATCTAATCAGGCTCGCACAATAATTAATCGTAAACTAATCTCAGATGAAACCTTATCAGAAATAAAAACAAGAGCAGAACTACTAAACCTGGAACAAATAGAGGAAGAAGCGGAAGAAACTGAAGAAATAAATATAAATACCCCCACCCCTAGTGAAATAAGCACACAAATTAATGATCAACCCATAAATACAACTAGTTCAGGTAATGTGCACGTAGATACTGAACACCAAAGTACAACAGACGATAACATAACAGACTTAGAAGTTGATGAAAATCTAGACCCCCTTATACATACATTCCTTCAAAACATTGCTGAAACAAAAGAAACACCGATAGACAGTAGAAAATTCATACCTAAACCAAAATTCAATAGACAATTCTTTGAAAACTTACATAAGATAAATAATTTTTTACCAAATATTATGACAATCAACAACAATTTACGAAATATGAATGATGTAATTTATGCAGCAGCAAAAACATTAATAGAAGCAAATGGACAAACCCTGTATACAGCGTCAAAGGTTATCAAACCAAAGAGAGACCCACCTTGGAAAACTAGATTGAAGAACAGAATTGAAGACTTAAGAAAAGAATTAGGCAGACTAACAGAACTAAAGAAAGGAGTAAGTAGTAAGAAACTGAATAAAATCAAGAACAAACTTTACAATAAATACAGAATTTTTAATGAGAATGACCTTGATAATGCCATAGAAACTATAAAGCAAAGAATTAAAGCATTGGCTGGGAGGCTAAAGAGATATGAAGACATGAGCAAGCGAAAGACACAAAACCAACAATTTCAGGAAAATCAACATCTATTTTACAGAAATCTGAACAGTACAAACGTTGCTAAAGACATACCATCTAAAACCGAAATACAAACCTTTTGGGAATCAATTTTATCAGAACCGGTACCATTCAACAAAGATGCACAGTGGGTTAAAGAAACTGAAGAAACAACAGAAAATATAGTTACACAGACTTTTGATGAAATAACATTACAAAATTTAAAAGCCGCGATAAAAAAACTAAGTAATTGGAAAACACCTGGAATTGACAAAATTCAAAACTACTACCTGAAATATTTTACTAGCATACATCCGTTTTTGACTGATTTATTTACTAAAATTATAAATAAACAAGAACAACTTGAGGAATGGTTTACAACTGGACTGGTAATATTGATCCCCAAAAAAGGAGATACTAAAAACCCAAAAAATTGGAGACCCATAGCATGTCTCCCAACTATGTACAAACTTCTCACCTCAGTAATAGCTGATGAACTGTACTCACATTGTGAATCTAATAACATTTTATCACCAGAACAAAGAGGATGCCGGCGAAAGGTTAGAGGATGTAAAGACCATCTCATGATCAATAAAACCATACTTGAAGACGCCCATCAGTCTCAAAAGAACTTAAGTATGGGGTGGGTTGACTACCAGAAGGCCTTTGATAGTATATCACACGAGTGGCTACTCAAAGTTCTAGATATTTATAAATGCCCATCATCTATCAAAGGTTTTCTGGAAATAGTCATCCCAAACTGGAATGTAATCATGACAGCACGAGGCTCACATGAATCAATGACGACTGATCGGATTTCTATTAGAAGAGGTATTTCCCAAGGAGATTCACGCTCTCGCCGCTCCTCTTTTGTCTGGCTCTAAATCCACTCACTCAGATACTCCAAAAGTATATAGACAAAGGGTACCAGTTAAAAGATAAAACCTACATTAACCATCTAATTTATATGGACGATTTAAAGTTGTATTCTAATAGTAAACACAATTTAAAGATAATGATAGATAGTACAGAAATATTTACTAGAGATATAGGAATGAGCTTTGGCCTAGATAAGTGCAATGTGTTACATCTAAAGGCAGGTAGGAGAGATGAACATCAGGGTCAGGGACATATACTGTTAACCGGAGAACAATTTGAACATTTAAAGGTAGGAGAAAGTTACAAATATTTAGGAGTACATGAAACTGGAAAAATAAACCATAACGAAATAAAACAACAGATAAAGAAAGAATATTTTAGAAGAGTAAAATGCATCACCAATTCACATCTTAACTCACGAAACCTTTTGCGAGCAATAAATAGTTACGCTGTGCCCGTTGTTTTATATTCTTTTGGAGTCATTAACTATAAAGATACAGATTTAAGAGCAATAGACACAAAAACACGTAAAATATTAAATATGAATAAAAGCCATCACCAAAAAGCGGAGGTCGAACGATTGTATCTACCAAATGAAGAAGGAGGAAGGGGACTTCTAAATATTGAGACTATGTATAAAACACAAATAATTAAATACAATAACTACCTAAAAACCGGGACCGACCATCTAATTCAAGCAATCAGAGAACACGATAAGGCAAAAGATAAATATTCAATAGAGAAAGAATCAATAGAGTTTAGGAAAGAACTAGGATTACAAATAGATGAACAATATACAGATAAAGAAATAAAGAAAGCAATAGTTAGAAACAGGATAAATAAAATAAAATCGAAACCTTTACATGGACAGTTCTACAAAGACGTATTAGGAAGAGAAAATATAGAAAAAGATACATCGTTTAGGTGGCTTAAGAAACAACCGGTGTCTCCCATTCTCGAAGCATCAATATATGCCATACAAGACCAAGCAGTCGTCACGCGCCAGCATGAGAGAGATATCCTGAAGAGACCTGTGGATGGTAAGTGCAGAGTATGCGGATCAAGAGACGAAACGGCACAACACATCATAGCGGGGTGTGAGAAGTTGGCTGGCACTCACTATACCAAGAGACACAATAATCTAGTGCAATATGTCCATTGGACATTGTTGAAGAAGCACGGGTTCGAGTGTGAAAAGCTATGGTGGAAAGAACACCTCACCCAGCCACAAGTGAAGGAAAACGACACTGCCAAAATCATGTGGGAAATGCCGATACAAACTGATGTCACCGTAGCACACAATAGACCGGACATAGTTTACATTAATAAGTTAGACAACCAAATTTACCTAATAGATGTTACAGTACCTTCCGACTACAACATTGGAGCCAAGGAAATTGAAAAGCTGAGTAAGTACCACTTACTTCAAAAAGAAATAACCCGGTTATGGAAAATGCCCACCCAAGTTATACCAATAGTAATAGGCACAACAGGTATCATAGCGAAAAGCTTACACAGGTATCTCAATTTCCTTAACTCCAAAATTGATGTAAACATACTACAGAAACAGGCAGCCATCCACACCTCAATAATAATGTCTAAAGTTCTGGGAAATACTATTTTCGTTGACAGAAATCCTGATTCTCCCTCTCCTTGAGGGTCTCGAGGCGGGAGATCAGTGATAAAAAAACCGACTCAGGTCGAGAAGAAGAAACTCAACTAATATAATATAATATAATATGCCCCCCAATACAACCTTACGTCCGGGCTTTACCATCTAGTCCACGTGGGGGGCGGACAACAGGTACTAACGAAACTTACCTGGCTAACAAGGCAATGGAAACCATTTAAAAAATGAGTAGAAATGAAAGTAATGAACGTATAGGACCGCTTCCCGGGGCGATCGCCGGGGCACGTCTGGAGCTGACGCTGGACGTCTCAGCATACGAACCGTCAGTGGCTCTTCGCTGAACAGGCGGGCGAGAGTCGGGGAACCTGAAAATACTACAGCCGAACCAAACTGTTGCGCTGAGAGTGCTTTGCCGAGCGGGACTGGATCCCAAAGCTTGGCCGGTACCTCAGAGAATCAGACCACGACAAGTTTTAATGAACAATTCAGCGATGATGCCAGAAGAAAGTGGTCGACAGAAGAAAGGAAAGAGTTAATGTTCTGTTATTTTAAAGCAAAATATGAGGGAACGGGGTACATAAAAAGAATGTTTGAACTATTTTCCACACGAAACATAGATAATCCTAAAGTAAATAGACTAGATGCAAACAAACTTTCAAACCAAGCACGTCTAATAATATCCCGCCAACTTTTGACACATGACGAAATAGAACATATCAAAAATAGTGTACAACGACTACATACAGACGTACTAGACACAACAAACAATCTTAGACTACATACACCAGATTCATATATACAGCAGATGGAACAATCATCGAGCAGACCTTCAACTAGAAGTTCCAGTAGACAGAGTGATCTTAATATTAATGAAGAAAATGTCTCGAGCATAAACAATACAGATTCAAGAAGAAAATGGACGGAAGAGGAGCAATGTGAACTAATGTTCTGTTACTTCAAAGCTAAAAGTGGAGGACCTGGATACATAAAACGACTATATAATATATTTGTAGAGAGAAACCCATATAACCCTAAAACACGTAAATTTGACGGTAACACCTTATCTAATCAGGCTCGCACAATAATTAATCGTAAACTAATCTCAGATGAAACCTTATCAGAAATAAAAACAAGAGCAGAACTACTAAACCTGGAACAAATAGAGGAAGAAGCGGAAGAAACTGAAGAAATAAATATAAATACCCCCACCCCTAGTGAAATAAGCACACAAATTAATGATCAACCCATAAATACAACTAGTTCAGGTAATGTGCACGTAGATACTGAACACCAAAGTACAACAGACGATAACATAACAGACTTAGAAGTTGATGAAAATCTAGACCCCCTTATACATACATTCCTTCAAAACATTGCTGAAACAAAAGAAACACCGATAGACAGTAGAAAATTCATACCTAAACCAAAATTCAATAGACAATTCTTTGAAAACTTACATAAGATAAATAATTTTTTACCAAATATTATGACAATCAACAACAATTTACGAAATATGAATGATGTAATTTATGCAGCAGCAAAAACATTAATAGAAGCAAATGGACAAACCCTGTATACAGCGTCAAAGGTTATCAAACCAAAGAGAGACCCACCTTGGAAAACTAGATTGAAGAACAGAATTGAAGACTTAAGAAAAGAATTAGGCAGACTAACAGAACTAAAGAAAGGAGTAAGTAGTAAGAAACTGAATAAAATCAAGAACAAACTTTACAATAAATACAGAATTTTTAATGAGAATGACCTTGATAATGCCATAGAAACTATAAAGCAAAGAATTAAAGCATTGGCCGGGAGGCTAAAGAGATATGAAGACATGAGCAAGCGAAAGACACAAAACCAACAATTTCAGGAAAATCAACATCTATTTTACAGAAATCTGAACAGTACAAACGTTGCTAAAGACATACCATCTAAAACCGAAATACAAACCTTTTGGGAATCAATTTTATCAGAACCGGTACCATTCAACAAAGATGCACAGTGGGTTAAAGAAACTGAAGAAACAACAGAAAATATAGTTACACAGACTTTTGATGAAATAACATTACAAAATTTAAAAGCCGCGATAAAAAAACTAAGTAATTGGAAAACACCTGGAATTGACAAAATTCAAAACTACTACCTGAAATATTTTACTAGCATACATCCGTTTTTGACTGATTTATTTACTAAAATTATAAATAAACAAGAACAACTTGAGGAATGGTTTACAACTGGACTGGTAATATTGATCCCCAAAAAAGGAGATACTAAAAACCCAAAAATTGGAGACCCATAGCATGTCTCCCAACTATGTACAAACTTCTCACCTCAGTAATAGCTGATGAACTGTACTCACATTGTGAATCTAATAACATTTTATCACCAGAACAAAGAGGATGCCGGCGAAAGGTTAGAGGATGTAAAGACCATCTCATGATCAATAAAACCATACTTGAAGACGCCCATCAGTCTCAAAAGAACTTAAGTATGGGGTGGGTTGACTACCAGAAGGCCTTTGATAGTATATCACACGAGTGGCTACTCAAAGTTCTAGATATTTATAAATGCCCATCATCTATCAAAGGTTTTCTGGAAATAGTCATCCCAAACTGGAATGTAATCATGACAGCACGAGGCTCACATGAATCAATGACGACTGATCGGATTTCTATTAGAAGAGGTATTTTCCAAGGAGATTCACTCTCGCCGCTCCTCTTTTGTCTGGCTCTAAATCCACTCACTCAGATACTCCAAAAGTATATAGACAAAGGGTACCAGTTAAAAGATAAAACCTACATTAACCATCTAATTTATATGGACGATTTAAAGTTGTATTCTAATAGTAAACACAATTTAAAGATAATGATAGATAGTACAGAAATATTTACTAGAGATATAGGAATGAGCTTTGGCCTAGATAAGTGCAATGTGTTACATCTAAAGGCAGGTAGGAGAGATGAACATCAGGGTCAGGGACATATACTGTTAACCGGAGAACAATTTGAACATTTAAAGGTAGGAGAAAGTTACAAATATTTAGGAGTACATGAAACTGGAAAAATAAACCATAACGAAATAAAACAACAGATAAAGAAAGAATATTTTAGAAGAGTAAAATGCATCACCAATTCACATCTTAACTCACGAAACCTTTTGCGAGCAATAAATAGTTACGCTGTGCCCGTTGTTTTATATTCTTTTGGAGTCATTAACTATAAAGATACAGATTTAAGAGCAATAGACACAAAAACACGTAAAATATTAAATATGAATAAAAGCCATCACCAAAAAGCGGAGGTCGAACGATTGTATCTACCAAATGAAGAAGGAGGAAGGGGACTTCTAAATATTGAGACTATGTATAAAACACAAATAATTAAATACAATAACTACCTAAACCGGGACCGACCATCTAATTCAAGCAATCAGAGAACACGATAAGGCAAAAGATAAATATTCAATAGAGAAAGAATCAATAGAGTTTAGGAAAGAACTAGGATTACAAATAGATGAACAATATACAGATAAAGAAATAAAGAAAGCAATAGTTAGAAACAGGATAAATAAAATAAAATCGAAACCTTTACATGGACAGTTCTACAAAGACGTATTAGGAAGAGAAAATATAGAAAAAGATACATCGTTTAGGTGGCTTAAGAAACAACCGGTGTCTCCCATTCTCGAAGCATCAATATATGCCATACAAGACCAAGCAGTCGTCACGCGCCAGCATGAGAGAGATATCCTGAAGAGACCTGTGGATGGTAAGTGCAGAGTATGCGGATCAAGAGACGAAACGGCACAACACATCATAGCGGGGTGTGAGAAGTTGGCTGGCACTCACTATACCAAGAGACACAATAATCTAGTGCAATATGTCCATTGGACATTGTTGAAGAAGCACGGGTTCGAGTGTGAAAAGCTATGGTGGAAAGAACACCTCACCCAGCCACAAGTGAAGGAAAACGACACTGCCAAAATCATGTGGGAAATGCCGATACAAACTGATGTCACCGTAGCACACAATAGACCGGACATAGTTTACATTAATAAGTTAGACAACCAAATTTACCTAATAGATGTTACAGTACCTTCCGACTACAACATTGGAGCCAAGGAAATTGAAAAGCTGAGTAAGTACCACTTACTTCAAAAAGAAATAACCCGGTTATGGAAAATGCCCACCCAAGTTATACCAATAGTAATAGGCACAACAGGTATCATAGCGAAAAGCTTACACAGGTATCTCAATTTCCTTAACTCCAAAATTGATGTAAACATACTACAGAAACAGGCAGCCATCCACACCTCAATAATAATGTCTAAAGTTCTGGGAAATACTATTTTCGTTGACAGAAATCCTGATTCTCCCTCTCCTTGAGGGTCTCGAGGCGGGAGATCAGTGATAAAAAAACCGACTCAGGTCGAGAAAAAGAAACTCAACTAATATAATATAATATATTATATTATAATATAATATATTATATATTATAATATATTATATATTATATTATTATAATATGAATAAAAGCCATCACCAAAAAGCGGAGGTCGAACGATTGTATCTACCAAATGAAGAAGGAGGAAGGGGACTTCTAAATATTGAGACTATGTATAAAACACAAATAATTAAATACAATAACTACCTAAAAACCGGGACCGACCATCTAATTCAAGCAATCAGAGAACACGATAAGGCAAAAGATAAATATTCAATAGAGAAAGAATCAATAGAGTTTAGGAAAGAACTAGGATTACAAATAGATGAACAATATACAGATAAAGATATAAAGAAAGCAATAGTTAGAAACAGGATAAATAAAATAAAATCGAAACCTTTACATGGACAGTTCTACAAAGACGTATTAGGAAGAGAAAATATAGAAAAAGATACATCGTTTGGGTGGCTTAAGAAACAACCGGTGTCTCCCATTCTCGAAGCATCAATATATGCCATACAAGACCAAGCAGTCGTCACGCGCCAGCATGAGAGAGATATCCTGAAGAGACCTGTGGATGGTAAGTGCAGAGTATGCGGATCAAGAGACGAAACGGCACAACACATCATAGCGGGGTGTGAGAAGTTGGCTGGCACTCACTATACCAAGAGACACAATAATCTAGTGCAATATGTCCATTGGACATTGTTGAAGAAGCACGGGTTCGAGTGTGAAAAGCTATGGTGGAAAGAACACCTCACCCAGCCACAAGTGAAGGAAAACGACACTGCCAAAATCATGTGGGAAATGCCGATACAAACTGATGTCACCGTAGCACACAATAGACCGGACATAGTTTACATTAATAAGTTAGACAACCAAATTTACCTAATAGATGTTACAGTACCTTCCGACTACAACATTGGAGCCAAGGAAATTGAAAAGCTGAGTAAATACCACTTACTTCAAAAAGAAATAACCCGGTTATGGAAAATGCCCACCCAAGTTATACCAATAGTAATAGGCACAACAGGTATCATAGCGAAAAGCTTACACAGGTATCTCAATTTCCTTAACTCCAAAATTGATGTAAACATACTACAGAAACAGGCAGCCATCCATACCTCAATAATAATGTCTAAAGTTCTGGGAAATACTATTTTCGTTGACAGAAATCCTGATTCTCCCTCTCCTTGAGGGTCTCGAGGCGGGAGATCAGCGAAAAAAAAAAAACCGACTCAGGTCGAGAAGAAGAAACTCAACTAATATAATATAATATAATATAATATAATATAATATAATATAATATAATATAATATAATATAATATGCCCCCCAATACAACCTTACGTCCGGGCTTTACCATCTAGTCCACGTGGGGGGCGGACAACAGGTACTAACGAAACTTACCTGGCTAACAAGGCAATGGAAACCATTTAAAAAATGAGTAGAAATGAAAGTAATGAACGTATAGGACCGCTTCCCGGGGGCGATCGCCGGGGCACGTCTGGAGCTGACGCTGGACGTCTCAGCATACGAACCGTCAGTGGCTCTTCGCTGAACAGGCGGGCGAGAGTCGGGGAACCTGAAAATACTACAGCCGAACCAAACTGTTGCGCTGAGAGTGCTTTGCCGAGCGGGACTGGATCCCAAAGCTTGGCCGGTACCTCAGAGAATCAGACCACGACAAGTTTTAATGAACAATTCAGCGATGATGCCAGAAGAAAGTGGTCGACAGAAGAAAGGAAAGAGTTAATGTTCTGTTATTTTAAAGCAAAATATATGGGAACTGGGTACATAAAAAGAATGTTTGAACTATTTTCCACACGAAACATAGATAATCCTAAAGTAAATAGACTAGATGCAAACAAACTTTCAAACCAAGCACGTCTAATAATATCCCGCCAACTTTTGACACATGACGAAATAGAACATATCAAAAATAGTGTACAACGACTACATACAGACGTACTAGACACAACAAACAATCTTAGACTACATACACCAGATTCATATATACAGCAGATGGAACAATCATCGAGCAGACCTTCAACTAGAAGTTCCAGTAGACAGAGTGATCTTAATATTAATGAAGAAAATGTCTCGAGCATAAACAATACAGATTCAAGAAGAAAATGGACGGAAGAGGAGCAATGTGAACTAATGTTCTGTTACTTCAAAGCTAAAAGTGGAGGACCTGGATACATAAAACGACTATATAATATATTTGTAGAGAGAAACCCATATAACCCTAAAACACGTAAATTTGACGGCAACACCTTATCTAATCAGGCTCGCACAATAATTAATCGTAAACTAATCTCAGATGAAACCCTATCAGAAATAAAAACAAGAGCAGAACTACTAAACCTGGAACAAATAGAGGAAGAAGCGGAAGAAACTGAAGAAATAAATATAAATACCCCCACCCCTAGTGAAATAAGCACACAAATTAATGATCAACCCATAAATACAACTAGTTCAGGTAATGTGCACGTAGATACTGAACACCAAAGTACAACAGACGATAACATAACAGACTTAGAAGTTGATGAAAATCTAGACCCCCTTATACATACATTCCTTCAAAATATTGCTGAAACAAAAGAAACACCGATAGACAGTAGAAAATTCATACCTAAACCAAAATTCAATAGACATTTCTTTGAAAACTTACATAAGATAAATAATTTTTTACCAAATATTATGACAATCAACAACAATTTACGAAATATGAATGATGTAATTTATGCAGCAGCAAAAACATTAATAGAAGCAAATGGACAAACCCTGTATACAGCGTCAAAGGTTATCAAACCAAAGAGAGACCCACCTTGGAAAACTAGATTGAAGAACAGAATTGAAGACTTAAGAAAAGAATTAGGCAGACTAACAGAACTAAAGAAAGGAGTAAGTAGTAAGAAACTGAATAAAATCAAGAACAAACTTTACAATAAATACAGAATTTTTAATGAGAATGACCTTGATAATGCCATAGAAACTATAAAGCAAAGAATTAAAGCATTGGCTGGGAGGCTAAAGAGATATGAAGACATGAGCAAGCGAAAGACACAAAACCAACAATTTCAGGAAAATCAACATCTATTTTACAGAAATCTGAACAGTACAAACGTTGCTAAAGACATACCATCTAAAACCGAAATACAAACCTTTTGGGAATCAATTTTATCAGAACCGGTACCATTCAACAAAGATGCACAGTGGGTTAAAGAAACTGAAGAAACAACAGAAAATATAGTTACACAGACTTTTGATGAAATAACATTACAAAATTTAAAAGCCGCGATCAAAAAACTAAGTAATTGGAAAACACCTGGAATTGACAAAATTCAAAACTACTACCTGAAATATTTTACTAGCATACATCCGTTTTTGACTGATTTATTTACTAAAATTATAAATAAACAAGAACAACTTGAGGAATGGTTTACAACTGGACTGGTAATATTGATCCCCAAAAAAGGAGATACTAAAAACCCAAAAAATTGGAGACCCATAGCATGTCTCCCAACTATGTACAAACTTCTCACCTCAGTAATAGCTGATGAACTGTACTCACATTGTGACTCTAATAACATTTTATCACCAGAACAAAGAGGATGCCGGCGAAAGGTTAGAGGATGTAAAGACCATCTCATGATCAATAAAGCCATACTTGAAGACGCCCATCAGTCTCAAAAGAACTTAAGTATGGGGTGGGTTGACTACCAGAAGGCCTTTGATAGTATATCACACGAGTGGCTACTCAAAGTTCTAGATATTTATAAATGCCCATCTTCTATCAAAGGTTTCCTGGAAATAGTCATCCCAAACTGGAATGTAATCATGACAGCACGAGGCTCACATGAATCAATAACGACTGATCGGATTTCTATTAGAAGAGGTATTTTCCAAGGAGATTCGCTCTCGCCGCTCCTCTTTTGTCTGGCTCTAAATCCACTCACTCAGATACTCCAAAAGTATATAGACAAAGGGTACCAGTTAAAAGATAAAACCTACATTAACCATCTAATTTATATGGACGATTTAAAGTTGTATTCTAATAGTAAACACAATTTAAAGATAATGATAGATAGTACAGAAATATTTACTAGAGATATAGGAATGAGCTTTGGCCTAGATAAGTGCAATGTGTTACATCTAAAGGCAGGTAGGAGAGATGAACATCAGGGTCAGGGACATATACTGTTAACCGGAGAACAATTTGAACATTTAAAGGTAGGAGAAAGTTACAAATATTTAGGAGTACATGAAACTGGAAAAATAAACCATAACGAAATAAAACAACAGATAAAGAAAGAATATTTTAGAAGAGTAAAATGCATCACCAATTCACATCTTAACTCACGAAACCTTTTGCGAGCAATAAATAGTTACGCTGTGCCCGTTGTTTTATATTCTTTTGGAGTCATTAACTATAAAGATACAGATTTAAGAGCAATAGACACAAAAACACGTAAAATATTAAATATGAATAAAAGCCATCACCAAAAAGCGGAGGTCGAACGATTGTATCTACCAAATGAAGAAGGAGGAAGGGGACTTCTAAATATTGAGACTATGTATAAAACACAAATAATTAAATACAATAACTACCTAAAAACCGGGACCGACCATCTAATTCAAGCAATCAGAGAACACGATAAGGCAAAAGATAAATATTCAATAGAGAAAGAATCAATAGAGTTTAGGAAAGAACTAGGATTACAAATAGATGAACAATATACAGATAAAGAAATAAAGAAAGCAATAGTTAGAAACAGGATAAATAAAATAAAATCGAAACCTTTACATGGACAGTTCTACAAAGACGTATTAGGAAGAGAAAATATAGAAAAAGATACATCGTTTAGGTGGCTTAAGAAACAACCGGTGTCTCCCATTCTCGAAGCATCAATATATGCCATACAAGACCAAGCAGTCGTCACGCGCCAGCATGAGAGAGATATCCTGAAGAGACCTGTGGATGGTAAGTGCAGAGTATGCGGATCAAGAGACGAAACGGCACAACACATCATAGCGGGGTGTGAGAAGTTGGCTGGCACTCACTATACCAAGAGACACAATAATCTAGTGCAATATGTCCATTGGACATTGTTGAAGAAGCACGGGTTCGAGTGTGAAAAGCTATGGTGGAAAGAACACCTCACCCAGCCACAAGTGAAGGAAAACGACACTGCCAAAATCATGTGGGAAATGCCGATACAAACTGATGTCACCGTAGCACACAATAGACCGGACATAGTTTACATTAATAAGTTAGACAACCAAATTTACCTAATAGATGTTACAGTACCTTCCGACTACAACATTGGAGCCAAGGAAATTGAAAAGCTGAGTAAGTACCACTTACTTCAAAAAGAAATAACCCGGTTATGGAAAATGCCCACCCAAGTTATACCAATAGTAATAGGCACAACAGGTATCATAGCGAAAAGCTTACACAGGTATCTCAATTTCCTTAACTCCAAAATTGATGTAAACATACTACAGAAACAGGCAGCCATCCATACCTCAATAATAATGTCTAAAGTTCTGGGAAATACTATTTTCGTTGACAGAAATCCTGATTCTCCCTCTCCTTGAGGGTCTCGAGGCGGGAGATCAGTGAAAAAAAAACCGACTCAGGTCGAGAAGAAGAAACTCAACTAATATAATATAATATAATATAATATACGTAGATAATTATTTCTTCTTAAAACATAATTAATTAAAATTGTCTTGTAGTTATTTAAAGTTTCTTTTAGTTTTATTCCTTCGGCAAAAGTCGCTATGCCTTGTACTTTAATGTTGCATTTCATTCTTCTCCAGTTCGCCAAACTATATCTTCTCAACTACCTATTAAATGCAAAATAGATTTTTCGACGCATGTACTGCAATTGAGAAAGGCATTGTCAACAGTTTTAGGACCGCTGGAAAGAATAAAGTGATAGACACCATATTATAAATTTAGTAACTTTGTGTCTGCAAGTCGACGCAGTGTCGTAACTTTTTTACCAAATATGACTAGTATAATTTCACTAAAAAAATAAATGTTTTTGTAAGTTTATGGATTATTTTTGATTAAATATCATATTATTAGCATAAAAAGTTTACAGTTTGATTAAACTAAAAGGTCTGGAGTCCAAAAAAATAACAAAACTTCTAATGAAAACCATGTAAACATTTCAATAAACTGGTTAAATTGCAATTATATGATGGCCCATCGATGATTTTCAATGTATTTTGTTAAATAATACGACAAATTTCTTCTCCCACTAAAATCACAATATCACAACACATTTAAAACTAATTAATTTCAAAAATAAACTTACGCTGTCAAAATAATTATGGCGGACCTTTCAATTTGTCTTCAATCTTCATATTGCATGAGTTTTCTTTGACATTTTATATGTCTCTCGTAGGTTGCAAAAGAATGAAGAGAATTGACGAATGAACGAATGATTTCTGAAATAGTCGACGCATTGTTACCATACAGCGTCGTAACTTAAAAACCAAATGTTACCGTGTCGAGATTTGCCCCACTTTAGTCGCAGCGACCGAAACATAGTCGTAGCAGCGACCAAAAATGTTACTGGTGTCGACTTTTCAGTGTCGACTTGTTTCGTAACGGCTACCAAAAAATGCTATCTGGGTTACCTCAACTTCGTCAAGTAACTCAGGATGCACGGCGCTGCCCCCCGTGTAGATCACTTCGAAACTGCTGAAGTCGCACTGGTTTCTGGTGGCTGGGTTTATCAAACTTATCAGGAGTGTCGGCGACATGATCGTGTATGTTGGCTTGAACAGAATATTTACAGAATATTATTCAAGGGAGGGACATACTTTATGCCTAATCCTATCCTATTCCTAACTACCTAATATTATAAATTAAAAAGTGAGTTTGTTTATTTGATTGTTTGTTTATTTGTTACCTCTTCACGCTTTATCTACTGAACCAATCTTCTTGAAATTTCGCATACACAGTTCAAAGTACTGAGAAGGACATAGGGTAGATACCTTTCATCCCGGGAAAAAGCACTGTTCCCGTGGGAAATTAAATTAATCTATAATTCCACCTTATAGCTATTTGTTAATAGCTAGCATATTTCACATTTCAAAGCATATTGTGAAAAATACCTTGTAAGTATTAATAAGATGGTACGCGTGCTCCACAGTCATGGGTTGTGAGGAGTGGAGCCTGGTGAACCTCATGATGGGGGACGTGAGGTAGTTCAGGGACGCTGTCATCCACTGCAGCGTCGTGCATACCATGGCGAGCCGCGTCGGCGTAGGGAAGCTTGTGAATCGGGACCTGAAGATGATGGGACCCTTGAGTTTTGAGGACTAAAACATCGAGACACGTATGCTCCACAGTCATGGGTTGCGAGGAGTGGAGCCTGGTGAACCTTATGATGAGGGACGTGAGGTAATTCGGAGACGCCGTCATCCACTGTAGCGTCGTGCATACCATGGCGAGCCGCGTCGGTGTGGGGAAGCTTGTGAATCGGGACCTGAAGATGATAGGACCCTTGTGCTTAAACGACTAAAACATCGAGACACGCATGCTCCACAGTCATGGGTTGCGAGGAGTGGAGCCTGGTGAACCTTATGATGAGGGACGTGAGGTAATTCGGAGACGCCGTCATCCACTGTAGCGTCGTGCATACCATGGCGAGCCGCGTCGGCGTGGGGAAGCTTGTGCGAAACACTTGAAGGCTATAGGATATCGGGACTATGGTGATTTTCTTGAACACCAAGTCGAGCCGGGTCAACGCGACCTAAAGATAATGGGGCCCTTGAGTCTTGAGGACTTAAGTCCTCCAGACTCAAGGGGCCCATTATCTTTTATTTCATTATCATTATCTGTACATCGGTGTTATTAAAACATCGGTTTTACTCCTGAAGACGCAAGGGTACGTCACCAATAAGTCACCATAGTCCCGAGTCTATGGTAATTTTTGCACGATACGATTTCACATTGCGAAAGTGAGGTTGTTACACTGTGACTAATTGAAAATACAATTAGTTACATGATAACTCTTCGATCTATTTGTCGGTGTGGTAAACGATCTTTCAACGCTTTTGTTAACCTTTCTTTTCTTTCTTTTAAATGATGAGGGTTGGAGTGACTTACCATAAGTAAGGACATGCTACAGCATAATTCTTGTGCGAGCAGGCAGCAGCCTTCGGCAGGCCCGTCGTTCCACTGGTAGTTATAAACATGGAGATTGTCTCTTCCGTATCAAAATCATTCGGTCTGCAATTCAATTTATAAAACTAATGTACTATGTTTAGATTAAATGAATGATTATACGTCAAAACATGTATCACTTACTTAAAATCTTCAACAGGCGAATCGTCCGAGTATTTCTTGATGAATTCTTGGAAACTCATATACTTGTCTCCCTGGTCGAATGTTACAATAAGTGCGTCTTCTTTTGCAGCGGTGAGTGCATCAGTAGCGTCCATGGCTTTGTCACTTTTACAAAATATTATCTTAGGATTGTTCACTTCGAATGCGTATGTTAGCTCCACTGAAATTAATAAAAATATAAATATG
Source organism: Ephestia elutella (assembly GCA_018467065.1). NCBI lineage: Eukaryota > Metazoa > Arthropoda > Insecta > Lepidoptera > Pyralidae > Ephestia > Ephestia elutella. The sequence goes on along the minus strand of CM031579.1, from coordinate 8,229,902 downwards.
TAGAGAACATGTCTGACCTCTTCTACTTCTTATTTGAGAGCTGTGCTTTTGTCGGTGGAGTATACGCCACGCCTCTTTATTTTCAGCTTTACATTTAAGGTCTTGATACAACACCACGCCAGCCTTCTCTTTCAGTTGGCTTACATAACTCTTTCTCGGTCTCCGTGGATCACTACGCCACGGAGACCGTAGAATGTCAGCCTCACATAGGCCTGAAAATATTTATGTACTTCTTTTTGGGGCGGACGTGTTGACTAAAGGATTTGCCTATGATTTTCACGGATATATTCAAAATTGTATTTCTTGAAAACTTAGGTATATAATACTCGTACTTACAGACACCCAAGCTCATATCGACCGGCGCGATGACAACACCGAGATACAGAGCGGCATAGAAGGCCGTCGCCAACTCGGAGTAGTTGGGGGACATGAGGACCATGACGTCACCTGGCTTCAGCCCCAGGTTCCTGAAGGCTACGGCACACCGCACTGACTTCTCCAGACCCTGGGAGAACGTCTGAGACTCCCCTGTTGCTCCATCAATCTATGATCAGTGGATTTAATCGTGAATTAGTAAGTGAAGCGGTGGTGGTGAGTGGTAATAAACTGTAAGCCATGTTGTTTGGTGTGTGTGCGATTCGGTATACTAACTGGGACTCTATACCATGAGCTATAGATTTCAGTCGTCGACCACTGTAGCGTGCTATACGTTGTTGTGTAAGAACAATTGTTTGCCAAATTATTGCTATTCTAATGACACGTGCCTGTAGTCGGAAGGACCCAGGATCAAATCCTGTTCGTGCCGTGCCACATAATTTTGCATAAGTACCAATCTGACTCATTTTTTGTAGACATTTGCTTCCGGTGAAGGAAAACATCGTGAAGAAATTGATTGTTTAATTTACTATTGTGTATGTATATGGTAACTGCTGCTAGATGGCGGTAGTTGTCAACTGCCTTTAGGAAAATCTGATACCAATGTTATAAGCACACTCGATAAAAAGAAGTGCTTTTACCAAAAAATATCTGTTTTGGGATTAATAAGTACCTAGTCTAATTTCAGGTTTGATCTTACCCGTGTTCTAAATTTCATGAAAATCAGTCTGGTAGTTTAGAGTGCCCAAGTAACAAACATACATCATTCTAAATTGTTTTCCTATCGTCACTGTTCATAACATACTGAAATATATGAAGGTATAGTATATGTCGTCGAATGTGGTCAGGTCACAAGATAACCAATAACCTTACCTACTCATGCAGCGATATATAAGAACGTGCAATATATACGGCGAAATCACATAAAAAAAAGATTTTAGATTAGATTTTTTTTAGATTGAGCTAGCCTCAAAGTAAGTTCGAGAGTTGTGTTATGGGATACTAACTCAATATAAGTACATATAAACATCCAAGACACAAAAAATAACCCAGGTCAATTTGAAAAACATCATTTTCTTTCTTGACCCGACCGGGGATCGAACACGGGACCTCCGGTATGACAGTCCGGCGTGATGACTTCCGAGGCCTAACGGGCCACAGAGATCGTCAAGGATAGGTACTAAATGCTTATCAATTTTATTGAAAAAATTGTGCATACCTGCAAACCATAACTAACCGTGCTATTATCGCACATAAAAGTATTGAAGAACGTGATAGCTTTTGAGTTGACAACAAGCAAGATAAAATCCATTTAGATTATTTAATATCCAGCCGTCTGATGATTAAAATTATTTATCTTTACAAGTGTCCATTTAATTTTCCTCAATATTAGTAATATATAAATAATAATTAATTAGTAATATATTATAATAATTTGAAGTAAGACAATAGCAGAAGTGAGAAATGCATGATGCTGTTGAGTGTAATAAAATTAACAACCAAAAAAATAATCGGAAGCAGAATACCTGCATAACGAAATCCGGTGCATCTTTGAAGCTTTGCAGGATGAGTTTACCCAGATGGAACCTGTCTCCTGGTCTTCCTGACTGGGCAACGACCCTGGACGCCAGATCGTTCACGTAGAGTAGGGTTGCATCATTAGGTACTCTTGTGCCTTTGGACATTTTGCTTAAAAAGAAAATAATTTATTGATTTTCAATAGACTTAAAAAAGAGGAAGTTCTCACGTCGGCTGTTTTTTTTTATACACTCTTTTCATCCAACCACAGATTTCGTGTAGGTATAGTGCGGTAACTCATTGGGCATTGGAAAGAGAGCGTTGTTTAGGTTAGTCACATCAAAAACTCCCTAGAGCTTGGTCACATATTTCCGGACATCTCTACTTATACCAAACCCGACGACTATTTTTAATTTTATTTATAAAACCAATTATACCTAACTGTTACAAGCATGACTAAACAGTCTACCACAGCAGTCTACAGATATAAAATAGATAAAGAAAAAATGCAGCTGATGAAATCATAATCAAAAATAGCAAATAAAAATATTGCCCATTTTTTCTTCCTAAGTTCCTACCTTTATGATTAGCGTAGACTTGAACCGAACCACAAGTGACAGACGACCAAGCGCCGCGTGGGGCCACACGAAATGTAATTGGCGCGTCGAGATGAATTGGCCTTGGTACTCGTATGATATGATGATATATGCTTGTTGACTCTACCATATGCTACCATATTGTTGACATAATAATTGCTACTATGTAATCGTAGTAGCGTAGTACACACTTTTAGTGCACGCGGTTTTAACTAATAGGTATTATAAATGCGAAAATGAGTTTGTTTCATTATTTATTTGTTTGTTAGCTCTTTTCGATTTATCTACTGAACCAATTTTCCTGAAATTTTGCATACACATTGGTAGTTAGAAGTACTGAGAAGGACATAGGGTACCTTTCATCCCGGGAAAAAACACTGTTCCTGTGGGCGAAGCCGCGGACAAAAGCTAGTATAAAATATATAATGAAGAACCTTAACAGAACAGCTAAACTATTAGAAATATGGAAATGGTACCTTTGCAAAAGTGTATTAATCTGACGAGCATATTTTGTTAACGTATAAAAATCTAAGATCAGGATCATCTGATGAAGAATTCCAAGAGACCAGCTACACTATTACATATATGGAAATGGCGCCTTAGCAAAGTCATTCAACCTAATGAGCATTTTCTGCTGACGTATAAATTTGAAGATTTTGGATCATCTGATAAGAACTCCAAGAGACCAGCTACTCTATAAAATAAATGGAAATGGGGTCTTAGCAAAATTCGTTCAACCTGATGAGCATCTTTTACTGACGTATAAATAGACAGGACCGGATACGGGATAGGACAAAAAGGGACTCGTGGTGGGAGTGGTGGTACACGCGCGGGAAATTGTAGATAACAAGCAGACGAAGATCGTTTATTGAATGAAATATCACTTTTGATGCATTTTAACACCGCGACTGTACTATAAGTACCTAATATATTCCCGCGGATAACCAAATGGCTGAAATTTTGAGTACTGGAGTTTAGGTTACTACAGTTTGGAACTTGGAGAAAAAATTATCAGCTCAGGCAAATACTATAAGAGTTTATATAGTATTTGCTTAAGGTTACCATAATACTGTATTTTACAGTAAAACTTACAGTTTTTTACTTGTCTCCACGAAAAGTCCACGGCCACCCGCGTCACTGTAACGATAGGAACCAAATACTCGTGGTTTCAGTATGACATACTTACAATTTATGATACCTAGTCTTTTTTATGCAATATCTATAAACGAAATTATTTGATAAACAAACCGGCGGAGCTGTTGACAAGACAAATAGAGATAATAGAGATTGTTTACATATTAGCTAGTAAATCAAAATCACGGGTCTCATTACTTATTTTTAATTTTTATTAATTTTATTCATACTTTATCTGCTTACAGCGATAAGGCCGCGTTTTGCGCATCTTCCTCCATTTTAGTTTTAAGTTTATTATATGTATACTATGTAAGTAATTACTTGTGCGCAAATTTTTGTATCTTTTTGTAAATGTTTGTAAGTACCTATTTGTTTTGGGTGGTGTCCTAATGGTAGGCCGCCTGCCTGTGGCTGCAAAGGTCCCGAATCGAAATCGAATCCTGCCCGCGCTACAAGAGTTGTATAAATCTGACTCATGTAGGTAGGTACCTATGTTCGACCACCACTTGCTTCCAGTGAAGGAAAACATCGTGAGGAAACCTGCACTCTGGTTGAGTGTAATGGAAAAGGCAATGTAAAATCACTCCATTAAAATTGCCAAGATAGTCATTGTGTAGGATGTTTCATTCTTTATAATGACCACAACCCTCAGTCATGAGGAATACGGGTTATTGTAAATTCGTCCCTACGACTAAAGACAGAGATTTGTTTTTCTGTTATTTGTTCACAAATGTGGTATCGTTTATTTATTTTTCAATTTTTATTTATTTTATTCTTACTTTATCCATAAATAAATAAAAAATTAAATAAAATTTGTTTGTTCACAAATCGTGGTTCTATCTCCATGGAGCGATTATGATGATAATGATAATTTCTGTGGTTTCTGTGGTGTTGTGATACCCACAAATGTTTTTTATAGAAATGTTATCTTATTTTTTTTTTCTTTGTGTGCGAATGCTCTCTATCACAATATATTATCTCAAACTTCTCTGTTTTGATCCCGACTGTATTTGCAGTCGTTAAAGCCAGTATTTCCACTATTTTCTTTCATAATCAGTATGAAGCACTCAAGATTTTTTTAATATAAAACCGAAAGGGCGTCAGAAAAATATTGAGATCTCAGACTATTTATTTTAAACTAGCTTTACCCGCGGTTTCTCCACTCCGTCCGCGTCCATTAGTGAAAACTACATGAAACTCTGTTCAGTAGAGTTCCGCCACGTATTCAACCGTTTGATAATCAAAAATTCAATCAGTTTCAATTCACAAACTCTGCTGCTCGGTAGGTGGCGCCACGGTGTTTTTAATTGAGATTGGGTTGAATACGTGGCAGCACACCTTGTGTCGATAAAACAGTTCACTTCACAACCCGGTACACGTCGGTAAAGTGATACATGAATCATACTACGCCGTTTTTGATTAAAACGAACGTGCAAACGTCATAAGGGCTGAGTCTGCGCCGTGGCGTGGTACGGTGCGGTTTTACTTAAGTAAAATAAAACAATTTGATAGTTTATCATTAATTTATTCTCTATTCATGGTAAGCGCCATCTGTTTCAGTTTCAACCGGTGTACTTTAGAGGTGGCTGTGGTCGGGAAAGAGTCAACGAAGATCACGCCTCCTCTCAACTGCTTGGAATCGGCCAGTGATTCTGTAAATACGGATCTTTTAAATTTATTTTTTACGTATTATATTTTTAAACTGTTAATGCTGAAACTAACGGTTTTGGCAGCTATAAGGTTTTTATATATAATTAATACTAAGAAACATTTTTTCATTACTATTTCTTATTATTGTTTCATACTCACATCCACTCCCAATACATTCATATTTTTTCCCTAACATAAGCCATCCATCTCTTTTTAGGCTTTCCTCGCCCCTATATCTATCTACCTTGATAGTTAAAACTTTTTGCGTATTTTTTAAACATACATCGTTCCGACCTGTGTTTGTATGAAACAGTTTCTCAAAAAGATAATGAAACGTACTTTTAACGAGAGCCTTAATCTCCTGCGCTGTGACGTCACTCCCCGGCCGCCTGATGACGTAAGCGACGGGCAGCTCCCCGCTGGCCGGCTCGGGGATGCCGACCACCACCGCGTCCATCACCCCCGGGTGCTGGAGGATCACGCCCTCCACTTCTACTGGGGATATCTGAAATATATATAAAATATTTATACATAAAATATTAAATCAAAATCTAAGCTGAAGGTTGGACGAGTAATACGCTGGTATTGCTTCAAATTTTCTGCAAGCCTATTACAAAACAAGCATTCGGGTGAAACAACGGCACAGGGCGGGCGCTTCATAGAAACGGCGCGTCAAATATGCCTACTACTACTACAAATGAAACTGTATATCCGTGAACGCGTCAGTAACACGTCAATGTGTGCGTTTTCATAGTCGAACGTCCCACATTACACAAGAAAGGGGGAGAAGTGCGGAAGGAGCGGGGGGGTGCAGAATATTGCGGGAGGGGCAGGGAGTTTCCTTTCTGTACGTAGTTACTCTCTCAGCCGAAAGACGTCCACTGCTGGACAAAGGCCTCCCCCAAGGATTTCCATAACGACCGGTCCTGCGCTGCCCGCATCCATGCGCATCCCGCGACCTTCACCAGGTCGTCGGTCCACCGAGTGGGAGGCCTGCCAACACTACGTTTTCCGGTTCGTGGTCGCCACTCGAGAACTTTTCTGCCCCAACGGCTATCTGTTCTACGAGCTATGTGCCCCGCCCACTGCCACTTAAGTTTCGCGATTCTGCGGGCTATGTCGGTTACTTTAGTTCTCCTACGGATCTCCTCATTTCTGATTCGATCACGCAGAGAAACTCCGAGCATAGCGCGCTCCATCGCCCTTTGGGTGACCTTGAGCCTTCTTATGAGGCCCATAGTAAGCGACCACGTCTCTGTTCCGTATGTCATTACTGGCAACACACACTGGTCAAAGACCTTAGTCTTGAGACACTGCGGTATTTTGGACGAGAAGATATCGCGAAGCTTCCCGAACGCTGCCCAGCCTAGTTGGATTCGACGGTTGACCTCTTTCTCAAAGTTGGACTTACCCAACTGAACTGTTTGTCCCAAGTATAGATAATAGGGTATTTTACACTATGTAAGAAAAAATATAAAAATGTTTGTTCATAATAGATTTCGAAAAAAGTAAACAAGAAACGTCGATATTTATTCATAAAATTGCAATTTTAATTTTATAATTCCATTTTAAAAATCGTCTTTTCTAATCTGTTTTTCAAATGTCTAAAACGCCATTCGCCATGTTGGATCCCGCCGTGACGTCATTCCGATAGTAAGCAATCTACTGAAAATAAGTTGTGCGCTGTTATTTTGATAAATTTACGAGTTATTAACACGTTTGTAGACTTCTAGCCTTTATTTCACTATGGAAGACGGTTTTGTGAAAGCAGAAAGTACAAATCTGCCAATGGTTAATACTTTAAGTATTTCTCATTTTTACATCACTTGGCACTTGAATCCATAATTTTTGTGGCTTTTTTACACTTGTATTTTTGCATTCAGGCACAAGACACCAATGATAACTCATTATTTTCACGAATCTTATTACTTGGTCTTTCGCAGTCGTATTGTTTAGTAACCGAGTGACGTCACGAGATGAAAAAGCATGGCGGCTAGCGTTTCCGCGCGAAAATTCAAAATCATAAATAAAAAACAGATTTTAAGGCGATTTTCGGTTTTAAAAAAAATTAACAAAATTTGTACTAGTTCATTACGATCTCAGGATTAATTTAAAACAGTTTTAAAAAAATGGTGTAATACCCTATTGTCAACAACTTCGAGTGTAGAGTCTCCAACCTTCAGAGGAGTGGGTGCGACACGGATATTAAACATAATTTTCGTCTTGTCCATATTCATTTTTAGACCCACTTGTTGAGAGGCTCTACAGAGGCCATCGAGCATTGTGCCTAGGTCTTCCAAGGTCTCAGCCATGACTACGATATCGTCAGCGAATCGAAGGTGAGTGAGGTACTCGCCGTTGATATGGATGCCGAGTCCGCTCCAGTCCAGAAGCTTGAAAACATCTTCCAGGGCGGCGGTGAACAGTTTCGGAGATATCACGTCTCCCTGTCTCACCCCTCGCTGCAACTGGATAGGTTTGGAGCCTTGATCCTGGAGACGGACCGACATGGTGGCGTTTTCGTACAAACACTTCAGCGCTTCGATATATCGATAGTCAATTTGGCACCGTTGGAGAGACTGTAGCACAGCCCAGGTCTCGATCGAATCGAAGGCTTTCTCGTAGTCCACAAACGCCAAGCATAATGGCTGATTATACTCCTCAGTCTTCTGTATAATCTGCCGCAGCTTATGTATGTGGTCTACGGTACTAAAGCCTTTTCGGAAACCGGCTTGTTCGGGAGGCTGGAAGTCGTCAAACCTGCGAGCGAGACGATTCGTAATGACTCTCGAAAACAGTTTGTAGACATGGCTCAGAAGTGAGATAGGCCTATAATTCTTCAATAGGGTTTTGTCACCTTTTTTGAAGAAAAGTACCACCACACTTCTGTGCCATGCCGTAGGCGTTTGTCCCTCGAGTATGACGGAATCAAATAGCTTCTGAAGAGCTCTTAATACCGGCGTTCCACCTGCTTTCAGAAGCTCAGCCGTGATTCCATCATCACCCGGTGCCTTATTGTTTTTTAACTGTTTGAGAGCCATTCTAATCTCATAAAGGCTGACGTCCGGGATATCTTCGGTGTAGTGTCGGGTCAATCTGGCTCTTGGATCTTTGGCCAGATTACTGACAGGTGTGCGTACGCTGGTGTATAATTGTCTGTAGAACTTCTCAACCTCTTCCAACAGCTCTGGCTTCGACGAAATGATTCTGCCATCCTCAGTCTTCAGCTTGGTCAGTTGGCTTTGACCAACAGACAGATCCCTTGCAAACACTTTTGAGCCCTTATTTCGCTTGATCGCCTCTTCAATACGGTCAGTATTGAATTGGCGTAAATCACGAGTTAAGGACTTGGAGATCTGTCTGTTTAGACGTCTATACTGAGCAGCATCGTCAGAAGACTGCAGAACCAAGTTTCGTCTTTCTTCCATGAGTTTGTTGGTGAGGTCCGAGATCTTTTTGGTTCCTTTTGAACGGCGGGTTTTGAATCTGTACGTAGTACTAATATTAATTCTGTGACAACGGGCAAAAACCTGAAAAAAATAGAGAATACAGAAGCTATTATTGTGATAAAATTTCTACTTTCTATTTTTCACATTGATTTAAAATTTACTGACAACTTTTTCTATAGGGAGGAGATGCTATGCATATTTGTTTGTTTGAACGCGCTTATCTCTGAAACTACCACAGGTACAATTAAAAAAAACGCATTTGGCACAGCTAGTAGAAAAATATAATTAACTTTTGTTTTTAGAGCAAGTATTTCAATGGATCGTGTTGGAAATGTAATCTTGAAATGTGAACGACTTTACCTGATGGTTCTTGTATTTGAGCAGGAGTTTGATGCGCTCCACAAAGTAGTAGTTGAAGTATTCGTCTCTGTAGAACAGGTCTCCAGTTTTGAACCAGCCGTCCGCGGCGTACGTCAGCTTTGTCGCTTCTGGGTTATTGTAATATGTCTGGGGAATTAACATTACACGCATTTTATTACGAAATATCTACTAGGTGTGTTATTTTATCCTAATCCTAACTAATATTATAAATGCGAAAGTGAGTTTGTTTGTTACCTCTTCACGCTTTATCTACTGAACCATCTTCCGGAAATTTCGCATACACATAGAAAAAATACTGAGAAGGACATAGGGTACCTTTCATCCCGGGAAAAGCACTGTTCCCGTGGGAAATTCACGCGGGCAAAGCCGCGGGCAATACTAGTTATAAATATTTAATCGTGTGCGAAACACATTCCATAACACGTCTTATCGACTCATCCGTAGAATAAAGTCCGATCTGTTGAATTGTAAGTTTTCAGTAGGGGCAGGAGAAGTTGTTAACACGGTGAGACTTGACACTTAGAATTTTTGGTATATTGTTACAACGCCCCGGCCTAAATAAATGCTTTGCAGTGTATATTTCTAATCCTTTAATTTGACGAATTAGTGCGTTACATATCAATATAGACCATTTAATGGCGGAAGAGCGGGGGTCCGTAGTGAGCATATAACCTTGTTTTACGGAGACTTCTTAGTTCTATTATAACATCGGTCGTTTTTTATTGGATTTACCTTTGATAAGCATAATAATTAAATTTTATATCTACTATCCCAATAACTAAATAAATAATGAAAATAGATTTCAAATTACTTATTTATTTAAAACTAGCGCTTCGATCCGGCTTCGCTCGGGAGGTTCATACATGAATACATGGTTGTGGCCTATGTCACTCAGTTATTATGTAGCTTCTATTGGTGAGAGAATTTTTGAAATCGGTCCAGTAGTTCCGAAGATTACCTACAATTTTAGAAACATACAATAATTTCTTCTTTATAATATTAATGTGAAAACATCATAATAGGCAACAAAACCTTAAAATGGTATCATTTCACTGGTACTGACTTAAATCTTAGATCTGTCTGTACCTCAGAGGCATAGAATAGTTACTCCACTTTTTGTCACAATCATGTTTTCATAAAGGCAAAAACCAGCTTTATTTACTGGTTTAAAGCATTAAATACAAGACGAATATTTTGGCAAGTTTGTAGGAAAGGTACAACATTCTGTTCAACCTAAGGTTTGACTGTCAGACAACGCTTTAGGTATATATTGTACTTTTGTATGTATGTACAATAAAGTTTAAATAAATTAATAACATTATGCCGTATGATATTATCGCGGTTTAAGAACTCAACACATTATAAATGTTGATTTTATTGGATTTTATGCCTCATACTTCGTCATCAAACTCCAATAAACTTTCTTACACATAGGTGTATTTCACCCTACGGTCGCCACTCCATAATTTGCACCATGAACCGTCTTTTTTGGCGACATACCTAGCCCATTGCCACCTAAGCTTCGTCATAAGTTTGAGGACACCGTGAATTTGCTGTGAATTCTGAGCTATTCGTTCCTCTTGCGGTTTTTAAATGTGACACCTCAATTGCTCTTTGATCCACTTGAGTTTATCAGGATCTTCTTTGTAAAAACCTAGGTTCGGCACCATAAGTGAGAACTGGCAGAATGCATTGGTCATGTATAAGAGCTTTTGGTTCAGGTGTCAAGTAGGGTTGTTGAGGAAGTGATTATGAGGAAGAGGAGGAGGAAGAGGAAGTGTCAAGCACAAATTTGGAGGATTTGATGGATGAGGATGCGGATGAGGAAGCGGATGAGGAAGAGGATGATATGAAATACTAGCTCTTGCCCGCGACTTCGCTCGCGTGAATTTCCCACGGGAACAGTCATCTCGGGAAAAAGCACTGTTGTATGCAAGTGTTGTTACCCTATGTCCTTCTCAGTACTTCTTACTATGTGTATGCAAAATTTCAGGAAGATTGGTTCTGTAGATAAAGCTTGAAGAGGCAACAAACAAATTTACTCACTTTCGCATTTATAGTATTAAGATTAGGACATAAATATTAGCGGACCCGACAGACGTTGTCCTGTCCGTACACATACAAAAATTATTTAAAAGAACATTTTCCAGTGGACCAAATTGTGAAACTAAACCATTTTTGAATCTCCTTGAACACAAACAGCAAATTTCATAAAAATCGGTCCAGCCGTTAAGGAGTTCAGTGACATACACACGCACACAAGAAATATGCCCGTTTGGCTCGGCGGAAGTGAAATTCCTCTTAAGTTCCTCTTAAATTTTGAGGAAGCGATAGCGGAAGAGGAATTTTTAATTTTTATTTATGAGGATGCGGTAACGGATGAGGAACTCAAAATATTGCGGAACTTCCGCATTATGAGGAAGCGGAAGAGGAATCCTCAGCAACCCTAATGTCAAGTTTATCTTGAACACATAATCAATTCTCGAATAGGCTGTCCAAGCCAATCTTATTTGCCAATTGATTTCATGGGTTTGATCGATGAACTCTGGGTCTGGTATTTTTTTCATCATTAATAATTCATGACCAAGATATAGATTTGAAGAAATACATATAGTATTTCTGAACCCTTTGGATCGCAATATCTTCCATTAATTTCCACAACACATGTTGTGTTGTGAGCGCAGTTGGTCTTGACGTTTGTCGAGGTCCGCACAATCAAGAAGCATAGTTTTATTTCTGCATAATGGTTTACAGTTCTTTGGGAGTTTCAAAAATTAAAACCATGTCTTCTTCGAAGCGTAGGTTCCATCAATTCGCACCCCGTACTTATCCCAATATAGTTTTTTGTAATATAGCGTGAACAATTTCATAAAACCTCTCTCTATTTTAATTATTCCCGGTGGTAAGTTTATCTTCATACCTGCGTTTTCAAATATTAAGGTATCGGCTGTGAAGCTTGGGCTAAGAGGAAAATAAGCTCCTGGTAGCTGAGAGGTAGATTTGGCGTAAAATTCTGGGACCAGTAAGAAAACAAGATGGTATGAGATTTGCTGAAACCTGTAATCATCCGAACTTTTAAAGCTGATGCATGAAAGAGCGTCCGGGTACTCGAGTGAAACCAGTCTCTTAGATTCTGTAGCCAAGATGTTTTTCTCCTTCCGAGTTTACGTTTGCCCTGGATTTTCGCCTGTATTACGAGCTTAAGACTGCTAGGAAAAATACTGCTTGATACGAGAATAAACGGAATGTTGTGTGTTTGTCAGCTTATTTCATGTTTCAAATAAAGAATTTGTAATAATTTTAATTTAAAAGATTTTTATGTTTGTTTGGACGGGCTCTGCAAATACAAGTTGGTTGGTCAAAACAATATTTTACTATAGAATAGCTACACTATCGATAAACTAGTGGTTCTGTCAGAACAGTAGACCTCGCGAGCCCTTCCACGAAATAACCGATATTTTACCGTGTCCCTGGCTTAGAAGAGTTTTGAAACCAACCTACCAATGCTGGAAATAAAGTAAAAAGTTCTCATATTTTACCCATAAGCCCAAACATGTTCTTGTGGTTGGTCAATACCACTAAAAAAAATACTGAAACCTGCCTTTTTTGCCTCAAATAATATAAATAATAATATAATAATAAATATAGACGGACAAATCACACAGATTGAGTTAGCCCCAACGTAAGTTCAAGACTTTACGGGATGCTAATTTAACAATACTATATTTTATAACAAATACATATAGATAAATATCCAAAACCCACGTCAATCTGAAAAAGATTATTTTCCATCTTGACCCGACCGGGGATCGAACCCATTAGGCCAAAATAAATTGATTTTCAAAAAAGAAAGTTCAATTTGAAATCGAATCTCTCTGATTCGTAGGTATGTAGGTAATATATATATTACTTTTTTTTATAATAGGATTCTAATCATACAATGAAGTTTTTTGATATCAGATTTATTTCAAGTGTTCAAGATAATTCTATCATGCAAAGCAATCCACAATACAATACCATTAACCAAATAAATACACACAATTCAAAGCCAAGCAAGACAAAAAAAAGCCATATGATTTTTAAGAACCATTTAATTTTATTTAATAAATAAATCAAGTCACTCTTGTAAACGTATTAGCGATTTTGCGAGTATTAATAGCTTTGCTGCGCCATCTATTGATTTTTTGTGAACTATCGTATGAGAATTTATAACGTATGGATTTATAGCGGTTTTATTGAATTTTACTATGTTGTTCAAACAAAAAAAATGCGTCTTAATAAGAATAACAAAAATGTCTAATGACATTTTTGAATTATTTTTTAAATAGCTGAGATATGAGGTTTTTTTTATATATTTAAGCCATTTTTTAAAATTTCGAAAAACTGGCTCGACTAAAAAATTCTATAAAATTACCGAACCTGCTTACAAAATTTCATGAGAATCGGTTCAAAAATGCGACCTGTAGGCGATAACATCCGGACAGACAAAAGAATTTTCGGCTAGTGGAAACTGAGACGCTTCGCTCGCTGCGCTCGCTCGGTCGATAACATTGGCTTTATATTACGTGGACACCGATAACAATTAGTTACAGATATTCACTGAAATAACATTCACTGTATATTAAAAGGCAATGTACCTAGTAATGAATTTAACAAATTTAAAATAAAAAAATCTTAATATTTATTGATATTTTAAAATGAATAACGTCCTAACTGATGTTTATGTTCCAATAAAAACGTCCCATCTTTACATCGAACCATCAAATCGTATCACAGATTTAGTAGAAAAATGTCCTTTTTTGACATGAAATGCTTAAAAGTACAATAGTGTCCGCATAAAATCGTCCTTAAATTTCATAAGACTTTTACTTTTTAGTGATATCTTTGTTAATTCATACTATGAATAGTGTTAAGTTCATTAAGTTCATTTGTTCTTATTTTGTATACATCCAAACTTAACAAAGTGTACTAATACCACAACTTCATCCAGATGTGAGAGCCCTGGTGCACTGTGATACAGGCCCAGCCTTCTTCAGGCGCCAGTCTCCAGCACGCTGCGATAATTTATCTCAATTGTCTCTAATATTTATGTTAAGTGTTTTGGAGAAAATAAATAAGATTTTTACTTTTTTTTTTTACTTTTATCTATTTCAAAACAAAAGATGCATGGATATGGATATGCATGACGCCAAACGTATTTTTGCTCAAAAAATGTAATTTACTACTTCTCCGTTAAATAACGTCGTACATAAATATCGATCGCCCACATCTAATTACTAAGCAAAAAAGCAATATAGAAATAATGTTTGCTAATTTAAAAATTATTTTTGTATTATAACGAAGTAAAACATCTGAAAAATTGACAATTTACCAGCTTTTACACTTTTTGTCGACTTCACAGCAGAAATATTTGAAAATGACGAACTAATCTTAAGTTATTCTGAATCTTCTTTAAGCATATCCAACATTGTCCATGACCGTGACATCTCTAAAATTATGTTTTATCACAAGAAAGCAGTTGATAAAATATTATTGTTTAAAATTGAATTAAAGCTAAGCGCATGAAAAAAAGCGGCCTTCCTCCAACAAATAGCGGCCCAACTAACAAACAGACGGGGCGCCCGCACCTCGCGCGTCGCTGCTTGATCACTCAGTGCATTTTTGTGCGGAGCTTATGTCAGATGGAACGTTATTCGATTCTATATTTTCTAAACTAAGTAAGATACGAAAATTCTAAAAACGTACTTCGATAGAGTTTGTATTCCTTATCTCATCTAGCTTAAAAACTCGTTTTTGCTCTATGGTCACATAGGACTCTGTTCTACGGATGAGTCGTTATATGCCTGCCATGGTTTAGTAAAATTCTTCCGTAGGTAGAAGGAATGAGTTTCGTTTGTAGGTGGGTAATATCCTAATTTAGGGAGGACTTACATCGATGATGCCTGGGCCTTTTGCCCATAATTCTCCGTTGACGTGTGGCTCGTAAATATCCTTTAGTGTTTCTACGTCAATTATCTGGAACAAGAAGAATAAATTAATATACTTACATAGTATGTTTTGTTTATGTATAGTTTAAACTCGTTATTGTGGTATAATGCATAGACGTAGAATAAGAAAATTGGATCTATTAGTTCATTTAACTTAATGGGTATGATGGCACTACTCTAAATTGAATAAATAAATAAATCTTACTCTAAATTGAAAGCATCCCAAAGGCTGCCCGCATGCGCCCCTCGCGGGATACACACTGTGGAACGCGATGCCGCTCAGCTCACTCATCCCATAACAAATGGACGCCTGCACGTTTGGCATCACTTTCTGAAACAAGCTCATTTTAATTGAAACAAGAAAAGACATGTTTATTTGGGAAATGCTTTTTCTTATTCACTATATCGCAATGCTCAACATAAAAATGCATTGTCTTCGAAATAGAAGATACATGGAAGTTGTTCTACACTTCCACTTTTCCTATATGAACCTCGTAACAATCAAAAACAATATCACCACATCTGTGCATGGAAAATGTGTGCCCCATACAAGTAATAGCTGGTAAGCTCGCACTGCCTGACAGCAGAATGACCTCGAAGCTGCTGAAGTCGCATCGGTCCCGGAGCCCAGGAGTCAGCAGGCTCGCCATCAGCATCGGTGACATTATAGCTACTAACGTGTTACCTCCACTTCGTTGATCAGCTCCTGGTGCACCGCACTGCCTGACAGCAGGATGACCTCGAAGCTGTTGAAGTCGCACCGGTCCCGGAGCCCAGGAGTCAGCAGGCTCGCCATCAGCGTCAGCGACTTTATAGCTACTAATGTGTTACCTCCACTTCGTTGATGAGCTCCTGGTGCACCGCACTGCCTGACAGCAGGATGACCTCGAAGCTGCTGAAGTCGCACCGGTCCCGGAGCCCAGGAGTCAGCAGGCTCGCCATCAGCGTCAGCGACTTTATAGCTACTAATGTGTTACCTCCACTTCGTTGATGAGCTCCTGGTGCACCGCACTGCCTGACAGCAGGATGACCTCGAAGCTGCTGAAGTCGCACCGGTCCCGGAGCCCAGGAGTCAGCAGACTCGCCATCAGCGTCAGCGACTTTATAGCTACTAATGTGTTACCTCCACTTCGTTGATGAGCTCCTGGTGCACCGCACTGCCTGACAGCAGAATGACCTCGAAGCTGCTGAAGTCGCACCGATCCCGGAGCCCAGGAGTCAGCAGGCTCGCCATCAGCGTCAGCGACATTATAGCTACTAACGTGTTACCTCCACTTCGTTGATGAGCTCCTGGTGCACCGCACTGCCTGACAGCAGGATGACCTCGAAGCTGCTGAAGTCGCACCGGTCCCGGAGCCCAGGAGTCAGCAGGCTCGCCATCAGCGTCAGCGACTTTATAGCTACTAATGTGTTACCTCCACTTCGTTGATGAGCTCCTGGTGCTCCGCACTGCCTGACAGCAGGATGACCTCGAAGCTGTTGAAGTCGCACCGGTCCCGGAGCCCAGGAGTCAGCAGGCTCGCCATCAGCGTCAGCGACTTTATAGCTACTAATGTGTTACCTCCACTTCGTTGATGAGCTCCTGGTGCACCGCACTGCCTGACAGCAGGATGACCTCGAAGCTGCTGAAGTCGCACCGGTCCCGGAGCCCAGGAGTCAGCAGGCTCGCCATCAGCGTCAGCGACTTTATAGCTACTAATGTGTTACCTCCACTTCGTTGATGAGCTCCTGGTGCACCGCACTGCCTGACAGCAGGATGACCTCGAAGCTGCTGAAGTCGCACCGGTCCCGGAGCCCAGGAGTCAGCAGGCTCGCCATCAGCGTCAGCGACTTTATAGCTACTAATGTGTTACCTCCACTTCGTTGATGAGCTCCTGGTGCACCGCACTGCCTGACAGCAGGATGACCTCGAAGCTGCTGAAGTCGCACCGGTCCCGGAGCCCAGGAGTCAGCAGGCTCGCCATCAGCGTCAGCGACATTATAGCTACTAACGTGTTACCTCCACTTCGTTGATGAGCTCCTGGTGCACCGCACTGCCTGACAGCAGGATGACCTCGAAGCTGCTGAAGTCGCACCGGTCTCGGAGCCCAGGGCTCAGCAGGCTTGTCATCAGCGTCAGCGACATTATAGCTACTAACGTGTTACCTCCACTTCGTTGATGAGCTCCTGGTGCACCGCACTGCCTGACAGCAGGATGACCTCGAAGCTGCTGAAGTCGCACCGGTCCCGGAGCCCAGGGGTCAGCAGGCTCGCCATCAGCGTCGGCGACATTATAGTAAACGTCGGCTGGAAATAAAAATACTCTTTCGTTCTCTCGATGCTTTTTTATGCTAATCATTTTAGAAAGTTCAATACATGAATCTTACCAAAATGTTTTACTTGAGTATATATTATGTACAGGATTAGGTAGGTAGCACTGAATTTTATAGATTGCTATCTTATTTACCCAATGATGCTTGTGAAATAAGAAAAATTAGAAATTTTCTTATTCATGCTTTGAGATTCGATATCGATAATTAACAAATTAATAATTACCCTATATTTATTAATGAGGTCATACGCATGGTCTTGAGTCATTGGTGCTGATGAATGTAGTCTGGTGTATCTCATCATCGGTGATGTTAGATAGTTCATCAACCCCGTCATCCATTGCAAAGTGGTGCACACCATTGCCAATCTTGTTGGAGTAGGAAAACTTGTGAATCTGGACCTGGAACATCAAATTCATTTGTTTAAAAAATGAAATCGAATAAAACAATATATCTTTACATTTTCTATAGTAGTGATATAAAATATATGTGTCTTTAAAACAGCAAGGTACGTAGGACCTACAAAGCGAGTACCCTCATATAGGAAGCATATACGACCGAACGCCAAATTACTTACATACCATAAATATGGCTGTGTTATCGCCAAGTTTTTGTGAGAGCATGCTGCAGACTTAGGTAGACCGGTAGTACCACTAGTGGCTACCAAGATGGCGACTGTGTCCTTAGGTTCAAAGTCTTTCGCCCTGAAAAAACGATGATAATTTCAATAGTTAAACTGATTGATTTAAAACTGATGTGAAGTCGACAGGAAGCATTGTTTTAAAAGAGTCATACTTATAATTCACGATCGGTGAATCGTCTGTATATTTCTTCACGAAATCGGGGAATGTCAAATATTTATCGCCCTTGTCGAATGTTATTATAGGCGAGTTCAATTTAATTTCATTGAGGGCTTCTTTCGCATCATCTGCCTTGCTGGTGTGGCAGAATACTATCTTCGGCTTGGTTACTTCAAATGAGTTTTTGATCTCCTCTGGAATTGTAACATTAACTTGTTATCATGGAACTACTTAATATGTATATACGAACCTGCTATAAAACGTGTATAAAGCGCGAAAGTTTAAGAAAGACGTTTGTACATGCTTGTAATACCGTTATTATAATTAAATAATTAGGTATTTTTTATGAAAAATTTGAGTGAGTTTGACCTCTATCTTGCCTGACAAGAAGCAACGATGAGATCTTTGGTACACGCAAACTCAAAACATGCCTAATTCATAATAATTCACAATTCATTTATTTTGTCAACATGAGTTACATATAGGTCTTAAACTGAAGTTCCGGTATTATTATTCACTCTTGCATCACTCTTGCCGTAAAAACCCCTTAATTATATGAGTCAGGAAACAGCGACGCGGGCAGAGAATTCCTACCTTAGCGGTTCGCATGACATAAAGCAGGAGGCAAACCGAAAAATGTAAAAATGATATAGATAAGTACTTACGCGCACCCAATCCTATATCCACAGGAGAAATTATGATCCCTTCGTACAAAGCAGCATAGAAAGCTATAGCAAGATCTGAGTAGTTAAGCGACATGAGGACCATAACGTCGCCAGTCTTCAGACCCATGTTTCGGAAGGCTTTGGCACATCGCACCGTCTTCTCCAGGGCTTGGCCAAAAGTAACGGTTTCTCCTGTCAATCCATCTATCTACAAAAAGTATTAGTAGTAGTATATGTATATCCTCTCAATCTATCGCTGGTTGACTGGAAGAGATCCCTTTATGGGATAAGTCCGCCTTTATATATTTACCTTTTTAGTTATGTTAATAAGTTCACTGTTTATCCTTAGTACAATAAAGATATTACAAACAAACAAGTATTTATTAAATATTTATTTACCTACTAGAAATTATTTTGTGAGTCGCTGTTTTTCGTTAAATATTGTAAGAACGTAAGAACAGTCATACGTCATAAGTGTAGTCAAAATCTACAAGGTAGGGCATGATCTTTGAGGTATGACCGCACTTATAATTTCTGACTGTACCAAAGAGTAGGCAAAATAAAAAACCGGCCAAGTGCGAGTCAAACTCCGCACCGAGGTTTCCGTACACGCAAAGCATCTCACATTAAAGCTCTAACTAAAAGTCCAACTAGTTTCAAAAACAAACTTATTTTTGCAGTTCGATCCCTAAGACTCATACTGAATCCAGCGCAATAATAAGTTTGTAACACTTTTTTTTAGACTTCCAATAACATATTTACAGTTTTTAGACTTATTTCTGTATAAGTACTGTTAGACCTTGCTTTTTGCCAAATTTCATAATTTTAGGTCAACGGGAAGTACCTCATAGGCTTTGATTGCTGCCTAAAATCGCAAAATATGCGAAAATTTGCCACATTTACGGTAATATATCTTGATCGCGTTGACGTATAATATTTTTTTTTTTTAAAGAAACCAGGGATCCCAGTATTCGATATTAATTTCAACTTGATACCTTCAGGCGTTCCTAAGAAAAAAAAGTTTGACAGACAGACGGACAACAAAGTGATCCTTATAAGGGTTCAGTTTTTACCTTTTGTGGTACGGAACCCTAAAAACAATAATTTTCTAATATAAATAAACAATTCTGCAGACACCGGCTTTTTTAAACTTTCGGTGAACCTCGTACGACACTCGGTTAAAAAAAAAAGATAAATGTTCCATTCGTAGTAGCAGTATCTACCCTACCCGTGCACTCAAGTGAGGATTTTCCAAATTTGGGCGACGACAGTGATGTATAGTTATATAATTTATCATTGTTTACCCGCAGTAAACAAATGTTATCTTAAGAAGATAAGGCTTATATAGGTTGTTGGCATGTCCGCAGTCGCAGTGGCGGTATCTGGCATCGGCAGTCGCCGCCCGGCCTCCCGCTGCAAAGAGGAGTCGTAAAAATATACAAGTCCATCCATGCCTCTTCTCTGTTCTGTTCTATGCCCTACCTCTGTGGTTAAACTGCAAGAGTGTAGGGCTGGGGTCTACCTCTAAAGAGTGTACTTTACATTCTCGGTTTCTTGCCGAGGAGTAAGTACTCCACTGAGACGTAAATACCTGATCCCCAACTCGAGAAACCAGTCGGGCACGTAGACGAGATTGGGAGTGGGGCGGTGCAGCCAGGACTGGAGAGTGAGGATGAGTCCATCCTTGCCTCTTCTCACCACAAAATTAGATTATTGAAACATAACAGAGACACAAAAACTTATAAAAAACATCATAAAACATACCTGCATGACGAACTCCGGCGCATCTTTGAAGCTCTGGAGTATAATTTTGCCAAGATGGAACCGATCCTCTGGGTTTCCCGTTTGGGCGACGATTCGGGAAGTCAAGTCATTCATAAAGAGCAACACTAAATCGTTGACTGTTTTTGGCGGAATTCCCATTTTCTAAAATTATAATATGATAAAGATGTTACTTACTGTGTGATTTAGGTGCCTAAGTATACATATAAACATTTACATAGTCTTAAAACTAATTTCTATTTACAATTATTAAAACACTTGACCGTCACTGGAAGCTTTAATATAGAGAGTAGCGTGACTGACTTCCGTCGAATCATGTCAGTTTTCGTACTTTTATCCGCCTCGTTTCCGGTTCTAGTGGCGCCACCTGGTGGTCGCGCGCCGTTTTATTTCTTAGTGGGGAGCGCGCCATTTTGAATCATTGGCGTTTTAGATTCCGTCGAAGCAACACGTCTTCAGCAACGCTGTTCTGGGACTATTTAAAAATAAGTATAACGGTTATCAATTTCAAATTTGAAAATCAGTGTGAGTGTGAATTGTGTAACAAGACAGTAAGTACACATTAATATTCAATCATATAAATAAATTTTGCGTATGAATATATATTTTAACGGTACTTTCGTTAAAATTCACGCTTAAACAAGTGTTTTTAAAAAGGCTTGTACTTTACACATACATTTATTATTCGATCAAATAAATAGATTACTGCGTGAAATCATATTTTTTAACGATTTTTCGTTCGGATTCACGCGTTTTTATCAAAATTATCGAGATTTGAACAGGTTTTTGAACACTCGAGCAAATTAATAAAATTTTTGCGTGTTATCATATTTTTTAATGATTTTTCGTTCGGATTACACGCATTTAGAAAATTTTTCAGTTTTTCGTACAGATTAAAATTTTAAGATAGTTGAAATCTAATAGATTCCTAATTACAGCAATGGATAATCGTGAAGTCGAACGAGACATCACGAAACAGACTGCGGGGCCCAGTCGACCTCGCAAGCGAGCTCGCAGCAACAGCAGCGGCAGCGGGACAAGCAGCAGCAGCTCATCGAGCTCCTCGTCCAACAACAAACGAAGTAGGCGATCCCGCCGCCGGAGGAAGACAAGTAAGCGTACTTACAAATCTGATACTATAGATAAAATCTTTCAAGAAATGAATGAACTGCGTAAACATATTATGACAAATAATACAGACTTTGCCCATGACCATGTATCCATTGCCTCTGGGGTAAGTGGCGACCTTTATGGGGAAGGTGATCAAAATTTAGATCAGCCTCAGGTTTTTGATAAAGATTTCACGTTCGATATAGAAACCAAACTTAAGGAACCTGCTATTCCTAAGACCCCAGATGATTTTTTAAACATGCTTACAAATGTTCAGAGATTGGGAAGTACCTCATGGTCAGAAGTTCGTTATGCTGAAACACAAAAAGTATATAGTCACACACCTGGTTTTGTAGAATTAGAAATTAACGAAGAGGTTAAGGCATATGATCACTTAAAACACCTAGCTCATTCTGAAAAAGCGTACGCAGCAATGACTTACTGTGTACTTAAACAAAAGGAAGCATTGCAAGAAAGTATCCGCAATCTTCTCTCTTGGGCCAAAAATACAGAATTTACCCTGGATGATTTAACCGGGAAAGTTGATGAGCTATTCCAAAAAGGAGAGTTTCACAAAATCTCTTCCGATCTACTACAACTTGTCTGCGGTCATAGAGCCGAGAGCATAGAAATGCGTCGGGAATCCATTACATGTCAAGTTAAGGATCCGTTACTCAAGGCATCATTGAATAGAATTCCCCCTTCATGCAACAATATATTCAGTGCAGAGCTCTTTACCTCAGCACTAGAAAAAGCCGGTGGCGTCAGAAAATCTTTCTGGCCTCCAAAAACGGAGAACCATGCTCATGCAAGGTCAACCACTCCCAATAACCGCGGCCGCTCCTCGCGGGGGCAAGGCACGCGTAAACTAGCGGTTCCATCGCGTGGAACCCCATGCAATTATATTGCACCAGGCTGCAGCACGCACATACATGCTTGCAATAACCCACCCTCGCGGGGTGGATATCAAAATAGCAACTACCCCTCTAGAAGCCAGTACTCAAATGGCGACTGTGATCATCATTATCACAATAATAACAAGAGAGGGACATTTCATCACCGAGGCTCGCGGCCGGGACGTGATAATCGCCAAGGGCGTAAGGAGACATCTGGATCCTCCAGAGGAAACCAGAAGAAATATAAACAATGACTCGAAACGGTTCGAGGCAGGTCAGTTAGTGCATTACCAATCACATTGGAGGGAAATGGGTGCACCAGAAATCATTCTAAAACTAATTCGGGGTTATCGCATACCATTCTTTCGAAAACCACCGCTCATTCACCCAAATGTGTCCGAGAGCACGCTTCAAACTCCAATATCAAAAGAAATGTCCGCAACCATACGAGAAATGAAAACGCAGGGCGTTCTGGAAGTGGCTCAGCCGACGGCCAGCTTCATATCCCCCATGTTCCTACGACCAAAACAGGATGGATCAGCACGTCCAGTTTTCAACCTAAAAGCACTCAACGGCCATGTCCTCACAGAACCATTTCACTTGATAAACATGCATCGCGTCCCAGACTTCCTACAAGCCGGGGATTGGATGTGCAAAATCGACTTATCTCAAGCGTATTTCCACGTGACGATAGCAAAGTCTCACAGGCGCTTTCTACGCCTTATATACAATCGGGAATTACTGGAAATGACATGCCTTCCCTTTGGCCTCAGTACAGCCCCAAAGACCTTCTCCATCCTAACCAACTGGATAGCCCAAACGCTACGAGAGCAATGGAATGTGAGAATCCTTGTGTACTTAGACGATTTCATAATTGTTCACCAAAATCCACTCACCTTGCGTCGTCACGTAGCAATTACCGTACGAATGCTACAAAAATTAGGTTGGAAAATAAATTTCCAAAAATCCGTACTCGATCCACAAAAACAAATAACATATCTGGGTATAGTATGGGACCCGTGGAACAATCTAAAAGCTCTACCCGACGAAAAGATCGGTGCGATAGTAGACAAGGCGAGTCAGATGATAAAACAGACAGAAATAAAGCTCAAGGACATTCAGTCTTTTAGTTAGTTCTTTCATTAGTAGGTCTTCTGAACTTCGCCAGTTTCGTTGTTCCACGAGGCCGCCTCAACCATCGCCAATTAGTGCTTCTTATGAACTCACTACCGAAACTGGGAAAATGTCCTCTACCCCAGAATGTAATAAAAGAGCTAAACTGGTGGATCCAAAATTGTCATCAACCATCACTTCTACATTACCCACCAGCAGTCAATTTCTTGACCACAGATGCCTCAGACCACGCTTGGGGTGCTCAGCTAAACAACCTAGCCCTCTGGGGCACTTGGTCACAACAGGAACAATCATTGCACTGCAATCAAAAAGAGATGCTGGCAATACTACGTGCTCTTCAGAGCAAAGCTCATTTATTAGAGAACAGCTCGATACTCATACAATGCGACAACAAAACCGCCGTTGCCCATCTAAAGAAAGAGGGGGGGACGAGGTCAAGGTCACTGTTGGAAATAACTTATCAAATTCTGAACATATTAGATCAACACCAAATTCATTTCAACATTCATCACATACCAGGAAAATTCAACAATCACGCCGATCACTTGTCTCGTCTCCGCCTTCCACCGGAATGGCATCTCCTTCCGGCCGGTCGGGAAAAAGTGTTTGCGAAGTGGGGAACACCTATGATAGACCTCTTCGCGTCGGAAACAGCCCACGTGGTGCACAACTACGTAACACTGAACACGAGGGACTCGCAAGCCCTATTTCACGACGCGTTCAGCAGGCCATGGCATTATCCCCTCGCATGGGTGTTTCCACCACCCTTTCTAGTCCCCAAAGTCTTAATCCATCTGAATCAATCGACAGGAATATTTTTAATAGTAGTCCCTCGATGGGAGAGAGTGTTTTGGCGAGCAGACCTCAGAGCCCGGTCTCTCGCAGCCCCACTAACGCTGAAACACCTCCAGCAACACCTGGTCGACACGTCGACAGGTCTGCCACCGCCGAAAGTGGAGAATATAACTCTCGAGGAGTGGAAATGTGGGGGTGGTCCGAGGAGATAGAATCATGGAGCGCCGAACAACGGTCATTACTTAAAAATTCATGGCGTAAATCTACCCTAAGGACGTATGAATCCGCATGGAAACGCTGGACCGCGTGGTGTAATAAATATAACATTAACGTGAAAAATCCGACAGGATCTCAGCTTGCTCAGTATTTATCCGACTTATGTCTAATTGAGAATTTATCGTACAACACAATTCTCCTACACAAATCTGTTGTGTCTACGCTATGCAATGCTGAATCATCGAGTAGTTTAAGCTCACATGTGCTCGTAAAACACATTTTAAAAGCGATTGCATTACGATATCCAAAACCTTCAAAGCCGCCAGTTTGGGACATTAGTAAACTCACAGAATTTTTGACCAACCGCAAAGTCGATATTAATAACCCATTCAAAACATCGCAACATACAGCGATCCTTTTACTTCTCTGTTCCGGCAGACGCATCCACGACTTAACCTTACTTCAAACAGACCCTGATCATTATGTGGAATCTGACGATAGCATTATATTTTGGCCCCAGTTTGGGTCAAAAACTGACAATAGCAACTATAGACAATCGGGTTGGAAACTATTATCAAATACTGACAATATAAATATAAATCCGGTTTTTTGGATAGGAAGAACTATAGAACTATTAAAAGAAAGAAGAACTGACTCAAAATCACAAAATTTATTTATTAATCTTCGAGGAACACCTAAACCTGCCTCGCGAACAGTCATAGCAGGCTGGATAAAGAGTTTATTTAAAGAATGCGGAATTCTAGCTACTCCAGGAAGCGTCCGCTCTGCAGTAGCGTCTAAAAGTTGGCTGGAAAATCAATCCCTTGACGAAATTCTTGCCAGAGGTAATTGGCGATCAGCCAACACATTTAAAAGATTTTATAGGAGAGAGGTTCTAAAACATAATGATTTAAGAACAACAAACCTATTCGAAACAATAGAGTAGTTGATATATATTATTTCCTAATTATATCTGATATTTTGATTATCCACCAAAATAATTAGAAATGATTCAAAGAATGTTACATTTGTATTATGCCAATTGTTTGATGTATAACATAAATAAATGTTGTGAATTACTATGTTTTTATTTTTAAATATCCCAAGTATATATACTGTAAATAACTAATCACATTGGCGTACTATTTAAGAAATCAAACTTTTACTCTCCTTTCTAGTGGCGTCACCAGGCGATAACAAACAGGTCTCTATATTAAAGCTTCCAGTGACGGTCAAGTGTTTTAATAGCAGCGTTTTACCTGAAATAAAACGCATATTAAAATACTTACCTCACTGGAAGCTTTCGTTTTAACTTCTGCCTGGTGCATAAAAGCCAATGATTCAAAATGGCGCGCTCCCCACTAAGAAATAAAACGGCGCGCGACCACCAGGTGGCGCCACTAGAACCGGAAACGAGGCGGATAAAAGTACGAAAACTGACATGATTCGACGGAAGTCAGTCACGCTACTCTCTATATTAAAGCTTCCAGTGAGGTAAGTATTTTAATATGCGTTTTATTTCAGGTAAAACGCTGCTATTTTATATACTTAGTCATCGAGATATGTGTATGTGTACCTACTATACGTATTACATAAATGTTTGTATATCTCGTCATAGATAGTGATTGCATGGTGACATACAAATCAAATACTGCAGCGAAGTTACAAAGTAACTTTTATAACACACCTCGTTTCATTGTCAAATATTGGAAAGAGAAATAGGGACAATATACAAAATATTTAAACTAAAATACACAAAACAAAAAGACTAAAGTGTTCGTTAACTTTTTGTTAAGACCGACCGGTTCGAATTAGATACCTATCTAGGATGCATCTAAGTACAAACAAATTTAGCCAATTATTTTCGATCACAATAAAACACTAACGAACTACACGAATTTATTTAAAAGTTAGTTTATTAGTTAACTATTAAGTATTCTACATACGTGCCGATTTTCCCAATAATGTTGATGTGGACCAATACAGAAACTCAGAGGCACTGGTCTGATCTTTGTTATTTGGAACCAACTTCATAATAACGTACAAAAGATATCTCACTCTCCTAAAGGTGCGACTACATGAGGTTGTAAATAAATTCAAAGGCAAAAAAATAAACTGAAATGGACAGATCACTCACCCACTTTAGGACAGCCGCCATTAGGTACCTAGATAGCTAAAAATCAGGTATCATTTTAAAAGCTTTTATTTAACTTGCAATGCATGTGAGTATGTTCGTTCGGGTGGAATCTTAGAACTCAATTTTGAAGTAAATAACTTCAACCGATTGAGCTGAAATTTTGTACACACGTTTAGTTTGATGACAATGCATGATATGGTATGTGACATCATTCTAAAAAGAAAAATCTATTATGGCGGACCATTCAAGATGGCGGAATAGTTATTTGTAAAGCATTTCTACAATATGGGTATCAAATGAAAGGGTTCGTTGAGAATAACAATAAAAGCTTTTTTTTTTAGTTTATTTACTATAAATTTATTAAAAAATAATTTCCTTAAAATTTTTTCTCGTGTTTTTAACTTCCGTAGGTAGGTATTTCAAAAGGTAAAAACGGGAACATTTAAGTATATTGTTGTCCGTACGTTTTTCTGTCCGTATTTGAGAAAAAGGGTCTTGACCTCTTGACCCCTTTTTTCAGCAACATCGCATATTTTACGATTTTAAAATGACGCAAACCTGTGGGGTGCTACCCGTCTACCTAGACCCTGTAGTAGTAATATGTCTAAGCTCCCACGTGAACGGAGCCTCAGGGTGCAGCTAATATTAGCTAAGTAAAATACTTAAGAGCTCAATAATCAGACCGTGTGAACATGGCATTACACCCGAGATAAGTAGGTACCCAGATAATAGGTATGATGTCTTTAATTTCATAATATTATCAAAATTATCTATAGGTACCTACTTAACAAAACAGAGTTGTTGACGATATAATACACATTTTGATAGCAAGCAGGAAAAAATTGGATAGGTAATTTGAGTACACCGTTGTCGATTCTGGTAAGTTCTTTTTCATAAGCACTGGACAACAGATACGCCATTTTCTACGGGTGCCAAAATAAGACTTTACATTAAAATTAATAAAATTTACTGCAATAATACAAAGTTCATGGATTTAACAATAGTACATTAAAAATATTGAACACAAAGATGAAATTTATTTGTGGTTTTCTTCGTCAAATGGTTTTCCTGTCACATTTTTATGACAGTACTATAATTTGATACACTTGAAAACGTTACACTATAAAAATTAAAATTTATTACAATAATACAAAGAACAACAATCGTTATTACAAAAATACATGGATTTAATAAATTTAATTAATAGTACATTAAAAATATTGAACACAAGTATGTTTCGTGGTTTCCTTCGTCGTCCGGTTTTCATGTCACATTTTTATGACAGTACTGTAATTTGAGAGATTCACTGCGCCTCGCAACGTATTCTTTTGTAGATTCTGTGAAACAGTTGGAAATATGAGGTTCATGATGAGCTTCGCAGTTCAATATAATTAAATTAGGACATAATTTAATTATATTGAACTGTGAAGTTTGTACGGAAGCTACACCTAAGGCACAGAATTTATAAGTACTACGTACAGAAAGGAAACTTCCTGCCCCTCCCGCAACATGGCGCACCCCCCGCACTTCTCCCCCGTTCTTGTGTGTATTGGGAATTTGGGACGCTATGACTATGAAAACGCACACATTGACGTTAGCGTTGCAAGACTATCGATAGTTTGACTATCGATAGTTAACCTTGAAAAATAATCATACTATCAATAGGCCTATCGATAGCCAATAGTTTGCAATACTATTGATGATCCCCAAAACTATCGATATTGATACGTGTCAATACTATCGATAGGTCTATCGATAGTATTTTTCAAGGTCACAATAATATTGACAATACTATCGATAGTCAATACTATTGCTGTAATAGACGTGTTACTGACGTGTTCACGGATATACAGTTTCATTTGTAGTAGTAGTAGGTATATTTTGACGCCGTTTCTATGCCTGTACTTTTGGGCGAAGCCGCGAACAATATGTAGTTTTTCAATTAAATAAAGGTTCAAGGTTCGTAACTTATTTCTCGGACAGTGTCGCTATTTTTTATGAAGCTATTTTGATAGTAATTAAAAAAGGTACTATTATAATAAAAATATAAGTACCTACTCATACTATATTAATAAATAAAGAACAATAATATCATATAGAACAGAATCAAAATCAATTTCCTCTATCATTTTTTCTTTTAACAATAAACTTACCTTTTTGAATACATTTGCCATCAGCAAATTGATCTTTTTAATATTTTCTTTCTTCTTCTGCTCCTTCTTTTGCACAACTTCGGGCAACGATTTGTATATTTTCTCCGAATGTTTCTTCATGTCTCTCTCACTTATTAATTTGGGGGGAACTGAAAGTAGAATAAATCGAGATGATGAAAAATACTACGTCCTTTTTGTTATTTGTTGTAAACAAATATTATTTACTAGCATTTTCCCGCGGCTTCGCGGCTGGTTTATTTCCCACGGTAACTGCTTTTCACACGACTGACCAAAAAGGAGTGTTATGTTTTTAGGGTTCATGTATGTATGTATGTAAGTTTCTTTATTCCACCGTAATTCCTGAACGGCTTAACAGATTTTGATGTGAGAGGTATTGTTAGATTCCTTGCATTCCTCCGAGTAACATAGGCTATGTACGTTGTCAGTCGTGTTTTTATTTTTAAATAATTAGCTTGTTCTATATGTCCTTCTCAGTACTTCTTACTATGTGTGGTGTAAGCGAAATTTTAGGAAAATTGGTTCAGTAGATAAAGCGTGAAGAGGTAACAAACAAATTAACAAACTCACTTTGCAGACAGATGCAGAGAATCCAGACCATATCTCACAGAATCCTATCTTAGGGAGGGTCAAGATTCTCTGCATCTGAAGTGAATAAAATAAAAAGAAAAACTAAATATCTTTATTCAATTCAATAATTTGTTAAAGATATCGAAAATTATTATTTTATACTCATGTTACGTACTTCTCGAAGTTTAGGTATATCTAGAATATCCGATCTCTGGTTATTACAGTTCCCGTCACGTAAAAAGGCAGCTGGCGGTTAAGCTGCACAGTAGGCGATAAATCGGTCTATGCGGTGAGCGGGGGTCGGGCGGGTCTCGTCCGGCGCGCGCGATTGTTTCGTCAGTCGTACCCATGCGCAAGTTTCACCCCCTCCTCCGTCTTCCATCGGCCTTTTTACATGATGGGAACTGTACTCACGTTTGTTCGAGCGCGTGTGCCCGCCCAGCTCGGCGCCGGCGCTCAGTGGCCGCTGCCCCAGTTGCAGCGACAGCAGCTGCCGCTGGGCAGCGCGTTCATTTGCTCTGGACAAATATTACAACGTAATGGTTTATGTAACACTAGCCGCGCCCCGGGGCTTCGCTCCCGTGGGAATTTCGGGATGAAAAGTATCCTATGTGCTATTTCCGGTATTTTTCTATCCGTGTACCAAATTTCATCGAAATCCGTCCAGTAGATTTTGCGTGATTAAGTAACAAACATCCTCACAAGTTCACAAACTCACATCCAAACTTTCGCATTTATAATATTAGTAGGATTTATAATATCTTATCGATACGTTTAATAGGCCGGTAGAAAGCATTAAATAAGATGAATCGACTTTAAAGCCTACAAGAGACTACTATTTTGGAGCTTTATTTGTTGCCTAATATTACTATCCTAGTTTCCCCCCCCCCCCCTCCAAAAAGTTGTGTTTGGGGCACAGGGGGTAAAATGTACCGTCAAGTGGTGTTATTGCGGTTTTACGATTATATGTTATAAAAGACTCACAATTTCGTTACATAGTCGTAATGGAAGTTTTAGAGCATGAAATTGTGCATTTAATGATGCCATTAAAACAGTAAAATCTAATAATAATTGCTTATAAAAATCCGTTCAATAGCAACGTCTAATCCATTTAATCCATCGCCTATAGCATTGTGTGGCTTGTTACAATAATAGGAACCAACAATCGTAGCACAACGCATCTAGCATATAATCTCGCGTCAGTTTCATTAAATAAAATAAAAAGAAACAATCGCTAATTTTCCTGTTTGTGAAAAACTCACCAATTCTAGTCATTTCACTCATAAGATGCATCGGATTATGCGTTATGCAACCACAAGGCAGACTACAGGGCGAGCAAGGGTCGCAGGCGTTCTGAACCGAGCGCAGTGTACCTTCATCAATGGAAAAACGGTACTATGAAAAACAGTACTATGAAAAACGGTACTATTCAAAACGGTATATTCAAAACGGTACTATTAATAACGGTACTATGAAACGGTACATGAGAAACGGTACAATATAAAACGGTACATGAAAAACGGTACAATATAAAACGGTACATGAAAAACGGTACTATAAGAAAAGGTACGTTATGGAAGAGGATACTATGAAAATTCATTTAATCTGACTGGGTGTACAAACTGATAAGTAGTTAAAATGTTTCTTAGATATGCCTTTAGTGTTGCAAACAACATTGCCATTCTTTAGGTTTTGCGATTTTCAACTACCTAATAGATTTAAAAAATGTCTATTGCGTTAAATAAAAAATACTAAACTACCATAACATTATTATAGTACCTCCGCAACACATATTGTAAGTCTCCATAGATCCCATAGCATTATATTGTGGCTGACAATAAAACATTTTCATATTTGGCGGGCAGCGCGCATCCGTGGGTCTGGAGTAACAAAAATTGGTGAATTCTTCCAAACTACATTTTAAATTAAAAGGCTACCTAATGTCATTGTTTTATTTGACTAGCGATCCATAAACTGAAAATATCTTAAGGGAACATTCGTAACAATTTCCAACAGACTTTCTTAAATTCAGAATTCACAGGATGAAGCTCCAATGACTTGAACACACAATAACGTGCAAGAAAATCAGAAATCGAAAAAGGTAAAAGGTCGTCCTATCGAAGGTCGAATAATGTAATATTTCAACACTTCCTGAGTAATGGTCTAAGCACATCCTGTTATATAAACATTTTAAAGGGGTGTCTATTAAAATACAGATTTTTATCACATCGATTATCATGTCCCAGAAAACTATTCCACGTTTTTTAATATATTTTTTTCTTAAAACATCGAAAAACTTATTATCGCAGTTTCATAATATCGAACAACATTTCCTAAAAAAAAACGTTATAAAATTTCTACTATTCCAAGAAAAACGATATATCAAACTAACATTTCAAACATGTATTAAGATATCGATGTAACCATTTATAATAACATGTTTCAATATGTAACGATGCGCATCATAACTTTTAATCGCAGTAACGTTTCATCGAACGCTGCATTCGCTTGTTGTTGCTTAAAACATGCAAAAAGGTATAACATGATTGAGGCATACAGCAAGCATGCATGCAGCAAGCACAACAAACATGTAGCAAGCATCAGCAAGCATGCAGCAAGCATGAAACAAGCATGCAGCAAGCATGAAACAAGCATGCAGCAAGCATGCAGCAGGCATACAGCAAGCACGCAGCAGGCATGCAGCAAGCATGCAGCAAGCATGCAGCAAGCATGCAGCAGGCATACAGCAAGCACGCAGCAGGCATGCAGCAAGCATGCAGCAAGCATGCAGCAAGCATGCAGCAAGCATGCAGCAAGCATGCAGCAAGCATGCAGCAAGCATGCAGCAAGCATGCAGCAAGCATGCAGCAAGCATGCAGCAAGCATTCAGCAAGCATGCAGCAAGCATGCAGCAAGCATTCAGCAAGCATGCAGCAAACATGCAAGCAGGCATGCAGGAAGCATGCAAACATGCAGCAAGCAAGTATTTCTGGGTGGCTCCACCAGAAGACTCGCTCCGTCGGCCCTTCGATTCATTCGGGCACTTAACCTCGTGCCCTCATTTTCTCAGGACCTCCTTCGCGAGCCTTCTGGTTCCGCGCGAAGGAATAACACTCTAGTATATGACAAAGTTGAGCCACGTGGAGTCGGGGTGCTCTGAGTCGGATTTGTGATCCATTTATAATTAATGGACTAGCTATAAATTTACTGTTGATCAATACAATACTACCAGATTAATCTATCTATATAGGGTAACATAATAATGTAATATTTGATATTTCAAATATATTGCAAACTGAAACTTACGTGGAAATAAAATTATGGGTAACAAAACTTTGATGTTTCATTATTTCGATGAAATACATAAAATATGAAAAGAAATAACGATAGAGTGTATTTGTACGTAATGAATAATCGTTTAAATGAAATTTCGATGTAAACAGATTTAAGGATTTGTTACATATTGTATTAAAATATCTGCGAATGGTTTTATGGGACATGAAAATCGTTGAAGTAAATTGCGATAAAGTGATGGGTTCCCATTTTAAAGCCTTACAATCAAATAATTCTGATTCATGATGATATGACACCATGTTTTGTATTTATCTGGTTCAAATAAATAAAAAAATCTCACCTTTTCTCATTAATTGTCTTCAGACAGTTCTGGCGATCAGAACTCCGCTCCACAAAATCTGGCCGATTTTTCTCCAAATAGTCTCTAACTGTATACTCTTTGCATTTCTTGGTGCAATCTTCAGGCGGACAGTTGCACTCGCTGGAAACCTCACTCTCATTTGGACAACTCCTTGAACGCAAAACGGACCCACGAGGGCTAGCGGCGATCTTTTTCTCAATCTTTTCATACACCTCCTTGAATGGGACATTTGGAGGAAATTTGTTCTTTGGAACTTTGACAACAATATGTTGTAAAGGTTTACAATTTTTATTGGGAAGGTCGTCACTGACCATACTGTCAGATGTCTGTATTATCAGATTATAAGCTAAACATTTCTTTTTGACTTTTTCTGTGACCTTTTGTCTAAATCCTTTACACTTATGTGTCCTACAATGGCAGTAATGTACGCGCTGACACTGGTTAAAATTTGACGTACTACTGGAAGGGTCACACTTTTTCTTGCCCCCATGAGATTTACACTTTTTTTGATGATACTTTTCACATTCTTTTTTTATCTTATTAAGAACACAAGTTGCAGTATCTGAAGATGATGGCAACTCCGAAGATTCTGTGACAAAACATCTATCCTTGGATTTCCCAACATTTACGCCTTTATCTACCATTTCAATGGGTTTCGTAGATGCAGCAATCTCTGACTTGAGACCAGTTTTAGCCTTAGTCTCAATAAAACAGACGTCATGTGAATTACTGCTGTCTGACACCATGTGGTCTTGTTCACCGTCGTCAGTATCTAATAAATAACTCAAAACAGTCACAATTTCTTTGAAACATTTCTTTGTTTTATTTTTTTCAGCATCTTTCTTAGAATAGCGTCGTGTTATATCTTTAATTATGTCAACTATAGGATCTTTGCTACTATCGCCACTTGATTTATAACTGCTGGCTGCTGGCTCATTTTCTTCTTTGCATTTACACGAGTTTTTGGACGATTCCTCAGAAATTACGCCAGCAAGCCGGTGTTTGCTTTCCTGGCGAGGTAGACAAGGAGCGTCCCTCTTACTTTCCCCATAATCAGATATGCCTAGTGCTGCATCTACATTGCGAACATTTCCTTCTCTTTGATCGTAGCAAAGTGTTATAAATCTGCCACTATCTGTATTGCTACGGACAAAGGGTTTAGGTTTTTGTTCGTCAATTTGAACAGTTCTAGGATACGTGTTAGCTTTTTTATCAATAAGACAAGTGTTAACTATACAAGCCTTTTTCAGAGAATGGATCTTTTCCTTGCCTGGGAAGCCATGACTTAGTTCTAGTCGAGGGCGATTAGTAAATTTGTTTTGATTTGATTGATTTTTTGGATAAAATATTTGCGTAGTTGAAGACTGAACACCTTTTGAACACTCCTCTGTCAGGCTAGTAGCTTTTTCGGCTACATTTATTTTATCTGTTGTAGTAGCTTCACAAACTGAAGCATTAATTCTCTGTTGCCAAATATTCTCATCACTACTTTTCGGTTCATTCTCATCAGTTTTTGCGCCAATACTAACAAGTAATGTCATGTTAGTTCCCTTTATGGGTATTGTAAAGTTATCTTCAGTTTTATCTGATATCCTATCAATGTTAGAATCAACAGTTTCTATATCAGATTGTACTTCTTTTTCTAATGTTCTTCCAATACTTGAAATAGTACTTCTGATGCCAAGATTGAAATCTGTTTGAGAATCTTTAGCAGCAACCTGTTTATTGTGTACACTTGTGCCCGAACCCCTGTCTTCTGCACTACATTCAGGAAAATCAGTACAATCATTATCAGACTTTGCTTTAGAAATCATTCTAAAATTTTCATTTACCACCTTGCAGCAATCACTGTCACTTACTATGTTAATATCTGTCAAACATGGCTCAAGGATTCCTGTATTTATACTTATTTCAGTTTGGATAGACCTAGTTGCTTCATGTATGAAAAGGTTGTAATTCTCGTCTTTTCTTGGGATAGTTTTGTTATCTAACAATAAATTATTTGCTCCTCCTTGGCAATTCATATAGAAAGCCATATCGACATTACTTTGACAAGATTGCGTACTACGTCTTGCATCAGCACAACTTAAACAATGATTTGCTCCCCCTCTAGTGTTATCTTCTCCATCTTTGGAGGTGGAAGGTTGACAAATATGATTACAAGAACTTTTAGCTTTATTACAAGATGCTACATTCAAAGTGGCATATGATGGCGAGTTAAAAACATTGTCAGAAATTCGAGAACATTTGTATATGTACATATTAGGAGGTACGCCATGAGTAGCTAAATTCTGTTCAGCACATAAACATACGTATTTTATGTCCTCACGAGGAGTGTTTTTACAACTTCCTTCATTTTTTGATTCCTTTTTCTGTTCTGCAGGACTGATATTACTGGAACAAGTATTTTGTATATTCACTTGTACACTGCTATCTGCAACATCAATTTTAGGCATTTTAATGTGTGGATTACCACATTGACAAAGTCCATCTTTGCTTCCACTAGCTTTAGATTCTTTCATTTCCTGTTGTAATCTTTTTTTCATATTGGTTTTTCTATGTGGACAACTGTCTGAGTTTGCTGAGGAGAGGGTGAACACAGAATGGCTTCTCTGATTTTTTATGCCAAAGCCTCGATCATAGTCGGCCATATTAGAATTAGCTCCACCTTCTAGTTTACTTGCATCACCTGATCCATCATCATAGTTATTTCTAGTAAGATCTTTTAATAGATTCTGTAACTTACTATTTGCTTTTAAATCTGGTCGTGTCGTCAATTTGAAAACAGTATCACTACTAACTAACTTCTGTCTCAAGAAGTTTTCCTTATCTTTTAAATGTCTTTTATATGTCTCTTCTCTTTGGAGAGCTACCAAATACTTTTGATACAATTCCTCTGATGATGTCTTTGCAAAGCTAGGATCTGACGACTTTTTTCCACTTGACATATCAGATTCTGTATTAGATGTTGTAAACAATTTAGATATCATTGGTTTCTCACTTACAGAAGCTACAGGTAGATTAGGAGCACTTTGTGATGTTGATGCTAATACATTAGAATTAAATCTGTCTAGTCTCAATATTGATTTTTTTGGCAATGTTGCTTTTCGTCCAGTTTGATTTCCATCAGAAGTACTAGAAGTTGTATGTTCTTCTCTTAGACCCATCTTCTTACTGCCAAAACTCAAGCCTGAAAGAAAATCGGTTGTGGTATCATCATCCCGATAATTTGATTTTATTAGCCTTTGCACGATATCCTTGATTAATTTTTTTTTTAAAGTTGAGTCATCATAACGATGTTTTAATGCTGCTCTGAGCAAGTCAATACTTTTATCTAGATCTTTTGTAAAGGAATGTTTAGAAGTTTTACTTGAATCAGTCGTAAGAACTCCACTAGACTCTAGACTAGATTTATTGCCAGCATAACTGGAATATTTTGGGTCACTTTGATTCATATTTATTTGGTTCTGGCGGTACATATGACCAGGCATATATTCGAAACTTTCGGCTTCAGAAACTTGAGGTCCGCTTTTCTCTTGTGCTGGTTGATTCTCTTTATCAACCTCTAACCTTTTCCTACTTCTAAATCTCTTTTTAACAGTTTTAAGTTTCTGTTTTTTATTTCTTTTTTTTAATGAATTTAAATTAATCAAAACAGGCACTTTGTGAATATAAACAGGTTTAACATTGGTTTCTTTAGAAGAACTGGAAGTTTCTTTGTCTTTTATCAAAGTAGTTTGAATCTCTTTGTCGAATTTAATTTGTGGTGTTACTTCTGTTTCTACAGAAACTTTTTCAGGAGTAACACTAAGATCGTTTTTTTCTTTGGTATTGTTTATATCTCTCTCTTCAGGAGGAATACTTACAATTTCTTTTTCTGGAGTAATAGTCAAATCTTTTTTAATATTTCCAACACTTACAACACCATCTTTTTCAACATTAAAAGATATGTGTTTCGTCAAGTTCACACTAATTGCCTGACGACTGTTGCCTTCAACTTCAACAAGATCTATATCTCTATTTTGAATAGTTGTTTTCTTAGCATTACCCTTTTTGCCTTTACTTTTATTTTCAGATTGATCAAGAAAGGTAGAATGTGCTGTAGGTGGCCCTAAGTCAGTTTCTTGTTTTGTATCATTATTTGAATACTGTTGTTTCAATGCTAGTCTTTCTAAAGTGCTTAAACTGGAAGCTGATGTCTTTCTGTCACTCTCATTGCCATAACCAACATCTGCTAAGGAGTCCCATTCAAGCTTACGTTGAGATGTGATGCTGCTTGTTGGTGAAAATGGTTTGTTTATTGATGTGTCCAATGCCAAATCAATAGCTGAAACAATGAAACTAAGCTATGATTCAATAAAATAAGTTCAACGCATTGATCAAGTCACATCACATATAAAAAGTAAATAAATTTATTATTTAGCGCCTAGCTGTGCCCAGGGGTCTAGTTCTGTGGGAAATTTGTGATAATAATATTTATCCAATGTGCATTCATGGCTATTTTTCTACCTGTGTAGCTTAGCTAATAAAAAAAAATTTACCTAATTACCTATACTATTCCTGAGAAAAAGGATCAAGACAGATGAACCACAATTTCATTCTATGGAGCACTCATTAAGGTATCAGATAGGGAACTAAAGATTATTTGAATAATAATAATTTACTTTTTACTTTGTACTTAGTTTTCTTATGTTTTATGTTTCCTTTGTATGTGTTTGTTGGGTACAAAAATAAATAAATAAATAATATATTTACATTTCTGTGAATGGTTGTCAGACTTCACAGAATCTTCCCCGTCACTATATTTTGTTACATCTTCTGTAATGATTGGTGGAGAGACTGATGCACTTTTGTCTTTCGAATCCTCTTCCTGGAAAAATTTAATACAAACATTTAAGTAGTTAGACTCTTAAGAATAGAATAACGAGAATAAGAATTAAATAAATTTTATTTCAAGATCTTTAAATTAAATTAAATAAAATTATTTTATTTAAATAGGCTTAGAAATAGCACTTTTGAATCCTCATATACTTAATAAGCTAGATTAAGTAGTTGACGTCAAAAAATTACTCACAGCTAAGGATACTACCACCTCCAAAGCGCAAGTGTAAATGAGGCAGCATAAATGGGTAGTTTGGAAGTTGTCATCATTAACAACTTCCAAACTACCCATATAGGGTCAACCAGGGTAATTGTAAACAGGGGTGATTAGAAACAGTGAGCATTACTCTTATGTAGTATGAATAAAAATAATGTTATTTAATTCGGAACACAACTTTATTCTATTGTCTATGCGCAGCTATCAAAATCCTTCCCATGTCACATGTAACTTAACTTTGCGTGTTGCGTAAAAAAGTCATTAAAATAAAGTGGTTTTACAAATTGTGATAAATATTTGGAACTTCAATTTGTTTTTATAGACTTCCAAGAACATATTTACAAATTTCATAATTTTAGGTCAACGGGAAGTACCCCATAGATTTTGATTGCTGTGTGAAATCGCAAAATATGCAATATTTACGAGAAATCTCCTGATCTTGTTGACGTATAAGATTATTTTTTTGCAAGAAGAGACCATGGATCCGAGTATTCAATATTAATTTCAAATTGATACCTTTAAGCGTTTCTGAGAAAAAAAAGTTTGACAGACAGACAAACAATAAAGTGATTGTATAAGGGTTCCGTTTTTGCCTTTTGATGAATTCCCCATTCATTCGTTTCCCCCTAACACTTTTCTATACCACTATTATGGGCAAAAACAAACAGTTTACAATACCTCCTTACGAATCTTATATATTAGGATTAGAAGTTAAGAGCCTTTGTATCTCTAACAGTTATCTAGTTTGGTGTTTCGAATGGGGTACCAAAAAGCAAAAAAGTTGAAAAAAGTGATGGGTAATTGTAAACAGATGTTTAAGACCTTTATAAGCGATCAATACTTTAAATAATTGCATTAAAATATAGCTAAGTTATCATATAACATCAACATACATTTTTTTTGTTAATAAAATAAATGAAAAAAATATGATTCATAATATTGATGAAGGTAACCAAAAAATCAAAAGCGTTTACAATTACTCCAGTTGACTATACTTAATAATACATATTTAAATCATAATGAATAATACACACACCAGAATGAAAACATTAATGTCTAGCCAGTATAGCTGTTATTATTTGGAGTATAATCATTACAGCAAAAATGTACTCAACTACTTCCACTTTTATGGAGCTAGCTAGTTTAATGAACCTCTGCATAATTTCAAATTTCTGTGTTCAGCAGTTTTGTCTTTTCGTTGATATCCCAATCATTTAAGAGTCCAGTTCTAAATATTAACTATACATAGGCTATAGATATAGGTATGGAATTAAGGACATTTATTATCAATTTCACATACCTGAGAGCTGGCAGATTGTTCCGGTACAGTACATTTGATGGATATTCTGCATAACTCCGTAGAGGACTCACTCTTTTTATCACCAGAGTCTGAAGACTCATTTTGAGATTTCATTCTCCTCCAAAACAATCCCGTAGGGTCCCTGACTTCACCATGCGCTGTAGATAACGAAAAATATTGTTCCAAATCTCTTTTTCTCCCGAATTTCTTATAATAATCCAGAATTAATGAATTCACTGCGGTAGGACTACTCTCAGTGTTCACATCAACGGAATCTGCATTTTCCAAATCGTCTCTGTGATTACAGTCTTCACTTTCCATTATTCTCTTTCAGATATAAGCCAATAAAAGCAAACATAATTACAAGAATACCACACAACTACATGATAATTTACAAGAAACAACACTCAAATCAGCCAATTCTACAGCAGAAGAGAAAGAATCAAAATATTTGATTCAAAAAGAAATTTTATGTAAACAACCGAAACAAACGGCAAACATGTCAAGTCAGATTTTGACAACCGACGCTCACATTTTTGAAAATAAGAAAATGCAAGCCAGCGAGAGCGAGCAACACTCAACTCAACCCAAAATCCAACTCATGGAAAAAATAAGAACAAACCTTGTCCAAGTTTACAACTAAAATACATGTACATAAATATTAACCAGAAATAATTTTTATTTTTTAATTGTCTCTGTGAACCAAAGACCTACCAAACATATGGACAGGAACTATTGTACTATGGCTACAATAAATTATACATATATTATCATTTTCGACATAACACTATGAAATATATGTTTGTCTCTTTTCATCTAAGGACAATATCGCCTTTAAATGAAAGAGATATACATATTTAATGTTTTCTAGTTTCTGGCAATGTTTTTGCATGACGTCACGATTTTGAGCGCGCGTGCCACCTCCGCCATTTTATTTCACTCTAGTCTTTGGTACATGCGCT
The DNA here is from genome assembly GCA_018467065.1 of Ephestia elutella. NCBI lineage: Eukaryota > Metazoa > Arthropoda > Insecta > Lepidoptera > Pyralidae > Ephestia > Ephestia elutella. Next base: position 8,189,212 of record CM031579.1, on the reverse strand, counting down.
GTCAAAATGTCAAACTGTTGGTTGTTTACTGTGAAAATTTCGCGATTCATTTGTTTGTTTTAGAAAAAACCATTGAATATTTTGTTATTTAACTGTTGTCATTATGACTAACTGTTGTATAAAGTGGTGCAGTGCGAGAGAAAATAGAAATCGCCATCAACTAACATTGCATAAGTAAGTTGCCTGTTTTTATGGTTTACTGTGATTTTAAGGTCAATCTGTTTCATGATATGATAATAAAAGCTGTGTTTATTAATAAAGTAGACATATTTTGGTTTATCTGGTGTTTCCAAGTTGGTTTCTTGTTTATTTTCATAAAAAAGATTTACATACAAATCTGCATAAAAGTAGTGATGTAATCAAGCACGGCTGATATCGATAACTATCGCATTGTGCAAACAAATAACTTGAGAGCGTCTAATTAACTTAACGCGACATTTTTGCACTTAAACTTGCTCTACTTAAAGCTCTGGTTAAACTTTAGAAACGTGCCACCACCGGAGGGGGAGGGGGAGGGGGTGGGGATTGTGGGGGAGGGGGTAACACCCCCCCGTGACCCCCCCCTGCCGGAAGCTCATAGTTTTTTTTTTACGAATTTTTAAAGTTTTCATATAAAAAGTATGCTAAAGGTCATTAACCGCCAGATGGGCGGGGGGAGGAGGTAAGAAGGGGTGAGAGGGGTGAAAGGAAGATGAGGAACTCTCCCCCCGTAACCCCCTCGACCCCCTCCCCCAACAATTGCAATGATCCATGATCCCAATGTTCTGTATAAGAAACAAGTATAAAGGTTAATAGATTTCTTTAACACCTATCTAAACCTGTTTTTGACTCAGTTCGAACGCTCCGCTCGCTTCGCTCGCTCCGCTTGTGTGGTTTACACCAGCCTAACCTAACCTAACCGAACCGAGTTGGGTTTGTGACCAGTTGTTTTTTTTTATTGCGGGGGCTACCGCCCCCGACCCCCGTGCAGGGGCTGCGCCCCCCTGCACCCCCTGCTGTACGTTTTCTAACTAGATAGATTTTAAGATTTTCAAAAGTTCATATAAAAAAATGGGGGGGTTCCGGCAAAAAAAAATACTTGTAGGGGGTCATACAAACCCTCCCCCACCCCCCCCACCCACTCCCAACCCCCGCCGGTGGTGGCACGTTTCTAAAGTTAAGCCGCTCTAATTCATTAATGGTCATTTTTTTTATATTATTATAGGTTGCCTAGTAATGAAGCAATGAAGAAGTGGCTTGATATAATTGGTAGGGAAAACATTAACCCAAGTATTAAAAACTATTCGTCTGTTCACTACATTTTGAAGAAACTTGCTTCAACAGAACCCTTGACGTGATAAGATTACATGACGAAGCAATGCCTTCACCATCTCTTGTAGTAAGTAATTCTTATTTTTTTTTCTTGTCTAAAATACCTTGTTTTAGTGTTAAAAAGGTGTATATGTAGAATAGAATACATTTCTACATCCATCCATATATTGCATGTCAGGTTAACCAATGGCCGCATTCAGCAGAACAAATCTCTGACAATTGCTAAGTCATCGTTGACCTGTCCAATGGAGTCTGCTGACCGTGCTGTTTCTGCATTTGTATTGTTTTAACGTAAACACGCACAAAGCGACACAAATCACTACGTTTGACAGAAACCTGAACTAATCCCTGCTTCTCATCGAAAGTCTAATGCGATGGAAAAAATGACTTCCAATAGCTGTGCCCGGGGCTCCGCTCTCGTGTGAATTTCGGGATAATAAGTATCCTACATGTTAATCCAGATCCAAAAAGACTACCCGTATTATAAATTTCATCAAAATGCATTCAGCAATTGAGGCATCATTGATTGTTACTTAATAGCGTGATTGAGTAACAATCAAACAGACAAATATCAAATACAAATAACATACAAACCTTATAATAACTTTTATAATATTAGTGGGATAGCATTTGGAACATAATAATTGTGATCAATAAAATACTTACCTGTTATTTTTCCAGTTGAAAGATTCTACTCCTACACAAGTCGCTGCAATTCAGTCCCCTGATGCCCCAGTAAGATTGAATTTTAAATATTTAAAACTCAATTTTTAATTTAATGAAGGTTATTTGAAAACATTTAAAAAAAATTGTGCTTTTACAGATGAGGGTATTAGTTCCTGTTCAAGACACAATTTTAAAACCACTGCCTTCTTTGGTAAGTTGTTTTTAAATTTTATTACCTATCAATTTAAATACAGGAATAATTTGTGCATTATATTTTACCTACAGGCCAAAGATACAGCTCTCAATCAAGACAACATTGTAAAAACACTGCCACTTCCAAGTACTTCTTTTCTAAGTATTGGTATTTATTTTTTGGTCCTATCAGTTGTGTGGAAATAATTTATTTATGCCATATATTTTACTTTCAGGCCAAAGATACAGCTCTCAATCAAGACAACATTGTAAAAACACTGCCACTTCCAAGTACTTCTTTTGCAAGTTTTGTAAAACCGCTTAGTTTTAATTTTTTTGAAAAGTTTTTTTTTGTGTGTACCGATTTTTTGTTTCATTTATATGTATGTTGTAAATATGTATGTTTGATGATAAATAAATGTGAAAAAAGATCAACTGCTCTTTTATTCGATCAATTTTTAGAGCGTCCGCTGCGTTAAGCGGTCCTCCGTCACGGGTTGTCTATTTCTGTCGCAGGGAAGGTATGGTATGATGAGATAGACTAAAGGTTGCGTCAACTTGCGTCTCATTCAATCGCATCCGCACCGCCTTATCTTTTAATGTTCATTGCAATTTGAGCTTTCGGACGTCCTCTGTAGACGTTCATACTTTACATTGACATCACAAATTAGCGGGCAGCTATCCGCCGATGTCAGCTGTCAAAGTATGTCTACAGAGAACGCCCTAAAACTCACATTTAATGAACATTTAAAGTTGAGGCGGTGCGGAGGCGATTGAATGAGACGCAACTCACACAACCTTTAACACGCGAAGACGGACGCCCGTTTAACGCAGCGGACGTAATATTGTTACGCCACTTTAACAGCTTTTAATTCAGCTGTTCATTTTCTTTTTCAAATTTCTTAAATTTGGAGCTGTAATGTTCTTTGTGTTTGTATGGAAAACACGCTATCACGCGAGGGCTAGCAGATTTAGGCTCGAAGGAGCCTTTAGGCTGCGCGTTTTCGATACAAACGGAAGTACTTACATTTGTATGGACGACAGCACACATACCGCGCACGTGGTAAGTGTGTTGCCGTCCATATGAATCGGCCCACTGTATTCCCGCCACGCGCCCGTCCTCTGTGTGTAAGAAACGTCGAGGGAAATGTTTTTAGTTTTTGAGAATTTTTATGAAATTATCAATCACAATCAAGGTATACAGAAAAAAACAAACAAGGGTTTAACTATGTTGTTTGCGCTAGATAGCGATAGCGGGCGTGTCGACATCGATATATCGATCTTTTTTGTCATCCCTTCTTATAGACGCCATTTTATATAACTCAATGTTGTAGGTATGCACGTTTGTTTTGTAGGTATTTCTAGTCCATATCGTTTGGTAGGTCTTTGCTGTGAACCAATGAAGTTCGAATCAAAGAGTAATAATCACTACACACACGTGTGGTTCAAATCCTTCGCAAACGCAACGTTGGTGAACGCCATCGAGATATTATGTACTAACGCACTAGAGGAGCTACCCCAAACAAAATTTTTGTTCCAATTTCGTAAATTCAAATATGTTCGATGCAGCGCTGTCACAATTATTGACCAAGATCATATAGTACCTTCGAGCAACAAGGACTTCCGCGCGCGGCCCGGAAGGAGTCCGTGTTGCTCTATGTATAGTACAGAATGGATATACTGGAAGAGATAAGGAAGTGAATGATTTATTTATTTGTTTCTTTACTCTCATCAATATCAATATTATATCAATATATTCAATCAATATCTATACATATAATAAAACTGTAACAGGTCTGTGTCTATACATAGGAGATATTTAAGAAAAAAAAAACTATGAGAGGTCTTTATAGGGCAATAGAAGCCAAAACCATTTTTTTTAGAATTTTTGTCTGTCTATATGTTTGTACGAGTATCACGCAAAAACTACTGGACCAAATTTGATGCGGTTTTCACTGTTGTATTGTTAAAGGTCTAACTTAAAATCTAGCGTAGGTTTCATCTTGATACGCCGCTCACAAGACATATATACGTTTTGACATATCTCAAAACATAAAAGCCCCAAAAAAAAATAAAAAGAAAAAAACTAGCGTAGGTTTCATCTTGATCCATCACTTAGAATCTCAGATATTAACAATAATAAATTACCCACGGACTAAGTTCGTGGACACAAGCTAGTCAACGAATAAAACCATAATTACGATTTGAAATTAACTTTATTTTCCTTTAAACAGAATAAGTTAAGTAAGTTCCTGATGTCCAGACAAATAATCATTTGAAATATATCTTAGTCGAGATTTTTTTTGGACAAACCTTATCCATGCTTCCCTTTTTTATGATCAGATCGTCGTCATCGCGACCTTAAAAAAATATATAGCACTAGCTGTCGCCCGCGGCTTCGCCCGCGTGAGTTTCGCTTAGATGAAAAATCTCTCTTGGAGCTTTTCATCAGATGTTCCAGATTTTCAATTTTTATACGTGAGCAGAAAATGCTCATCAGGTTGAACGACTTTTACTAAGGCGCCATTTCCATATATGTTATAGTGTAGCTGGTCTCTTGCAGTTCTTCATCAGATGTTCCAGATCTTCAATTTTTATACGTCATCAGAAAATGCTCATCAGGTTGAACGACTTTTGTTAAGGCACCATTTCCATATTTCTTATACTTTAGCAGTTCTGTTAAGGTTCTTCATCAGGTGTTCCAGTTTTCAAAATAAATTATAGCCTAAATGTTGCCCAGGCTTAATAGCTATACAACAAAAAAAGTTTCATTCAAATCCGTCCAGTAGTTTTTGCGTGAAACGCGTACATACATACAGACAGACAGACAGACAGACAAGAAATTCCAAAAAATGTTTTTTGCTTTCTATTATTCTTTTTAAGTGTCCCTCTGTCCATTTCAGTCAAAAATACTAAATGTACAGACAAAATATTTTTACTGTTTTATTATATGTATAGATTACCTAGAGGTAGGTATATACAGGTATTTTCCTGACATGTTGTATGATAATAATGTCTACGGAACCTTTATGTGCACAATGCGCCGATTTTTACTACACGCCATAAAGTATCTATATCAAATTACAGTTTTCTAGTATAGTCTCTAAGCTAAGCCGCGCACAAACAGACAGACGTTTGATTACTTTAGAACCCTAAGCGAAAAAATATTGGTCAAAATTCATATAGTTCACCTTCACCAAGGCTTTTGTGCCTACTTATCTAATCTGTACCATCCAGTTTTCTTAATCTGTGATTTTCATAGAAAATGGCAGTAACAATTGAATATTTTGAATATTAGAGAATAATTTATAAAATTAGTTTTCATTGATATTTTGGATACTTACAGATGATATATATCATTCCATCATATTTTTCTGCAAAGTCGATTGATTTTTACTGAGTTTTTTAAACGCAACACGTCATTTTCGAATTATTGTCAAGTCACAAAATCGCATGCAATAGTAATGAGCGTTGGCGAGTGACTGAAGGAGTTTCTGACTCGAGACATTAACTGATGTCACAAACATTTTGTTCACGTCTTCGCTTCTATACGTAGTAGTTGTATTTCGATGGTGAACGCAGACTTGTGCCGCTCCGCAGGCTCCACAGTCGCCGCATATTTGATTTATTATAATAGCGCAGTCGCCGCTAGTGTTGCAGCAATAGTGTTGCCTATCGATAGTCATAACTATTGTGGCGTTCCGTGGCATTCCCACGGGATTTAACGGCACCTTTACTTTGCGAAGGCATCGTAAAGCAATTAACAAAATGCACAATGCCTTCGCAAAAAGGACCGACAACTTATACAACTTGTTTACAACCGGCAACTTACTTTACCATATTATATTTTTATGTAACTTTACTACTTTATACTATTTATAGATATGTGGCTAATCTGACTCACATGTGGTGAGTGAGTTGTATAAGGGTCACCATTAACTTAACTGATTGACCGAAGTACTGTACCTACTTGTTTCGGATGGGTACTTGGTAGGTTTGTACCAGAAGGGCTGGTAAATGAAACGCGTGTTCACTGTTTTGTGAGTAAAGTCAGACTGTCTTTTAATAGATGTTTTAAGTTAAACGTTAACAGTGGTATCGAACGCATTCGCACTACAGCTTATAACCCAAAGGCAAACGGCATGGTCGAACGATTTCATCGTACACTTAAGGCAGCAATTATGGCCAAATGTACTGATGATAACACAAAATGGGCTCAACAATTACCATTAGTACTTTTAGGTTTACGTACAGCTATTAAGTTAGATTTAGATTATAGCCCAGCTCAATTACTGTACGGTACTAATCTTAGGTTACCAGGCGATCTATTCACAATAAACCCTAAGGCATCTGTAAATACTAGAGAATATATAACAAATCTAGCTCAAACCCTTTCATCCATCCCACACACTGGACAGTCGAGCCATCACAATAAAGGCGACAAAGTTTTTATTCATAGGGACCTAAACAATGCTACACATGTGTTCGTTAGAAATGAAACTCATAAATCGCTTGTTCCTCCCTATGAAGGCCCATATAAAGTTCTAAAAAGAAACCCCAAATTCTATACCATAGAAATAAACAATAAGCCTGTCACAATATCGCTCGACCGTCTCAAAACAGCTTATTTATTAATGGATGACAACGTGTTGGTCACAAAACCTACACATATGCCAACACCAGTACCACCGGCACCAGATATCATATCTGCAAAGAACGACACCCCACAGACGCAACCAACAATAACCCGTTCCGGACGCACCGTAAAAAAGGTGGTAAAATTCAACTTATAATACACGTGTCCAAACTTCACCGTTTAGAAGATGCAACAGCCTGCCTTCTAACGGCAACATGAAAGGACCACGTGTTGCATATACAGCAAGCGTCATCATTACTGAAATGAAATGAAATGAAATGAATTTATTTACATGAAACATGGTTAAAGATGTTACAGACAGTTATAAGGACCAGCATGTCTCGCCATCAAGATGGCATGTAAATTTTTAAGATTATTTACTTAATAACAAATTTTATCTTATTAAATTACTTTGCATTAAATTACATTTTATTTTTAGATTACACTTATTGTTAACTATATAACTGAAGACGATGTTGGCCATATATCTAAGACAAGACTATAAATCACTAACTCATGGCCCAAAATTCTTCCATGTCATAGAAACATTGATCATGTAACCATTTTTTCAATTTAATTTTAAAATGTCTTGATGGTAACTCACGCATTTCTTTTGGTAATTTGTTATAAACTTTTACTGCCATAATATAACAATTATTTCCAACAAGAGACGTTCTATGTGTTGGTACTACCAATCGAGTGGGATCTCTATGCGGAAATCTACGGCTTTGTAAATCACCGACTCTAGTAAAAAAATTCGTATGCGATCTTACAAAAATTCCAACCTCGAGGATGTACATGCAGGTAAGAGTTAAGATGTTGTGTTTTTTAAACAATGGTCGACAAGATTCTAAAGGACCTTTTCCACATAGCGCTCTTATGCATTTTTTCTGTGTTATAAATGCCTTTTTTGCGTCCGTCGAATTTCCCCACAGTAGAAGTCCATATCTTAGTACCGAGGCTACATAACCGTGATACGCTGTACGAACAATTTCTTCATTAGAAATCCTTCTTAGTTTTTTCAAGGCAAAGACAAATTTATTTAGTTTTTTACACACACATTCTACGTGAGCCTTCCAGTTACAGTGCTGGTCTAACGTGAGCCCAAGGAATAGTGTATTAGTAGCTTCGGTTAAACATTTCCCTTGACAATTTATATTTAGTACAGGTTTAGTAGTTTGATAATTTAAAAAATGTATATATTTTGTTTTCTCGATATTTACGTAAAGATTATTAGATTTTAGCCATTTAGTTATCGCTTCAACAGTTACATTTACAGCAGTTTCGTATTGAACATTGTCACCAGTATTAGTAATAATTATGGAAATGTCGTCAGCGAATAAAATACATTTATTTTTAGTTATTAAAGTAATGTCATTTATATATAGTAAAAATAGCAGTGGCCCCAATATGCTACCCTGGGGTACGCCGTACTTTTTCTCTTGAAACGAAGAGCGGTGCGTTTCGTTTTCCAAATTTTTATTTACACGAGAAATCTCCACACACTGGCTTCTGTTTGACAAATAGCTTTTTATCCATTCATTTGTCAGACCCCTGATGCCATATTTTTCAAGTTTACTAAGCAGGATATCGTGGTCAACAAAGTCAAAAGCCTTTGACATGTCGAAAAAGACTGTCAGGACCGGTTTTTTATTATCAATATTTTGAGTTATAGTGCTAATGAGAGAAAAACTTCGTGTCTATTGTGCAGTGACTAGTGATAACAAAGTGAATTAAAGTGCCGGTATACAAAGACAATATTTTAGCAATTTATCAAAATTAATTAAGTAGTACATAAGTCTATACTGTAAATTTCTAATAATTCATGTATTAACTACTAACCTAGATATAGACAACTACTTATTGTTACTAACAAGTTACTAACTATAAATGTTTAATTTTAAGCCACATGTAATATGCCCATCCAATATTTTTGTATAAATTTAAAATTAATTATTGTGTCCGAAATTGCTATATTATGTAAATAATTATGTACAAAGGACGATTACCTATAATTTTAAATTTCTAGCTTTTTCTAAGGGTGGAGGATTGTGGCGTTCCGTGGCATTCCCACGGGATTTAACGGCACCTTTACTTTGCGAAGGCATCGTAAAGCAATTAACAAAATGCACAATGCCTTCGCAACAAAGGACCGACAACTTATACAACTTGTTTACAACCGGCAACTTACTTTATGATTATTGCCGAACGGAATTCCAAATAATTTGTACAACCATTTTTTATGATAATGTTCCGTTACAACTGTTAACGTTTAACTTAAAACATCTATTAAAAGACAGTCTGACTTTACTCACAAAACAGTGAACACGCGTTTCATTTACCGCCCTTCTGGTACAAACCTACCAAGTACCCATCCGAAACAAGTAGGTACAGTACTTCGGTCAATCAGTTAAGTTAATGGTGACCCTTATACAACTCACTCACCACATGTGAGTCAGATTAGCCACATATCTATAAATAGTATAAAGTAGTAAAGTTACATAAAAATATAATATGGTAAACTATCGATAGGCCTATCGATTGTATCGATAGCCAAGAGGGATTTTCCGAGACCCAAATTAAAAAAATAAATAGTTCCAGATGACTTCATAGATGGCGCTTAGGAAAAGGCGAGAGAAAAAGTTTCATACAAAAAGCAAAAATACACGGGATTGGCATTTTTTTTTAAATAAAACTTAGTAAAAAAAACAACAAAAAAGTATCAATATTGTAATTTGAGCAACTGTCAAACTGTTATGTGATTTTTTTTCTGCCTCTGGTTGACAAGAAAAAGCGCACCATATAGGTTCAGCCATTATTACGACTCGGCTTTCATAAAACGCTATCTGTTGAGACTTTTTAATACTGTTTTTTTTTTTTTAATTTAGCTGTCAGAAAATCGCTCATTGATGATAACCAAAACTATCGATACAATCGATATTATTATTTTTCAATACTATCGATAGTATTGATGTTTTCTAATCAATACTATAACATAGGGCGGCAAACGAGCAAGCGAGTCACCTGATGGTAAGCGATCATCGCTGCACATGGATTACTGCAACACCAGCGGCCCGATTCCACTTACATACGTAGATGTCGTGTCTTAATTGTGTCTCAAGAGCCACAGAAATTGAAATAAAGTGACAAGATCTCTCTGAGACTTCTATGTTTTATTACGATTTCTTTGGCTTTTTAGACACAACTGAGGCACGACACTTATAAATTATATTTAATTTAGTTTCCTTATTGTCAGTAGGTAAATTATGCGCGCAAATATGTAACAAGATACGCGCGAAAAATATAGCCTTTCCTTTGCAGTTGGTAAAAACACTTGAAATGAAAATGACCTAATTTGACCGGTTTTTTACTAATTTGACCGTAAATGACGGTTAGTCAAATTAAGCCACTTTGGTCATTTTCATCTCTACAGCTAAACACATCTCCATATTATAGCTAAGAAAAAAGAAAATCAGGCCATCCGTTTAGGCCATCGAGATATAATTTAGGCGGTCCTATTGGTACCACAGACCACTGACAGACACACAGATATACAGACACGTCAAATTTTTTCATCGGGGGAAGAAATATTGAGAATTACGACTTTGAACGGCATGGAATGTAACAGCTTGACACCGAATGTTTTTAGACTAATTCGACTCTGCTGAACACGATTTTGCCCGGTGTCGGACCAATTCCCCCCCCCCCCCCCCTTTTCATTGAAAATATGTCCCTCGCCACGGTTTTCTCAGTTTTGTACAAAAAACTGTTGAATCTAGAAGAAAACTGTCATTGACAAAATTAATATGCATTATCTGATTTTCTGTATCATAATTTCTGAACATAAGTACGGGCGCCATGTCAGTATCGCCATTATACGATATTATGCGATATTAAATGTATTTTTGTACCATAACAAGATCACGAAAAAACAATTATATGATGGTCTTAATCGGTTTTTGATATTATTTCTGATTTTTGGGGAACTGCTCATGATATAGCCTACTATACAACATGCCCTTTCGAGGTTTTTTTTTTTAATTTTGACTGTATTTTCGCCATTTTTTAGGGAAACCGCTGAATTTGGAACAAAGCGATGTATGCACTATCAATCTTGATGTATTAAGGACGCATTTACAAAAAGACGCGCTTCAATTTTAGGTATTTGATTGTACTACTACATGCGCAAGGCACACAGTCACAGCGATGCACGCTAAGCGGGAATCTTTTGAACAAACACATTTTGATACTTTTAATATTATTTTTTGTAGAATATTTATTTTATATTAGTATTTTTTTTATCTATACATATAATAAAACAGTAAAAATATTTTGTCTGTACATTTAGTATTTTTGACTGAAATGGATAGAGGGACACTTAAAAAGAATAATAGAAAGCAAAAAAAATTATTTGGAATTTCTTGTCTGTCTGTATGTATGTATGTACGCGTTTCACGCAAAAACTACTGAACGGATTTAAATGAAACTTTCAATCAATAAATGTTTTACTTTAGAATGTTTAGGTTTGAACTAATATTTGATTTATTTTTAACAAAATTCAACAAAAAGTACAGTGAAGATTGTTTACATGATAGGACTGGTAAGAATAAATAGAGTTTAGTGAAAAACTCTATCTCGAAGCTCTGAGAGCTTCTGAGTAATAAAATATTATTGAGGTATTTATAAAGACTGTTATATGATGATATCTATAACAGTTATCGCAATAAAGATATGTTGAGGCAGAATGTCCAATCCGCAAAATGTCCAATTTGCTAAATGTATATTTTGCAAATTTGACATTCTGCGAACTGGACATTTTGCGTTTTGGACATTTTGCGATTAGAACATTTTGCGAATTAAACATTTTGCGAAATGAACATTTTGCGAATGGGGCATTCTGTGTATTGGACATTCTGCGAACTGAACATTTTGCAAATTAAACGTTTTGCGACCGCTGGACCTTTTGCGAATTGGATGAATCATATAGGTAGGCTGTGATATAAGTATGGATTTCGTAAAAGGTCCAATTCGCAAAAGGTACAATTTGTAAAATGTATTGGACATTTTGCGAATTGGACATTTTGCGAATTGGGCATTCTGTGAATTTGACATTCTGTCTATGGATTTCGCAAATGGTCCAATTCGCAAAATGTCCAAATCGCAAAATGTCCAATACATTTTACGAATTGGACCTTTTACGAAATCCATACTTATAAGACCTACAAAAATAAAATTCATATCATGTGGTAGGTAATTTAATGTACATACCATGGAAGTAATAAGTACCTTTGTACGTACATACCTACTAATAATTTAATGTTGGTATTTGACATTGTTTTGACAGTAATGGAAATGTCAAGTCAAAATTGGTTGGTGACAGATTTTGTTTGTTGCATTTGTTTTTGTATGCAAATTGTGCAATGCGTGCAATGCAGACTTTTGCAAATGTTTAAATGATAATACTATTCAAATTTAAATGAAATAAGTCTATAAATTCTTTTGTAGGCCGGTCTGGAATAATTATTATCAAAAATGCCCAGTAACGTCAAGACTCGGTGAGTTTACAAGCGCTTGTTTCCTTTCCAATTACATGAAAACAAAAATAGTTTTGCATCGTACAGCTAAAATCTTTTATTCACATTCAGATTACTGATAAAACCCAAAACCTATGCGAATATAAGAAAACTGTAGAGTTTAAACGCGCAAATTTCTGGAACTACACCGGTCCGATTAAAAAAGTTATAAATGTAGAATACTTAAAGGCTATTCGGAATCCCCGATTCCTACTGTACCGAAGCCGAGTTGCACAGCTATAATTTAAACAAATTTACAACAAAATAAACTAAGGTTACTTATTCTACATCATTAATTTATAGTAGGTACATAGTCATGCTTCTAATAATGATCTCACTTGCATGAATAGCAATTTTATTATGTAATGTGTTTCTGTATTCAGCAGTTTTGTCTTTGCGTTTTATCCCGTTCATTTAAAATATGTTCTATATATAACTATAGATATATGGAATTAAAGACATAGCTTATTTAAATTATATATTCATCATCATCATCCACAGCCTTCTGTGACCCACTGCTGGGTATAGGCTTCCTTCTGTCTACTCCAACCTTCTCAGTCCTGGGCCGACTGTATATTATGAGAAAATAATAGATAAACATTTTTCTAAAAGGCTGATCGACATATCCCATGATCAGATTAAAGAGTAAATAATAATTAGACAGTTTTTAACCAATCTTTACCAGTATATACACTTAGTTGGCAATTAAACGAATATGAATATTATGATAGTCTTTTGCTAAATTATTTTTGTTTATCTTGTTTCAGGATTATAAACCGCACACACTTAGGTATAGCTTTGCTATGTCTGATCATTGCTATCATATTAATAGTATTAGGTGCTAAATCAATACAGGTAATTATTGATATCACATGTTTACTAAGATATTACGTCAAATCATCCCATATATCGAAATCCAATCTTGCCTGCCTTTAGATACGATATACCAGATGCCAGATAATACGATATTTTGCCCAAACCCATCATAATCACTGCTGGTAGGGGTATTGCATTAATTTTATTGAATACTAGCTTTTGCCCGCGGCTTCGCCCGCGTGAATTTCCCACGGGAACAGTGCTTTTTCCCGGGATGAAAAGTACCCTATATCCTTCTCCATACTTCCAGCTATGTGTATGCAAAATTTCAGGAAGATTGGTTCAGTAGATAAAGCGTGAAGAGGTAACAAACAAACAAACTCACTTTCGCATTTATAATATTAGTTAGGATTAGGATACTTACTGTAAATACCAAATATTTTCAGCCATCCGAAAGGACTGAATCAAAGGAACTTGTGGTGGACTACACAAACTGCACACAGCACTTGTTCAATCAACCAGAGATCCGATGCATTGATTACAATCTGACGAGTCCCGTGTGTTTGTGTCAACACCAGTTTGAAGTGCCGGAACCGCTTATTGGAAATATTACATTATACTATGAATTGGATTCAGACATACAGACAGGAGATTCTTATGTTAATTCGAGGTATTATATATATAGATTTTTTCATATAAATTACTAGGTGTTCCCAATGGGACCTTAACATATAGACTTAATCATGCATGTGGCATCATACACTCAAAAAAAGAATTTGTCAAATATGTCTGGTTGATTCAGAGATCAGCATACCATTTACCCAGCAAATTGGCATAGTCCATATTATTTATTATTATTTACTAAATGAGGACGCCAGCGTGAGCACCAGACGGGTGATCAGTCCACTTATGCTGGGACCATTTCACCCAATTCCCGAGACCCGTATAGGGTTTTGAGTTACCTGGTAACTCACGTTGGTGGCGACCCACTGAATCTACCTGTTACTTTGCAGAATTTTAACAACTGCCCTATTATAATGTTGCTCAGATCATCCTCAGATAGGACGTATGCCATCCATATGAGAAGCTAAATTTTACCTGGACAAAGCAGCAGCAGGCATAAGTTAGCTCTTCATTATCATCATTTCTGCTACCTACTGCTGGGTATAAGCCTCCCTCTGTCTACACCAAGCTATTCTCTTGATCTTAATAATATAGCTCAAGTTAATCACAAACACAAGTCATTTGTGCGTGATTGATTGTGGTTTTTACCAATAATATTCATTTAAATAATACCTTATTCATAACCAACTAAATAAGGAAGTTGATTAGTTTATTAATGTGTGTTTACATCCTTTGTTCATATTAAAACTATCATCGTAACAAACAGTACACCATATAACATATTAAAGGGACTAGCACCAACCATTTTAAAATAAATTTGTTGTAGTGTGGTTGTACTACCCTGGTTTAAAGCTCAAAAGTTCTAGATAGTACACCACATACTATGAAAAATGTTAAGCAGGGTTGTATGGATTGATCAGAGTAGCCGTTTATTTTCCAGAGATGACCAGCAGTTGTCAGGCCAACTATTCCAAGAGCCTGCCGAGCAGTGTGACCCGTACAGGTTTGGTGACGCTGGGAAGCCGATAGCTCCGTGTGGGGAAATTGCTGATACCATGTTTACTGGTGGGCATACTATTTATTTGATCACTGACTACAACTAGTTGGTCTGTTGGGAATTTTAAAAATACCTGAAAATCATACCCCACGGTACAACGATTTTTAATATTAACAACAGACCAACTGGCTAATAAATATGTAAATATTTTATTTTTAACATATTGATGCATGTGAATCTTGAAGATTGGAGAATTTGTCTAATCTGTTCTTAAAGCGTTGACTGAAGGTGCAGTGTCCATACTAATATTATTTACTGGTTGTTCTGGTGCCGCCACCTGCGTCGATATTTGCCTAAAATTCTGTTTCTGTCTGTTCCTTTTCACGGCTAACTGCTGAATTGATTTTGATAAATTTTTGTTTCTATTCAGCTAAACGTGGCCTTCGAGTCTCACGACTCTTGGCTCTGTCTACCCCGTAAGGGATAAAGACGTGATTCTATGTATGTATGTTTGTATGCTTGTAGAAGGATAGCTACTTTCCAGTCAAAAAGTATATTTATTTCTCTCTCACCATCAGTATTTACTCTATTTTGACACTATGGTTATTATGGTTGATTGTTTCAGACAAATATATGTTCAGACGACCCCGCGGTGACTATATGAATGTATCATACTATGGTATGATAATGAAGGATAAGTCAAAGTATCACAATCCGCCGTGGAATCAGTCATATCCGCTTAGTAAGTTTTTATGTACACGTATCTGTACTATATACTGAGACTTTGCTTGTTTATTTGAATTTTATCTCTACAACTATAAGACGGATAGGAAAAATCATCATACTGGTAGTTCCAGATAATAGCTAAATAAACAATGTACAAACTCTTCAGATTTGTTATTATTTATAAGTATAAACTTTGTTTTTTTAAATAATGTCATTACAACCAACATAATAACATAACAACGTCTCAGTAAAATTAAATTGCAGAGTTTATTTGTTTGACAAAAAAAATAATTTTTCCAAAAATAAACAGTGAATGTTTTATTTTTACAGAAGATGTATTTAAAGATTTTGCTAAACCCAAAAGTTGGACTCAAAATATTTGGGAGTTAGATCCTGACAATGCCGATAACAATGGATTTGAGGTAAAATTATTCGAATTATTTTCATTGAAAATAAAATGAAATTACCGAGCGATACTGCGGTAGATTTGAGTACCAATTTCTGCCATTTTTACGATCAAGAAAGAATAATCTGTCTCATAATTTGAGACAGATTATTCTTTAATGTGTTAAAAATGCTAAGCCACAATTTGTTTTTTTTTTTTAATTGCTTCCTGCAGCATGTTTTACTTTGTAACCTGTGACCACTTAGTAACGCCAACGCTGTAATTACAAATTAATTGTACGTATGTTGTGACGTTAGATTTTCGATAGCGCTTTCGCGTATTGGGAAAATGACATTAGTTAGGCTGACCTTAATCATAATTTTATTCTGTGTAAAGATTATTTTCAAAATAAAGCCTGACCAAGAATATAAAAACCCTCGCCATGTTGCGGAAAAGCAATAGAACTAATTTCTTTTACTGGCAACTAATTTAAAAACGCATCTGTCATTTCTACTGTCTAAGTTTGACTTTCAATCAAGGGCGGATCCAGTATTTTTATTACTGGGTTGGGCACCGTTTTCCGTTCTCGGGAATATTTCTGAGAATTTTTTAAGGATATATTTATAGTTTCCTCTTGTTCTTTGAAAGTTTCGAGAACGGCACATCACTAATGGTGGCGGATTATTTTTTTGGAAATAAACTTGTAAGAAACTATTACTACTAAATCCTGTTATTTGAACAACTCAAATCTTAATTTGATATGTACTGTTATGGAACCTGCCTCCACAGTATACATGTACACAAAAAAGCAGACGGGGATGTGGGGGGGGACATGCCCCCGTGCTTCCACCCTTTAAATCCGCTACTTCTTTCAACAATTTTGCAATACAAAACGCATAAGTGCTGCCTCTAATTCAGGGTTTTTATATTTCTGGTCAGGCTTGAAATTGATTCATAATCCATTTTTTCATAAAAAAATGTATTGTTTCAGAATGAACGATTTATTGGTTGGATGACCACCTCACTGAAACGCAAGCCGGCCTGGCGCCTTGATCCCTCTTACGGAAGCATTGAAAACGGATCGTATGTACTTCGCGTGGAATACAGTAAGTATGCAATAAATTTGTGTAAACATGCTTGTATTTTTACACGAATGCCCAAAAGGAGTGTATACAGGTTTCTCTCTCTGGCTCGTACTACGTATACAATGTGTGACTAGTATGGAAGAATATGTAAATTTAACTCCACCTGAAATCATTAACGAGGCGCGTAATGCAAGTAATAGTTTATAGCCTCCAAATTCAAACGTAAGTATTTGGCGGCATACGAATGTTTTATGAAGTGGAGGAATGACAAAAGGGCGCAATTGTTTTCCGATAATTAGATGTTAAGGATAAAGCGAAGGGCTGTTCATTAAACAATTTCCGCTGGATGGCGTTGATAGCAACATTTTCCGTTTTATTTTTTTTGTTGCGTTGTTGCAGTACTTATAGGCAAACATTTTGAATTGGCGAGCGGTAAACATACTATTTTATTTATTTTATGGCCTACGATTATATTTCAGTCAACATAATGAAAAAAAAGCTTTAGAATAGAATCTGCCATGAATCTTCGTATCTCTACACTCACTCACACTACGACGAGAGCTTTCAAAATGACATTAAATATAGCGCAAAGCATTGTTATAAATTTAAAAATACGCTACTAGATGGCACTTATTTCAAAAGAGTGTCTAACTACAATAATGCCAATCGGACTGGCTGGCAGCATAAGAAAAAAGAAAAAGAAATTTAAAAAATACAAAGAGCGAAAAATAACCTATAATTTCTTCTTGTCATTGTCATATTTTGTAAGAAAGCAAAAAATATATATTTATGAGAATTAATATAGGTACCTATGTAGTTCAAGTTTTCAATTGGACTCAGCAACGAAAAAGTCCTCCAGCGCGTTGCAGTGTCTAGACTTTTGTTGCAAACTGTCAAAAAGCGCAAAGTTGAATATTTGGGACCCGTTTTGCGACACAACAGATATCAGCTGCTTCAACTTATGGGAAAAATAGAAGGCAAGAGATGTGTTGGAAGACGCAAAAAATCATGGCTGAGAAACATGTGAGTGGACCAGAGTCACCACGGTTGAGGAGCTGTTTCGCTTAGCGACGAACAGAGAAGAGTTTGCGAATCTGACGGCCAACCTTCAGTAATGGAGAGGCACTAGTTCAGTAGTGCAAAATCATAATTAGTAATAAGAAACTGTAATTTAAATACCTATCTACCAATAGTTTCAGCAGTTTGGATTTCACCACCTCTTAGATTCCCAACGCAAATCTAGCAATAGTTCGAACATCCATTTTCAAAAATCAATCAGCAAGCAGCACCGCAGACGTTATGGTCATAATGTTTTATTGAATTGTATGACTAGAATTATATTTTTAAATAAAACTAAATAGTACATATTGTTGACTTTTATTTTTAGTAATGAAGTGGAAATTTATTTTCCGACCTTTTTTATTAAAGAAAACAAAAGATTAGGTATAGTTATTCCTTTCCAACATAAATTGTTAAATATTGCAGTCATTATGACTCCTTCATAGCTTGGAATGATAGATGGTGATGATAAATTCTTCATCACGACAAACCTGTGTTACAGTTTTTGTTTTTGTATTACAGAATTAGTGTATAAAGAAACACTTGTGCTGTGCATTTCCTGCCACAGTATTGACATTTGACACGTGTCAATACTATCGATAGTCCTGCAACGCTAGTAGATAGATATGTATATAGTGTAGACTTACATCGATACCACGACGAATATCGATATCTTTTATTGTTGATATAAATTAATATCGTTTTTAAATATGCAACAAGCTAATTATTAAAAATAAAAAACACGACTGACAAGTTTTTACTCAAAAAGTATACCTATATACAAACATATAAGTAATATACATTTTTCAAATCGCCTTTTAAAGCCCTTCAATTTGATACCCCACTCGATAAGATTGATCAAATTTTATTGTTTTTTGGTCTGCTATTTATCGCATATATAATCCGCCATTTTGTTCTTATGATGACGTCATATAGCCTATGTCACTCGGAGGAATGCAAGGAATCTAAAAATACCTCTCACATCAAAATCTGTTAAGCCATTCAGGACTTATGGTGGAATAAAGAAACTTACATACAGACTTACATACATTCATGAACCCTGAAAACATAACACTCCTTTTATGGTCAGTCGTGTAAAAATAAATCTGCAAATAATAAATGCGTATTTTATGCATAAAGTGAAAAAGTAATACACAGGTACCTTATTTACATTTTAATTGATAATTTGTTAATACTTATCCGAATCTGATCGATTAGATTCAGCACTGTCAACGGTCAATACATAATCACACTTTCAATGAAATGTATTTAAATAAAATCGGAAAAAAAATAATTAATATAAATCACGGAGGTCGAGCCCACCTCGACTTTATCGATAATTCAAAGTATCGATACTTCGTGCCCTAGAAGTTCTAGGATTAAATTAGACGTTCAGAAAACATGTTGTGAAATGCAAACTAAAAAATAATTAATCAGTAATATTTGTTTTCTTTGAAACTAAATATAAATGTATGCACATATTCCTATAGTTTATTTATTTTTTATTTTTTTTTATCACCCGTCTGGTGCTCGCGCTGGCGTCCCCACATAGTAAAAAAAAAAATAGTTTATTTTTTGTAAATGAATACCGTAGGTATTCATTTACAAAAAATAAACTATATGTATAATATCTACCTACTATAATGTCTTTTGATAAAAGTATTTTCAAAATTAAATTGTTTAAGTTTCAGGACGAAACTTATGATTGTAAAAAGAATTATCTTTTTGGGTAAAAAAAAAGCAACGTTGCCATCTTACACCTCGCACAGATCGGCAACAACGTATCGATGAATGCCTGAGATGAATTCGCACAAATATTCCAGTCCAGTCATATACGTAATGGCAAGCTTGTAATAATATATTAAATCTAGGGTTCAGTACGTATTTTTATGAAAGATTTTTTTATGGTGAAATTTAAATTTGATAACTGGGACTTTTGAATATGAAGGCAGGGATATCTGAATATGACCTCTTGACATCTGGATGTGAAGACCTGGGTGTCTGGTCATGTGCATATGAAATGCTGGACAGCTGAATATGAAGACCAAAGCTTCAGGAGATGATCACCTGAACATCTGGAAATGAAGATCTGAAAATGTGGAGCTGAAGACCTGGACATCTGGACATCACCTGCACATATAAATTTGAAGACGTGGGAGTCTGGTCATGTGGATACGAAAACCTGGACAGCAGGACATAAAGTCCAGGACATCACATCCAGATGTACAGGTGATGTCCAGATGTCATATTTAGATAGCCTGTCTTGATATCCAAAAGTCCCAGTAATCAAATTTAAATTTCACCATAAAAAATCTTTTATAAAAATAAGTTTATTGAACCCTAAATTGTATTTAATATTGAAACTTGCTATTTTATAATTTTTTAGCATTTCATGATTTTCTTTTGTTTTTCACGTACAGCCGATGGCGCTGTCAAGGCAAGCAACATCGAGGTAGCATGCATTTAGGTCTCAAAGTGCTTTTATATAAATTTAGTCAGTAGTTTGTAATAAATCTGCTAGACGTCGCCCCTAAATGTCACAAAATATTACGCACACATCAACAAGAATCTCAATTTTTGTCGTATTTTAAATGCCGTTTTTCTCGTAAATTATTATACATTATTATGTTAAATTCAACATGAGAGCACAATTACTTCATAAGAATTGGAAATTCGATTTTATTATGAGAATCATTAACGAAGTTTAGAGCATTGCTGTAGAACAAAATGTATGGACAGCCAAAGCTTGGCTTTCACCTTAAGGATAAAGCGAAGGGCTGTTCATTAAACAATTTCCGCTGGATGGCGTTGATAGCAACATTTTCCGTTTTATTTTTTTTGTTGCGTTGTTGCAGTACTTATAGGCAAAAATTTTGAATTGGCGAGCGGTAAACATACTATTTTATTTATTTTATGGCCTACGATTATATTTCAGTCAACATAATGAAAAAAAAGCATTAGAATAGAATAGAATCTGCCATCGTATCTCTACACTCACTCACACTACGACGAGAGCTTTCAAAATGACATTAAATATAGCGCAAAGCATGTTATACATTTAAAAATACGCTACTAGATGGCACTTATTTCAAAAGAGTGTCTAACTACAATAATGCCAATCGGACTGGCTGGCAGCATAAGAAAAAAGAAAAAGAAATTTAAAAAATACAAAGAACGAAATATAACCTATAATTTCTTCTAGTCATTGTCATATTTTGTAAGAAAGCAAGAAAATATATTTATGAAAATTAATATACATAGATAGTTCAAGTTCGTATCAATTGGACTCAGAAAGTCAGCAACGAAAAAGTTCTGCAGCGCGTTGCAATGTCTAGACTGTAGTTGCAAAATGTCAAAAAGCGCAAAGTTGAATATTTGGGACAAGTTTTGCGACACGACAGATATCAGCTACTTCAACTTATTATGATGAGAAAAATAGAAGGCAAGAGATGTGTTTGAAGACGCAAAAAATCATGGCTAAGAAACATATGCGAGTGGACTAGAGTCATCACGGTTGAGGAGCTGTTTCGCTTAGCGACGAACAGAGAAGAGTTTGCGAATCTGACGGAACCTCCAGTAATGGAGAAGCACTACAAGAAGAAGTTCTAGTTCAGTAGTGCAAAATCATAATTAGTAATAAGAAACTGTAATTTAAATACCTATCTACCAATAGTTTCAGCAGTTTGGATTTCACCACCTCTTAGATTCCCAACAGAAATCTAGCAATACTTCGAACATCTATTTTCAAAAATCAATCAGCAAGCAGGAAAAGCCACCGCAGACGTCATGATCATAATGTTCTATTGAATTGTATGACTAGAATTATATATTTTTAAATAAAACTAAATAGTACATATTGTTGACTTTTATTTTTAGTAATGAAGTGGAAATTTCTTTTCCGAACTTTTTTTATTAAAGAAAACAAAAAAAGATTAGGTATAGTATAGTTATTCCTTTCCCATATAAATTGTTAAATATTGCAGTCATTATTCTGTGCATGATGACTCCTTCATTGCTTGGAATGATGGATGATGATGATAAATTCTTCATCACGACAAACATGTGTTACAGTTTTTGTATTTGTATTACAGAATTAGTGTATAAAGAAACACTTGTGCTGTGCATTTCCTGCCAATATGGACCATACCTGAAACAGATTTATAACGTGTTTACAACAGTTTCAATAAATAAATGTCAAACTTTAGTTGTTTTACAATGCGGTGACCGTGTATATATACATGTGTGATATTTATGTCTTTGCAATATTAATGTATCATTCAATAAGATTTTAACTTACGTCAAATCGGTACCTATATCGTTTCAAATCTCCAAGCACTCGCTTCCTCGACTTTAGCGGGTCAGAATTTACCTACATGCCTCAGATATATCTTCCTATCAGATCTAGTAGCCATTATTATCTTCAATGAACAATAAACTAATAAAGCACAAGAGAAACGTAATACACTTATATGAAAAAATCTATTGCAAAAAAATAAACTTCCATAAGTACAACTACAATACAACACGGGGCGTCATAGAATAGGTAAATAGTAATGTTGCAACAATATTGTTGACTATCGATAGTATTGTCAATAGCATTGTGACCATAAAAAATAGTCCTACTATCGATAGTATTGATTTGCAATACTATTAATGATAACCAAAACTAATATTTCAACAAACAATCGATGCTATTGCACTATCGATAGCTTGTAAAAATTCAATAGTATTGTTATATAATAGTATCAATACTATCGATAGTATTGAAAAGCAATACTATCGATTGTATCGATAGTTTTGGTTATCATCAATAGTATTGCAAACTATTGGCTATCGATATAAATATATTATCGATATGATAAATATTTTTTCTTTCTTTTCTTTCTTTTCAATAGTATTGACACTTGTCAATACTATCGATAGTCCTGCAACGCTAGTAGATAGATATGTATGTAGTGTAGACTTTACATCGATACCACGACGAATATCGATATCTTTTATTGTTGATAAAAATTAATATCGTTTTAAAATAATTAAAATAAATCACGGAGGTCGAGCCCACCTCGACTTTATCGATAATTCAAAGTATCGATACTTCGTGCCCTAGAAGTTCTAGGATTTTAAATTAGACGTTCAGAAAACATGTTGGGAAATGCAAACTAAAAACTAAAAAATAATTAATCAGTAATATTTGTTTACTTTGAAACTAAATATAAATGTATGCACATATTCCTATAGTTTATTTTTTGTTAATGAATACCTACGTGTATAATACCTACCTACTATAATGTTTTTTGATAAAAGTATTTGCAAAATTAAATTGTTTAAGTTTCAGAACGAACTCTCTACAATCATAAGAGATGATTGTAGAAAGAAATATCTTTTTGGGTAAAAAAAGCAACGTTGCCATCTTACACCTCGCACGGATCGGCAACAACGTATCGATGAATTCCTGAGATGAATTCGCACAAATATTCCAGTCCAGTCATATACGTAATGGCAAGCTTGTAGTAATAAATTAACTCTAGGGTTCAGTACGTATTTATATGAAAGATTTTTTTATGGTGAAATTTAAATTTGATAACTGGGACATATTATATATTGGATATGAAGGCAGGGATATCTGAATATAACATCTTGACATCTGGATGTGAAGACCTGGGTGTCTGATCATGTGCATATGAAATGCTGGACAGCTGAATATGAGGACCAAAGCTTCAGGAGATGATCACCTGGACATCTGGAAATGAAGACCTGAAAATGTGGAGCTGAAGACCTGGACATCTGGACATCACCTGCACATATGAATTTGAAGACGTGGGAGTTTGGTCATGTGGATACGAAAACCTGGACAGCAGGACATAAAGTCCAGGACTTCACATCCAGATGTCCAGGTGATGTCCAGATGTCATATTTAGATAGCCTGTCTTCAAATCCAAAAGTCCCAGTAATCAAATTTAAATTTCACCATAAAAAATCTTTCATAAAAATATGATTGAACCCTAAATTGAATTTAATATTGAAACTTGCTATTTTATAATTTTTTAGCATTTCATAATTTTCTTTTGTTTTTCACGTACAGCCGATGGCGCTGTCAAGGCTAGCAACGTCGAGGAAGCATGCATTTAGGTCTCAAAGTGCTTTTATATAAATAGTAGTAGTCAGTAGTTTGTAATAAATCTGCTAGACGTCGCCCCTAAATGTCACAAAATATTACGCACACATCAACAAGAATCTCAATTTTTGTCGTATTTTAAAAGCCGTTTTTCTCGTAAATTATTATACATTATTTTGTTAAATTCAACATGAGAGCACAATTACTTCATAAGAATCGGAAATTCGATTTTATCATGAGAATCATTAACGAAGTTTAGAGCATTGCTGTAGAACAAAATGTATGGACAGCCAAAGCTTGGCTTTCACCTTAAGACCACATTATTTTTTTTTACTCACAAGTGAGTTGAAAAACGTCGTACGATACACATGTGCATTTGGTCATTACGTACACTCGGCTTTATTAGCGCGCTCGCTTTCGGCTCGCGCACCAATATCGCCTCTTGTGCGTAATGACCAACTTTGCACACTTGTTTCATAGTGTACTATTCTATAATTGACTTGTCATTTTTAGGTTACCCGCCATCGAAATATAATGGAACCAGAAAAGTGGTATTTGTCGCAAGCCGGAATGTTCTAGACTATAGCTCGTATGGCGGTGGCGTGGCAATGGTTGTTCTAGGCGTTATTGCTTTGGTGATATTCTTAGTAATAGCCGGCTATTTGGCGACATTGTACATGAGAGACCGCAGGGAGGGCACTGGGGCCGCCAGCGATGCGTTCGGAGGGTTGATGAATTAGAACACGGGGGCAAATTCACTAATTACAAACGTCAATATCGTGTCTCAATTGTGTCTCAAGAGCCAAGGAATTGAAATAAATTGACAAGATCTCTGTAAGTCTTCTACGATTTCTTTGGCTTTTGAGACACAACTGAGGCACGACATCTACGTTTGTAATTTATAGAATCAAGGGCCTGGTCTTGGAGTCGTAAAGAGGTGTCAATACACGTGTTACGTCGCAAAATGTAGCTGTTAGCGCAATTTTTTTTTATACATAAAAAAATTGTGCAAGGATCGTTTTGCTAACGGAGACATTTTGCAAAAATTTTGCGCAAAGGTCGTTTTGCTAACAGGGTGACAAAAAAATGCGAAAGGGTCGTTTAGAGACATTTTGCGCAAGGGTCGTTTTGCTAACAGGGAGACATTTTGCACAAGGGTCGTTTTGCTAACAAGACATTTTGCAAAAATTTTGCGCATGGGTCGTTTTGCTAACAAGACATTTTGCAAAAATTTTCATGGGTCGTTTTGCTAACAAGCATTTTGTAAGCTAAGCTAACCATATTTTATATACATAAAAATTTTACGAAACTTTTGGACATTTTGCGAAAAAACCATTTTGCGACGTAATGAATCCACGGGTACCTTATGGTTGTTGGCACTTAAATTGTGCATATTAGGCAAGTAACTTGTAAGATTTGTATTTCTAAACGATTTAAGCGCCAATGACCTTTTGGGTACCTTTTCACGTAGATTGACTCATATTTCTTTAGTATTAGAGGTTAAGTGATAGTACAGTTCTGAGAAAAGTGGAGAATACTGATAGACATACCAACTTGATGTGGAATAAGGGTAGGAGGATAATAGTGCTTAATTTGGAAAGGAATCAAATGGAAAAGACCTTTGCGACAAGAAAGGATATTTTTTTTAACCTTTATTATTGTCCCACTGCTGGGCTAAGGTTGACTAAAAAGAGAAAGTGTAGACTTTCAAAGTATTTTTGGTGGCCAGATTTATTTATTTTATATTCTTTATAGAGAATATTGTAGATAAGGAATATAATTCCTTTAAATGTTTTTTTTTTTATATTTTGTACTCTGGAGTGTTGATGTAACTAATTAGTACTGGTGTACGCATATTCTATAAGTATATATTTTTGTAGAGTGCTCTACTTATCCCACCAATTTGAAAATCAGGTTTTCAAAGCACATAAAACGTTTCTCCTAACATTATACTTCATAATGACCATTCCCCGAATTAGTCGCAACATACACACGAATATTAAAATTATTAATAAATAACAATACGTAAAAAAATAACATCAATTTTGATAAATAAATTATTACAAATACTTCATTGGATTTTCAATGTTCTAAAAATTTCACATAAAATATCAAAGTTAAATAATTCGAGAAAATGATGATTATGGAATAAAATCGTAGGACAATGTAGTCGTATTATTCAATGTTGTGGTAACCAATGTAGAACCACTTTTTAATGTTACGTGCGTTACAAATTCCGAGGGAATATGGTGCAAATAGATTTTAAGTTACCAAACTATTACTTAGTTACTTAGCAGTCTTCAAGACTACCTTCTAAAAGACCAAGTCGAGTAGCATTTACTGGAAAACAGCTATGAATCTCAAAAAATGTTGTGTTCTTGCGTTACCCTTGCCTTTTTGTTATTGACACCTATAAGCGCCTTCTAATTTAGTCCCTGCCTCTGGCGGGCCGAAATTCAGGTGGTTTAGTGGGTCTTGACGCAGAAAGTGACTTTCGCAAAAAATCATTTGCCCTCAGAGCAAGGACTAAATAGCCATTTTTAGGGATCAAGCAAATTGACTGTGACACACAGATAAGACAGACACAAGAGTAATCCTATCAGGGTTTCGTGCTTTTTAGGGTTCCTTACCTCAAAGGGCAAAAGGGATCTTTATAGGATCACTTTGTTGTCCGCCTGTCTGTCAAGAATACTTTTCTTAGGAACCCCAGAAATGGCTAGATGACATTCTGCGAAAATGACGTTTTGCGAAAGTGACATTGTGCGAAATGACGCTCTGCGAAGGTCACCAATTTTTTACGATGATTTTTATGATGATATGCGAAAATGAAATTCTGCATCAAGACCGTCGAATGGTGTGCAGGAAGACACGGGTAGACAGCACTGCAAAGCAACACAGATGACGATCTCATTAGACTAATCACGATTCACGTCTTGAGCAAAAAGGCTATTTTTGTAATATACGCATTTTAAGCTTATGTAGCAAATAATTATTGAGAACACTGGTAAAAAAAATTTTACCCTTTGGAGGCTTAAAGCCGCTTGGGTTAGATCTTAAGAAAATATTTATGAGTAGAAACTTTTTAGGTAAGTGTTAAGTTGGGGAAATCGGTTGGGGAATAAAGCGAATGGAAAGTAAATTAATAGATAACAACAATTTCTGGGAACTCGCCTCTAAGTCTTACCTGATATATACAAGCCAGGAAGATTTTTTTATAAATACAAAAGGTTGACCAGTGTATTATTATTAGATTGTTTTAAGCTAATGGCCATGTTGATATATGCTTTTGATTATATTTATCTTTTTATAAGCCTATTGAATTTATATACAATGTTTGCCATATAACCAAAGGTAAATACTATACTAGTAATATAAAATAATTTTTAATTTTAAGTTTTTTCACGTTTTGGAAGTTCTCCGTGGGGGCTAAATTCGCTTTTTTAAGTAACATTTATGAAAATAATTAGCACAGTTAAAATATTTTTGTAATCGTGGTGCACAGTTTTTTAATAAATATATTTACTTTTGCACAATGATTTTCATTTAGTTGTCTTGTTTAGACTGTCTATAAACAACTCTTGACCTAAAACTATTTTTTATGAAGTGAATTAGGTTTGAGTGGTTTAGGTGAATTATTAAATCTCCGACTTTGACATTAAACGACTCGGAAATTGACATCCCTTAGTAAGTCGTCATTTTCGGAAGTTGTCATTCTAGGAAGTTGTCATTCTCAGCCTGAGGGCTTGTATCTTGGGGAGCCCAAACAACAAAGTCAAGCCCAAGTCAAGCCTATATGCAAAGGGACCTTATCCAGCATAGAGAGAGCTTAGAGCATTTAACCGACTGGAGGCGATGGATGCGAACTCAAATTTCCTGTCTATCCCACTAGTCCCATTATGGGACAACTGAGACGCTTTTTCTATGCACAAATTCTCCCACTTTCGGCGGGGGGGGGGGGAACGCGCGCGTAAAGATGGACTCAGTCTGAAATAAATATATTTTATTTTTATTGTGATTGTGACTTTGTAGGGGGTAATCGGAACTACTGAACCGATTTCAAAAATTCCTTCACCAATAGAAAGCTACATCATGCCAGAGTGACATAGGCTACAATTTATATATGTACCTTCCATGCAAAGCCAGGGTGGGGGGCTAGTATATTCTAAATCGATGGTTGTAATGCTCTTAGTAGCAGCGTGATTTGACCCAGTTTCATTAAAATTAAAAGGCGGATGAACAAAATAAAACTACCTAAGTTATGAAAATAAATGTTATTACAAAAGAACAATGACTTAACAATTTATTATAAAATATGATCTTTAAACCTATCAATATCAAAATACATCACAGTCACGTAATGGCAGCTTAGAATAATTTAGTTGTAGGTAACACCTGTAACAAAGAAAATGAAAAGTTAGGATAAATATTATTGTCATTATTAGTTGTGCCCCATATGAAATGGTAATAAAACCATTTCTTTATGAATCTGTTATTATTTACGGGTACAGTCTACCCACACAGTCAAAATAACATCAAAAGCCACTCAGCGGTTAAATCTCATTGGGCAAACATCCTGTCCCGCCGCACACATGCAAACAAGGATACAGGATTTTTTCTGAAGGGGGGGAGGGGAGGGGCAAATGGGCAAAAAATCAACTACAACATTACAAATGAACTTGTTAGAAACAATAAAAAACCAAAGTACCTATTAGTATAGTTATATTAGTAGTAAAATAGAAAAACAAAGAACAATGAGTTCTTTCTGTTACTTATTCGTATTATGAATGCCCCCCCCCCCCCCCCCTAAATCCGCCACTGGTAATAAAGTAAGACAAGATCATAACAGTTTTGCTACATACAGCTGACCTGTGTTCAGGTAACGGCGGGCACTTGCTGTTTGTTGTGTATACTGAAGTAGTCTGACAGCTTGCTTTGGGATTGCATGTCCTCCTTGTATAGAAGCGGGCACGGGAAGTACTTCTGGAAGACACAAGTCGATACGCAATTTAAAAAATCAAAAAATAATAAATCCTAACTTCCTAACTAATATTATAAATGTGAAAGTGAGTTTGTTTATTTGTTTGTTGCCTCTTCTACATCTACTGAACCATAACATCTCGATGACTGATTCAATCTTCCTGAAATTTCGCATGGACATAAAGTCCATTTATTCATAATTGTCCTATCATGTAAACAATCTTACCATGTCTTTTTTATGATTTTACAACAATATAAATTAAAATAGACTTTATAGGAAATTACTTTGATGGTTAATACATGTTTTACTTTAGAATGTTTAGGTTTGAACTAATAATTGATTTATTTTCAACAAAATTCAACAAAAAGTACTGTGAAGATTGTTTACATAATAGGACAGTTATGGATAAATGGACCATAGTTTGAAGTGCTGAGGACACCTTTCATCCCGGGAAAAAGCACCATTCCCGTGGGAAATTCACGCGAACGAAGCCGCGGGCAAAAGCTAGTATTGAATAAAAATAAAATTGTTTTTAAGCTAGGTGCGCCCCGGGGCTTCGCTCTCGTGGAAATTTCGAAAAAATAATATCCTATGGCTTCTCGATACTCCTGTTTCATTTTTCAGGACGATTTAACAAAATCACAAACTCATTTTCGCATTTATAGTATTAGTTGAGATTCTTGACTTAAAAAAATAAAAGCAGTTTAAATGAGGCGATTGGATTGATAACAACTGGATTTGTTTTAGCATAAAAGTATTTTAAAATTGGGGAGTGAGAAATACTGAGAAACAGAAGAAGACTAATGTCTGGTATTGTCATTTAACTTTTATAGAACTATTACAGTCCGACAAGGCTTTAAATGAATGCGTCAGGGGCGCTGCAGTAACTTGAGTGTTGCCATTGAAATAAAATCTCTTAAATATAGCAGTGTAAAAAAAATATTAAAAATTGTTTTATTCGCGTATCTTATCCTAATCCTAATAATATTATAAATGCGAAAGTTTGGATGTGAGTTTGTGAGGATGTTTGTTGCTCAATCACGCAAAATCTACTGGACGGATTTCGATGAAAATTGGTATATGGGTAGAAAAATACCAGGAATAGAACATAGGGTACTTTTTACCCCGAAATTCCCACGGGAGCGAAGCCCCGGGGCGTGGCTAGTAATAATTAAACATACAATCATGACTTAATAATAAGAATGAAAATCTATGATAAAAATCAAATTTTTCCTTCGTTCCTTTTTTCGCCACGTTCATTCTAAGCCTTGTTGCACTGTAACCCATTGTCCTAAGTGAGCCATAAAAGCAGCAAGACAGTGTGACGCAATATCTCATCAAGTGTGTACGCATAAACTTATGGCCTATGTTGTCGCGTTTAAGCCTTAAAGCACAGCATCTCAAGCGTTCTGTCGCCCACCTAGGACGCCGGGTAAATCGAAACTATCCCCTTTACCTGGACAGCCTTGATGCCACCAGAGATGTCGACGGTGGGCACGACCTGCTTCGGCTTCAGGAACTTGACGAAGCGAATCATCTCGGAGAAACTAGAATGTTCGCTGTAAGGTATGCCTGCCGACAAAGGTATAAGACTCGTCAGCCATTATTCATCTTACATAAATAATGGCGGTTAAGCTGCGTAGTAGACGATTTATCGGTCTATGCGGTGAGCGGGGGTCGGGCGGGTCACGTCTGGCGAACGCGATTGGTTGGTTATTCGTACCCTTGCGCAATTTTCACCCAAATAAAAAGAATGATGAAAGAGAGAGCAGGCTATCTTCCATCATTCTTTTTATTTGACGCGAAGTATAACACTCGTTAAGTTATGGCAAGCCTGACTAAATCATGGCTGACTGGTAGAGAATGCCATATGGAGTTTAGTCCACCATCTGTACATATTTTTTGTAATTTTGTGCAATCAAGTTATAAATAAATAAGTCTGAAAACGAAATTATATTTACGGGATCTACGCGTAACTTTCGCTCTCGGTGAGTACAGATTACATGAGCGAGAAACACTATATCACTTTAGTCAGTAAAAGTGAGAGAGATAGCATGATATTACCTAGTCGACACTACGCTTTAAAACTCAGTAAAACACGAGCAAGAAACACAATACGTTCTTTCTCGCTCAGTACAGTTTACACGAGCGAGAGACACGACGCGCTATTTCACTTTAGTCAGTACAAGTGAGTGAGACAGCACGATATGCTTACCATGTATGGTGACCACGTATTTCACGGTTACTTCTCGTTCTCCCAGCCGCTGGGCTTGAACGAAACACGACGCGCTGTTTTACTTTAGTCAGTACAAGTGAGTGAGATAGCACGATATGCTTACCATGTATGGTGACCACGTCTTTCTCCACAGTAGAGTTCTTCTCGTTCTCCCAGCCGCTGGGTTTAAAAGCAACCACCTCCGTAAACGCGCCTTGCAGACTCTCCAGGTAAGTTTTTAATTTCTGCAAAAATTATGCATAGAATAGCTATCTTTATGGTTTGTTTTATCCTTATTGTACAAAAAAATACTAAAATTAAAAAGGTAAAGTTCCTCAATAAGTGCAGTGACAGTGGTCGCTGGTGTGGTCCTGGTGCGGTGATTGCTTACTATCAGGCAAACCGTATACTCGTTTGCCTACTATTCTATAAAAAAGTACATACTTATGGCAGATTTATACCATATAGGCAATGACATTCTAATATAGGGATTTCTTCCAGTCAACCATCAGCGACGTGTTGAGTTGAAAGGATATTTGCTCAATAAAAGGTAGAAGTTAATATTATTCTATACATAAAATAATCTCCTGTAACATAAGAGTGGATAGAAAATTCGAGCTATCATGTCCAATTTTTCAATTTTTAATTAAATCCTACTAATATTATAAATGCGAATGTTTGGATGTGAGTTTGTGAATTTGTGAGGAGGATGTTTGTTACTTAATCACGCAAAATCTACATTTCGATGAAATTTGGTACACGGGTAGAAAACCGGGAATAACACATTTTATCCCGAAATTCCTACAGGAGCGAAATCCCGGGGCGCGGCTAGTAAATAAATAAAAATAAAGGGTTGGCTTTAGAATGGATTAAACTCAAAAGCGACCTTGCTGAAAAAGATAGTATAGGTTGCGAGGAGCGAAGCGGCGAGCGTTAGGTGCCGCGGCAGCGGCCGCCGAAGCGCCAGAACCGACTTGGCCCCAAAATAAGAATGCATTTCAGAGTTATAATTTTAGTAAATTTGTGAAAAGGAAAGAGAACTATAATAACTATAATAATCTTTATTTCTTAAAGAAAAATTTAGCCTAGTTACACTTTTATGTTTATGTTTACATTATATATGTATGTATGTTAGCTAACTATTTAGCTGGCTAGTTATTGTGCTGACCTTTGGCCACTACCCTCCGTACTAGTATAAACTGTATGACGGCAGAGTAACTCAATCGGTTGTAATTAAAAAAATATTAAAAATCAGTTTAATCTATTCTAAAGCAACCCCAAAATAAAAAAGTCGCAATATCCTTACTCACTTCGTAAGTCAAGTCCCGCATGGCCAGCACGTGCAGCTGGCACGAGTGCGCCGGCGCCTGGCTGAAGCTGCGGCCCTCCACCAGCTGCAGCACGCGGTCCTTCTCGGGGAACGCCCACACCGTGCAGCCCACGCGCCGCGCCATGCCCAGGAAGAATTTCTCTTTGCCTGGGTGGAGACCATCACATATTCTTACATCCTAATACAGTCCGCGAGGCCTAAGCTGAGCTTTGCATTTGTGTAAGTGATCCATCTCTTCCCGTGGGTGTCGTAAGAGGCGACTAAGGGATCTAAAACACCGGAGGATGGGCAGCAGCATCTTTCGCTTTCCGCGTACTATGACATCACACTGCGATCGCCAACCCGCCTGCCAAGCGTGGCGATTACGGCAAAACCCTCCATGGATGAAATCCTTGGGGGAGGCCTTTGTCCAACAGTGGACGTCTTTCGGCTGAGAGAAGAAGTGATTCCGAATAGTAAGTGCGCAGCAGATTGCTCAGAACAAGTGACATATCACACATCAC
This sequence comes from Ephestia elutella, assembly GCA_018467065.1. Lineage (NCBI taxonomy): Eukaryota > Metazoa > Arthropoda > Insecta > Lepidoptera > Pyralidae > Ephestia > Ephestia elutella. The sequence goes on along the minus strand of CM031579.1, from coordinate 8,156,001 downwards.
GCTGGTTGTCAAACACTGCCTTTTTACACTAACTGTGTGCACTCACACAAATGCAAAGCTCAGCTTAGGCCTCGCGGACTGTAAGACGTCAAATGCCCACTATTCAACTAAGCGTGGCCTTTGAGTCTCGCGACTCTTGGCTCTGTCTACCCGTAAGGGATAAAGACGTGACTGTATGTATGTACATATGTCAAATGTCTTATTATAATATGTCAATCCATCCAGGAAGGAACCGCCTAACAATTCCACTTAGTTTTGATTTGTATATGATAGCGAGATTCATGAAAAATAATGAGATTCAAATAAGAATACGAATGTCAACGACGACGCCATATTTCTTTCTGCGACAACTTCATTGCATGTACATACCCATAGAAAATAAGTACCCATTACGTACCATACTTATTTACATTGAAGTTGTCGCGAAGGTCATAGTGTGTGTGTGAAAACGTTAACCTTAAAAGAGACTAAAAAGTACGATTCACAATGGGCGGCTCGAGCATGTCGCGTTCGGCTTCGGCGTAAGTTGCACGCAATAATGGAACCTAACTACATTATGAAAGTTTCAATTTCCTTTGACAACCTCCGTGGCCTAATGGTCATCACTGTCACATCAGAGGTCCCGGGTTCGATCACCGGTCGGATCAAGATGGAAAATGATCTTTTTCAGATTGACACGAGTCTTGGATGTTTATCTATATGTGTATTTGTTATAAAATATAGTATCGTTGAGTTAGTATCCCATAACACAAGTCTCGAACTTATTTTGGGGCTAACTCAATCTGTGTGATTAGTCCGTATATATTTATTTATTTAGTAAATTCTAAAATGCGCTACGCTGCGATCCGCCGCGCGCCGCCCAGTATGAATCCTAACTAATATTATAAATGCGAAAGTGAGTTTGTTTATTTATTTGTTTTTTACCTCTTCACTGCTTTATGTACTCAACCAACCATTCTGAAATTTACGCATACACATAGTTAGAAGTACTGAGAAGGACATAGGGTACCTTTCATCCCGGGAAAAGCACTGTTCCAGTGGGAAATTCACGCGGGCGAAGCCGTGAGCAAAAGCTAGTCTTACATAAAAGTTCAAATTCGCCAATGGGGAAAATAGACCGATTCCGGAGGACTGCCGTCAACTCACCAATAGTATACGTTCCGCATACAATCAAAACAGACGAGAATTTCTTGCCAACTTTCTCAAGCGCGAATTTCTTCTGCCGCAACAAATACAGTGCCATTTCCAAACTTTGCTCCTGAGTCGGGAAGTCGTAGCGGGGGTTACAATATCTGAAAAGGTGAGACTGTTTTTAAACGTAAATAACAGTATATTACTGGACTATCACTTGCTTCTATCTAGCAAAGAAAAGCATAGCTTAGGGTTCATACGGCCTCTTTCGCAAAATGTCCTCTAGTCGTATGATTCTTTCTCATAATGTCACTTTTGCAAAATGTCTCTTTTGTAGAATGTCTCTTTTGCAAAATGTCGCGACAGGGACTTCGATTTATAAGAAAAAAAATCTTTTTTTAAAGTAGGTAATACTCATAGAGTAAACAAACATTTTGCAAAAGAGACCATTTGCGACTCAGCCAAAAGCATTAGTGAAGAACACCAGCATATTACATTAAAAATATGGCACTGTTCACTTCTTGATTTGACTCTGCATTACACAAACGCGTCTCTTGCTTTGACTCTGCATTAAACAAACGCGTCGTGATGATTTAAATATGAAATACAAAACAGAACACACTGAACAAAGGATACTTATAAAAAAATCAAAAGTCCATCAAACAACTTACGTGGTATCCAGATATATGGTGTGTATATCTTTATTCCAGAAAATAGGGTAGGATTCCATCATGGGGCACGCTCTGAAGTCGCCGCAGTGCAACAACGTCTTGCCATTGGGTAACGTGAACACCAACATTATGGCACCCGGACAACTGAAACAAAAATTGTATTGATTTTATTTATAAAACATTATGGCATCCGGAAATTGTATTGAATTTCTTTTATAAAAGATGGGTTTGCTCTTGAATTAAGTTTTGTAATGGCACAGAATTAATATAAGTACTACGTACAGAAAGGAAGCTCCCTGCACCTCCCGCAAAATGGCGTACCACGCACTTCTCCCCCGTTCGTTTGCGGATTGGGACGCTATGACTATGAAAACGCACACATTGACGTGTTACTGACGTGTTCACGGATGTACAGTTACATTTGTGTTAAGTATAGATATATGACGCCCCGTTTCTATGAAGTGCCCTCTCTGAGGTAATGGTCCAGTACCATTTTAGCTGGTATTCAACGTATATATAGATATGGATATCTAATATGGTGCTCAAAAAGAATAACACAAACAAGCTAATTATTTAAAAATAAAAAAACACGACTGACATCTTACATAGCCTATGTCATTCGGGCTAATGCAAGGAATCTAACAATACCTCTCACATCAAAATCTGTTAAGCCGTTCAGGACTTATGGTGGAATAAAGAAATTACATACATACATACATGAACCCTGAAAACATAACACTCCTTTTTTGGTCAGTCGTGTAAAAATAGGGGAGGGCCGACTCTGGGAACTGGCTATAGAACGATGATAAACAAAAATAAATTATATTTGAAGTTACGTTAACACCAGTGAAGTTACACTAACAATAGTAAACTATAGTAACAGATATTTTTTTTAATAAATAGCGATTCATACCACAGTAGGAGTAGTTTATGGTGTTTCAAAAATACAGTGTTGGAGAGACTTAACTTGGGGCGATCACAAACCGTAAGTTCATGTGTTTAAAGATCTTTTTCCTTTGTATAATCTGTGCTTTACTGCCTAATATTTGATTATACAAACTATACCAATTTATAAAAATATATAATCTACTAAATCAATCTTCCTGAAATTTCGCATACACATAGCTGGAAGTACGGAGAAGGACATAGGGTACCTTTCATCCCGGGAAAAAGCACTGTTTCCGTGGAAAATTCACGCGGGCGAAAGCTAGTATAATTATAAAAATAATTATAATATAATTATAAAAATATTTGAAACTATTTTTTGACTCACTGATTGGCATCCACCGCTGTCACATCAACGCCTTCTACTTTAATAGTCTCATTGAGGTTTATTATATGAATGCACTTTGAATTCACACCTAGCCGAGATATGCACAAATCCGCTGAAAAATAGGTACAGATATGTTTTATTAAAGATATAGGTATTATTTTCAGTGAAGGAGAATAAATATTACTTTTTTCTTATTGAGTGTGTTATTACTAACACTGGTGTCGGATTTTATTCAAGTCGTTTAAAGGTATCTGACAAGACATTTACGACTACCGCCATCAGTATATACTCGCTATTGAACAGTCAGCCAATGTGCAGATAAGTATAACTTCTATACAGGTATCTAAGGCATAAGACGAAATATAAATAATTTTTGGATAGCCTAAGAATTTTATGTCTAGTGCCATAAAGTTCCTTTTGCGTAAAATCAAATTAATTTTAAACAGACTTCAATCAATTACTTACCAGTAACTTGAGAGCAGAATAATAACTTGTTAAATGTTTTCTTTAGACCAGAATAGTGATCCGAGTGGAAATGGGTCAGAAAATAATATTTCACATTTGGAATTTCTCCATACGAGAAAGCGTCCACTGCGAAATGTGTACCTGAAATTTATCACCAAAATTATTCAATGTAGTAGCTACTCTCATAGTAGACATTTACATATTTTTAAATACACATGTATTCATTAAATATAAGCTTTTCCCAAGAATATATAATAACATGATACATTTAGAGCTAAGGATATAGAAATATCAAAATTGGGATGTTAAAAAATGCTAGAATCTAAATAAAAACTACACAAAATAAAATTACATTACAACCAATAAAAACGTACCTGCTACTATTTTATGATGAGGTATAGTCTTAGAACTAACAGTAGATTTTGCAATTTTAGCTTTCGACGGCAAGTTAAATGTTAGGGAATCTGCAGTTTTCCTAGGCGAATATGAACTTATGCTATCATTTCTGCTGCGAGGTGAGCCCCGCGGGGCGCGTCAGAATTAGACGACTTGACATCATTGCGTTTAGCAGATTCTCCTTCCGTTTTATTCCTGATAGATTTAGGAGATTCATTGTCTCTCTTAAGCCTGTTAAGCTTATTGGCGGCTTCTGCAATACTTAGAGTCTTGCTCATGACCTGCACGTCATCACGAGCTATAATAGCACCTCCAGCATCATCTAATTTCTTTATGATACCACTTGACAGTTGACTATCTGATTTACAGAAATAACTCTCAATTCTCTTCTGTTTCAAATTATCACTTCTTCCATTCTTGCCTGGAGATCCAACTATTTTCTTATTGACACAGCTATTGCGATTTTTGCTTGGAATTTTTCTTTTCACTAATTTATAATTTGGTGGCTGGACAATGACATGAGAAATCTTCTCAATAGCATCAGTATTTAAAATAAGAACTTTTGAGTTGTCATCTATGTCATCTGACAATTTTTTCCTTTTTATATCTAAGTTGACAGCTACTTCCAATTTTCTGGTTCTTGATGAATGAGGTGAGAAAGTTTCATTCATATTTTCTTCCAAATCACTTGCTATAGAAAGTTCTGAGCTTTCAACTACTTCACAGTCAACATTTGTATGATCATCCTTATGAGAAACTAATATCCTTTTAATACTGCTATTTTTAGTACTTACTTCTACATTCTTACAATTTTGTATTCCAAATGACACATTTACAGCAGGCTTTTGTACTTCGTAAATTACTGTTTTTTCACTTTTTTTATCTGATAAACATTCAATCAAATCAGTAGTAGATGACACAGATCTTATAGACCCATTGCCTGTTTGTTGTGTTATAGGAATAAATGGTATAATATCACCAAAACTTAAAGGACTAGAATGAGATTTTCTTATTGTATTCAGATCTTGAATTGCAGAATACCCAATGCTGCCTTCTTCTTCTTGCACTTCTTTTTGGTTCGAACTATTCTCAGGAGCAGCTCTCAGATCAATCACATTTTCGGAAATATTCAAAGGGGGAGGAGGCTGAGATACAAAATTTGGAACATTTTGTGAATTTTCCTTATTTCTTGTAGGAGTCTGAAAAAAACAAAAACTGTTATATAAATAAATGAAATACACTATAAAATTGCATGCCAATAGCCTATTTGTTGAATTTAAAAATACAAATATTTACTAATCAACTCAGCAAATATCTTATGAGGAAGGCAACTTATTAATTTACTATTGCTATTAATTAGAATTCAATCAAAATGAAAAGAATACTTTTTTTTCTGTTCTGTCCAAAACAAAAGTGGACCAATATTAATTAAAAGTTTATATTCCTTGAATAATTCAAAAATAAATACCTCATTTACTTTTTGTTTCCATTTTGAAATGCCACTATTTCTCCTTAGGGATAAAGAGCAGCGGCTGACAATTGAGTTCTATGCAACAAACAATAAAAATTAGGGCTACGTTTTTATTAATATTTTACTATAGTAGAGATTTAGATAAGGACAGCTGATACAATATGTTTGGTTGGTTGGAACCAAGGTTAGTGTTATGAGAAATATTGGTATACCAATGCCAATGTGATGGTTTGAATTATGAAATAAAATTATTTTATTTAAATAGCACTGGGGTTGCTTTAGAATAGATTAAACTGGTTTTTAATATTTTTTTAAATACAACATTTCCTTTTCACAAATTTATTAAAATTATAACTCTGAAATACATTTTTATTTTGGGGCCAAGTCAGTTCTGGTGCATTTTGGTTAATATATAAGCTAACGCTCGTCGCTTCGCTCCTCGCAACCAATACTATGTACCAGTTTCAGCAAGGTCGCTTTTGAGTTTAATCTATTCGAAAGCCAACCCATAGCACTTTCAAATTGTCGTATACTTAAAGCCAAGGTTACTATCGCCTCTAAAGTGCAAGTGGAGAAGAGGCGACGCAACAAACTCCACTGCTGCATTTTCTCCAAAGACGTCACTTTACAACATATGTCTTATATTTAAAGAACTTCTTCTTCTTACCGTGTCAACTCGGCGGGTCTAGAAGAAGTAATGTAAGTAGACGAATGTACATTGAAGTTGGGAATAGTAACCGTGGTGTACCGGCACGAGAAGAATATTCATGTGTGGTTACAAAACAAAATGCATGCAATTTGAATTATATGTTTTTAAGAAGTAAACATCTTTTAACCATGACTAATTAATAGCAACGTTTGTTTCTACTTCTAGCACAAGAATGAATCAAATAGACTTGTACATTATAATTATTATTTAATTAAAATGTATTATTTCTATGGTTTACAAACATTTTATAGATACCTACTTAAGAAAATTATCCCCACCTGCGTTAAACTGATATCCTTGTTGTCCTTTTTGTATACTCTTGGATTAAGAATCGAGGGCACGTAATCATTGAAGTCGTCTTCTTTCATCTTCCATGTTCATTGTATCCACAATTATTCTCGAAAAGTGATTCAAAAACATTTTTCAGTTTACTCAACAAAACAAAACCAACCAAATTCGCAGTTTTTGTTTGACCAAAAAGGTACATACTACTCTGTGTGTTTGACGCTGACAGACACACAGACAATCCGTCCGTCCGTCAGTGTCAGTCAGAGGTCCGTTGTCTGTCATCTGTCATGTCTGTCACTAAAAAAAATAATTAGCTAATGTTTCCAACATTTTAATTTTCTTACATTTTATTAAAAAAAAATTTTTTTTTTTTTTTTTTTTTGTTGTTGGTGTTGTGTCCCACTGCTGGGCAAAGGTAATTAGCTAATTTTCTTTTTAATTTTAAAGGTAAACGCAGACTTGTGCCGCATCGCACGCACCGCACCGCAGTCCCCGCATTTGATTTCTTTCTATTATTCTTCGTCTTTGACGGATATTGACACACGTCATAGCTTGATTCGTACAGTGTTGCTATTTTTGAATACCCTCATATAAGGGTACCTACATACGTTTCCGATAAATATAAGATAGGAATAAAAATATATCCTATTTATACTTTTATACCATACTAGCTGTTGCCCGCGGCTTCGCCCGCGTGAGTTTCGCTTAAATGAAAAATCTTTTTGTGTCCCAAACTGTAGTAATCTAAACTCCAGTACTCAAAATTTCAGCCATTTGGTTCTTCCAGTCGCGGTGTTAAAATGAATCAAAAGTGATATTTCATTCAATAAACGATCTTCGTATGCTCGTTATCTACAATTTCCCGTGTACCACCACTCCCACCCCGAGTCCCTCTTTGTCCTATCCCGTGTCCTGTCGAACTGTTGAACGACTTTTGCTAAGGCCCCATTTCCATTTATTTTATAGAGGTCTGCTGGAATTTTTCAGCTGGTTTCTTGGAATTTTTCATCAGATGTTCCATAATTTTCAATTTTTATACGTTAGCAGAAAATGTTCATCTAGTCTAAGCGGTCACGGGAATTTTCGTAACGATCAGGGAAACGGATAGACTTGCTTTTATGGGTTGTAGAGTAGTCCCCTAATGTGAATGATGTCGGTCTGCCGGCTCTCAGTGGTAGCTTCTTCGAGCTATAGGGCCTGGAATGTGCTTCATTGTTGCGAAAAAACGATCTGAAAAATGGTTAGTTTTAGTACATATTCAAAGTATGGCATCTCCGCATGTGAAACAAGTTGGTCTGCCGGCTGTCAGTGGTTGCATTTCAGAGCTATGAGGCGCGCAAGTCACTGCATAGTTACAAAAAAAAACGATAAGAGAAATGGTTAGTTTTAGTACCAATTGGAAGAATGGTGTATCCACAGATAAAACGAGTTGGTCTGCCGGCTGTCAGTGGTTGTATTTCAGAGCTATCATCGTTCACGTAAGTCGCTTATTTAAGGAAAAAGTCTAAAAAAACATTGAAAAGCGGGAAAATAGGCGAATATTTCTAGTTCATGCCAGCCGCTGTCGTATCTGCGTATGTTTGACCCAACCTCAAACTTGCGCCGCGCACCACCGCACTGTGGGGAAAAAATTCGCCTCTAGAGAAAAAAAGGTTTTCTTCAGAAAATCTACGTCGATTTTGGTAAAAACTGATTATGTATTTCATTTTTGATCTTAATAAGAAGACTTTTTATTAATACTATTTTTGCTAACATTGCATTCTTTTAATATGTACTAAAACTGACCATTTCTCTTACCTTTTTTTTTCGTAACTAAGCAGTGAATTTCGCGCCTCATAGCTCTGAAATGCAACCACTAACAGCCGGCAGACCAACTTGTTTCACATGCGGAGATGCCATACTTTGAATATGTACTAAAACTAACCATTCCTCAGATCGTTTTCTATTTTTTGCAACAATGAAGCTCCTTCTAGCCTTAATAGCTCAAAGTGGTAACCACTGATAGCCGGCAGACCAACTTGTTTCACATGAGGAAATGCCATATTTTGAATATGTACTAAAACTAACCATTTCTCTGATAATTTTTTTTTTCAACAATGTAGCCCCTTCCAGGCCCTAGGTATAGCTCGAAGTGGCAACCACTGAAGGCCGGCAGACCAACTTGTTTCACCTGTGGAGACACCATTCTTTCAATAAGAACTAAAACTGACCATTTCTTTTACCGTTTTATTTCGTAACTATGCAGTGACTTTCGCGCCTCATAGCTCTGAAATGCAACCACTGACAGCTGGCAGACCGACTCGTTTCACATGCGGAGATACCATACTTTGAATATGTACTAAAACTAACCATTCCTCAGATCATTTTCTATTTTTTGCAACAATGAAGCTTCTTCTAGCCTTTATAGCTCAAAGTGGCAACCGCTGACAGCCGGCAGACCAACTTGTTTCACATACGGAGATGTTATACTTTGAATATATACTAAAACTAACCATTCCTCGGATCGTTTTCTATTTTTTGCAACAATGAAGCTCCTTCTAGCCTTTATAGCTCAAAGTGGCAACCACTGACAGCCGGCAGACCAACTTTTTTCACATACGGAGATGCCATACTTTGAATATATACTAAAACTAACCATTTCTCTGATCGTTGTTTTTTTCGCTACAATGAAGCCCCTTTCAGCCCCTATAGCTCAAAGTGGCAACCACTGACAGCCGGCAGACCAACTTGTTTCACATACGGAGATGCCATATTTTGAATATATGTACTAAACCTAACCATTTCTCTGATAATTTTTTTGCAACAATGAAGGCCATTTTCCTGAAGGCAATTTTCCAGGCCCTAGGTATAGCTCGAAGTGGCAAACACTGAAGGCCGGCAGACCAACTTGTTTCACCTGCGGAGACACCATTCTTTCAATAGATACTAAAACTGACCATTTCTCTAACCATTTTTTTTTTGGTAAATATGCAGTGACTTTCGCGCATCATCGCTCTGAAATGCAACCACTGACAGCCGGCAGACCAACTTGTTTCACATGCGGAGATGCCATAGTTTGAATATGTACTAAAACTAACCATTTCTCTGATATTTTTTTTTTTGCAACAATGAAGGCCATTTTCTCAAGGCAATTTTCTAGGCCCTAGGTATAGCTCGAAGTGGCAAACACTGAAGGCCGGCAGACCAACTTGTTTCACCTGTGGAGACACCATTCTTTCAATAGGTATTAAAACTGACCATTTCTTTTACCGTTTTATTTCGTAACTATGCAGTGACTTTCGCGCATCATCGCTCTGAAATGCGATCACTGACAGCCGGCAGACCAACTTGTTTCACATGCGGAGATGCCATACTTTGAACATGTAATAAATCTAACAATTTCTCTGATAATTTTTTTTTTCGCAACAAGCTCGAAGTGGCAACCACTGAGAGCCGGCAGACCAACTCGTTTCACCTTTACTTATTCAAAGTATGGCATCTCCGCATGTGAAACGAGTTGGTCTGCCGGCTGTTAGTCGTTGCCACTTTGAGCTATAGGGGCTGGAAGGGGTTTCATTGTTGCGAAAAAAAAAAACGATAGAGAAAGGGTTAGTTTTAGTATATATTCAAAGTATGGCATCTCCGCATGTGAAACAAGTTGGTCTGCCGGCTGTCAGTGGTTGCATTTCAGAGCTATGAGGCGCGAAAGTCACTGCATAGTTACGAAAAAAAAACGGTAAAAGAAATGGTCAGTTTTAGTACCTATTGAAAGAATGTTGTCTCCACAGGTGAAACCAGTTGGTCTGCCGGCCTTCAGTGGTTGCCACTTCGAGCTATACCTAGGGCCTGGAAGGGGCTTCATTGTTTCAAAAAAAATATATATATCAGAGAAATGGTTAGTTTTAGTACATATTCAAAATATGGCATCTCCGCATGTGAAACAAGTTGGTCCGCCGGCTGTCAGTGGTTGCCACTTTGAGCTATACCTAGGGCCTGGAAGGAGCTTTATTGTTGCAAAAAATAGAAAACGATCTGAGAAATGGTTAGTTTTAGTACATATTCAAAGTATGGCATCTCCGCATGTGAAACAAGTTGGTCTGCTGGCTATCAGTGGTTGCATTAGTCTAGTAGCCCCAAAGTAAGTTCGAGACTTGTGTTATGGGATACTAACTCAACGATACTATATTTTTATAACAAATACATATATAGATAAACATGCAAGACCCGGGTCAATCTGAAAAAGATCATTTTCCATCTTGACCCGACCGGGGATCGAACCCGGGACCTCCGGTGTGGCAGTCCGGCGTGATGACCGTTGGGCCACGGAGGTCGTCAGACTGCATAGTTACGAAAAAAACGGTAAAAGAAATGGTCAGTTTTAGTACTTATTGAAAGAATGGTGTCTCCATAGGTGAAACAAATTGGTCTGCCGGCCTTCAGTGGTTGCCACTTCGAGCTATACCTAGGGCCTGGAAGGGGCTTCATTGTTGCGAAAAAAAAATGCTTAGAGAAATGGTTAGTTTTAGTACATATTCAAAGTATGGCATCTCCGTATGTGAAACAAGTTGGTCTGCCGGCTGTCAGCGGTTGCCACTTTGAGCTATAAAGGCTAGAAGGAGCTTCATTGTTGCAAAAAATAGAAAACGATCTGAGGAATGGTAAGTTTTAGTACATATTCAAAGTATGGTATCTCCGCATGTGAAACAAGTTGGTCTGCCGGCTGTCGGTGGTTGCATTTCAGAGCTATGAGGCGCGAAAGTCACTGCTTAGTTATGAAAAAAAAACGGTAAGAGAAATGGTCAGTTTTAGTACCTTATTAAATAATGCAATGTTAGCAAAAATTGTAATAATAAAAAGTCTTCTTATTAAGATCAAAAATGAAATACATAATCAGTTTTTACCAAAATCGACGTAGATTTTCTGAAGAAAATCTTTTTTTCTCTAGAGGCGATTTTTTTCCCCACAGTGCGGTGGTGCGCGGCGCAAGTTTGAGGTTGGGTCAAACATACGCAGATACGACAGCGGCTGGCATGAACTAGAAAAATTCGCCTATTTTCCCGCTTTTCAATGTTTTTTTAGACTTTTTCCTCAAATAAGCGACTTACGTGAACGATGATAGCTCTGAAATACAACCACTGACAGCCGGCAGACCAACTCGTTTCATCTGTGGATACACCATTCTTCCAATTGGTACTTAAACTAACCATTTCTCTTATCGTTTTTTTTTTGTAACTATGCAGTGACTTGCGCGCCTCATAGCTCTGAAATGCAACCACTGACAGCCGGCAGACCAACTTGTTTCACATGCGGAGATGCCATACTTTGAATATGTACTAAAACTAACCATTTCTCAGATCGTTTTTTTTTCGCAACAATGAAGCACCTTCCAGGCCCTATAGCTCGAAGAAGCTACCACTGAGAGCCGGCAGACCGACATCATTCACATTAGGGGACTACTCTATAACCCATAAAAGCAAGTCTATCCGTTTCCCTGATCGTTACGAAAATTCCCGTGACCTCTCGGTCTAATCAGGTTGAACGACTTTTGCTAAGGCGCCATTGCCATATTTCTTATAGTTTAGCTGTTCTGTTAAGGTTCTTCATCAGGTGTCCCATTTTTCAAAATCAATTATAGCCTATATGTTGCCCAGGCTTAATAGCTATACAACAAAAAAAGTTTCATTCAAATCCGTTCAGTAGTTTTTGCGTGAAACGTGTAGGTACATACATGCAAACAGACAGACAGATGGACAAAAAAAATTTTTTTAAGTGTCCCTCTCTATCCATTTCAGTCAAAAATACAAAATGTACAGACAAAATATTTTTACTGTTTTATGTATGTATGTATAAATTATATTATTTACTTCTTCATCTTTCTTTTATGTTTTAGTAGTTTTAGTATTAATAGTTTTTATATTAGGTTTTAGTTTTCTTAATTAATTTTGTGTGAAATATTTTTTGTTCTTAAATAAGGAATAGATTGTTAAATAAATATTACATTTCTCTTGAACTAGACTAATTTATACAGTAGTGTACAAAATTTCATCAATATCGGTCGAGTAGTTTTGCAGTTTGGAGTTTATTGTGGACAACTTCCTTTTCTTATGAAACTCACAGCCACAGACATAATTATTGCCTCCGTGGATTTGAATCGAAAATCACTTGCTCAATTTTTATTTTGACGAGACAAGTAATATAAATAAATTAAAATACAGTACATACCTACAACTTCGCGTTTTAATTTGAAGACGAAAAAAGGATATATGTTTTAACACTAGCGTTGCAGGTCTATCGATTGTTTGACTATCGATAGTTGAGCTTGAAAAATAGTCATACTATCGATAGGCCTATCAATAGTATCGATAGCCAATGTTTGCAATACTATTAAGTTAACCAAACTATCGATACTACCCATAGGATTGCTTTTCAATACTACCGATATTATCGATAGTATTGAAAAGCAATACTATCGATACTATTGAATTGAAATACTATTAAATTTTTACCAGCTATTTATAGTGCAATAGTATCGATAGTTTGTTATAATATAAGTGTCAATACTATCGATAGTATTGATTAGAAAACATCAATAGTATCGATAGTTTTGGTTATCATCAATAGTACATATTGCAACTAACGATAGTGTGACTATTTTTCAAGGTCACAATACTATTGACAATACTATCGATAGTCAACACTATGAGGGATTTTCCAAGACACAAATTAAAAATAGTTTTAGATGAATTCATAGATGGCGCTTAAGTAAAAGGCGAGTCTATACAAAAAGCAAAAATTCACGGGATTGGCATTTAAAAAAAATATTGTTATTTGTGCAACTGTTAAACTGTTAGGTAATTTTTTTTCTGCCTCTGGTTGACAACAAAAAGCCAGACATTATTACGACCCGGGTTTGTATAAAACGCCACCTGTTGAGACTTTTTTACACTGATTCTTTTTTTTAATTTAGCTGCCAGAAAATCGCTCATTGCTGCAACTGCAACACTAGTTGACACGAAGAATTAGGTAGGGTAATTTAATTTTAAGTATGGTATGGCCATATTTTTTCAGTACTATATGATGACTTGTGAAAGAAAGAATGAATGTGATATTTTATAGGAAACATTGAAGATTTATTAACATACGAAGAATTTAACATCATTTTATTTTGAATTACTATCTGTTGGATTAATTCCGATCGTGAGTATAATTATTTTCTTACCGCCCTTATGTTATGTTAGGTTAGATTTTGCATTTAATTTTTGCTGACTGTCCCTTATGATTTTCTAATAAATTATTCTCATGCTTATTTTATTAGGGGCTGAACTAGCTTTTTGTTTTTGGTACTTCTACATATTATCTTGTTTCGACCATAACGATCCATTGAGACTAATGTTACACTTGACTGAACTTATACCTATAAATCAATAATTTTGTGAACATTACTTTACATTAGAAAATTACTTTACATTCTTATTTACGGCCCAAAACTACATTCTTAGATTTCAATCATAACCTAACTTAATTATTTAAAATGTTAATATCTATATTTTAAACAATATAAAATCAATACCTTATCACTGCCATTATATCTGATATAGGTGTACTGTACAGTTATTCTAATAACCAGTACTTGAGGTGCCTATCGTGTGCTTGGTTTTACTAGAAATGAATCAATCAGCTTTCTGATTTTCATTTAAATTTGCTTGAAAATATATTATTTGGATAAGGTGCTACCTTGCAAGAATCATATACCTATCCAGTCATATAAAACATACACCAGGAAAAACAAAGCAATGTTATAAGGCTTCTGTTTTTGCCTTTTGTGGTACGGAACCTTTAATAATGAACTTTAAAGCAATTTTAAGAATTAGTATGCTGTCAGGAGAATTTCATCTGATTCTCATTTTTAATTTACCTGAATTGTAATAATGGTACACAAAATCAAAATATCTTTATTGTCAAACAGAGGTAAAGTGGTCATACATCTATGTACTGTATCACTATGTCTGGCCCCTAAAAGGACGAAAAATAATTAAATTTCATTACGTTAATTATATTTTCATCAAGAATAATGCATAATATGATTCATATCATCATTCACAATGTCATCATTGTGAAACAATATTTCATTTGTGGTAAGAATCTCCAGTTAGCTAGATTACATATTGTTATTCCTTCAAGCATAGTGTTTTTTTATAACAATTATTTAACAATACATTCTACTCTTCATGAGAACTCTTTGTCATTGAAAGATTAATTAATTTTCATTATGGGTATACTATTTATCAATAAATGGTCTTTCAAGTTCATAAATTGCAAACAATATCATTTGTTCATAAGCCATTTTCAATTAATTAAGTATATGTAATTAAAAAAAAATACTTATTTATAATTATTTATTTTTTGCATATTTTGGTATTATCGAAATATTAATTTTCACAGAGATTCTATTTAAGTATAACATGTATCATTTACATAGATATAAACTTAGAATATTTATAGTTAAATTATTATTTTAATATGTATATTTAAGAAGGATGCCTTGCAGGCGGGAAATGCAAAATTCTCTTTCAGTTTGATTACTAAGGCTGAGACTTGGCAACTCTTTTACAAAATTAAGTTAAGTTTGCAGCATTGCCTATAAAAAATCATAATTTTTTTCTACCAATATCCAAGAAAGCCACAAAAATGAATCACCTGATAATTTGAAATTTACTCCTACCTGCATTGCATACATCTTGATTATTATATACTGATAGATCTTACTAGAATGGTTTTCCCTTATTCTACAAGGAAGAGAGGAACACACGTCATATGGAGTTATAAAATTTGTCAAAAAAAAAAACACAAATAAATAAACCCTGGATGTTAAGTTTGATTATTAAGAAAAGAAGAAAAAAGAATCTAAAATGGCTGGCACAAGACGTGCACGAAATCAAGCCAATTCTGTGGCTATACCTAGACAGAATTCTGTCAGTGAAAATGGGCGGACTCGACAAAATTTGAGCCCTGAAGTTTTGGCAGCAATGAGCAAAGAACAGCTTCGAGCAGAATGCAGGAAAAGGGGGCAGCGTTCGACAGGCAACAAAAACGAATTGGTATAATGCTGTCTGAGTTTGTGTCTGTGCTTTATTTAATTTTTTTGCCGGCCTGTATTGTGAAGCTTATTGTTATAATGTTTTATGTTTTATTGTTTTGATGTATATAAACATGACTAGCTATTGGCAAATTTTTTGGATAAGATGCATGCAACAAATGTTAGTTTTTAGACAAATTATCCACTGCCAATAGTTAATTTTTTAATAATTTTTTATGATATTTAAATTATTAATATTTTTTTTGTGTATTTGTATAGGTGTAGATTTTTTTTACTTTCAAAAAGTTTTGTTAGCACATGAAACTGTATTATGATAGTATTATCATAAAATTTTTCATTTTGGTTATCCTTTTGATTATTGTAGATTGCTAGGTAGAATTCAAAGAATGCACTTAATATCCAAAACCTATGTAACTATGGAGCAAGAATCAGAATGGGAGTACACATAATGAAGAAAAATATACAAAAAAATAAATGTATCTATAATCTATAAATAATAAATAAAATTAATGTTTGTTATTTAATTAAGTTAAGGTTTTTAAAAAGATATGTGGGTAGTTACCATTCTGAAACTTCTTACATTTACATTTTTTGGAGAGCAGCAAATGTTTTTCGGCATGACAAATTAGTAGAGTTAAAATTAATTTTGACTTTTATTGACATGAAATTTCGTTATTTTAAAAAGTTTATAAAATTGTTTTTTGGGTAAAGAAATAAATTAAAAATATATATATATTTAATTACTTTGAACATAATATCTTTTTATATGGTTAAAATTATACGTCTTATCTATCATACATTACAACACATACTAGACTTAACTACAGAGTATCGAACTCGACGAATACAGGTCAGTAGACCTGCGCACGCGATCATCACGCCACCTCCTCTATTTCCGTGGTATGTCTTCCGTATAAATATATATTCTAATGTCAAGGTTATAGAGTATTATTTTGACTGCAGAGACAAGCTTTTACGTTGTCAAATTGATTTAAAATTCACTTTATTGTTTAATTTACATTTAAAAATAATTCCTATGTCGTTATATATAAGATCGAGAACTGATTGTTCCATATCTCTTGGACAGTAGCCCAGGATAGGCATCACAAAGACTTTGGATGTCAGGTGCTGTTCATCGACCATAACAATATTGAACGACCCAAAGAATGCTACATTATCTCGTTCCTAATAATATACTGCAGTTTCTGAAGTACACTGTAATTAATTAGTTTATTTATTTGCATACAGACAGTAGCCAGTTTTAATCAAAACAAAGTGTAAACAAATGCGCTTTTGTTTGGCAAATCTTTATTTGGACTGTGTTGTAGCCAGTTCGTTTTCGTACAGTAACCGAGCTATACGTCTTTGTTACAAGGACAAAGGAAATAAAAAAAAAAAACTCATTGCTGACGCGCTAAAATACTGATGTGAAAAACTTTTCGTTTAAATTCAATAGATGTATGTTCTTGAAGTTTTGTTAAAAACAATGATGCAGTGATTTTCGAAGTGAAAAATAAAACGTTACTAAAAAAGTGATAAAGTGTAAGTTATACTTACTTCCTAATCGATATTTTCACAAACGCATTTCTACGAATATTGGGATTATTGACAAATAATAAAACTCTAATATTTATATTCAGATAAACTATTCATTTACATAAAAAAAATTTTCATTTCTATCACTTTTATTGGCATTATTTTTCTACAAGATCACTTTCAATTTCTGTCACTATGCGGCCCGAAATGATAGTGAAATGAGGAGTGAGAGTTTGAAAGTGAAACTTTTTTGTGGCGTGATGTGATGTCACAGTCATTTCACTGGCGCGTTATAATAAACTCGGTAGTTGCCGACGAGCTCGTAAAGTCAAATAAAACTTTATAAAAAAGTCTTGCGCTGTTGTAAAAAATAAATAAATTATGTAAGTAAAAAAAAATGTGAAACATTTGTGTGCATGTATTAAATTAAAAATGGGTTTTTAGTAAACCTCTATTTGTGCCCGTGTCCCGGTACGCGTTAAACTTTGGTTTTGGCGTTTCTTGTTTTAAACTAAAACTATATTTTAGATTCATTTGAAAATAAGTGAAGTCTTAGTTTGCAACAATATTTTTTTAAATAGGTACCGGTTTTTAAAAAGTGAATAAAAATGATTTGTAATAAAACTTATTTTGTGTGGATATTTTTATAAAAGATAGTAATTTAATGTGTGTTTTTTGCGTAATTTAATGAAGTTATATTGCTTTTTTTATAAAACGTACCATTCGTCATACACAACCATTTATAGTTTTGTAATTTCTATTTACATACATGCATTGCACTTTGCACTTTTTATATCATAAAATAAATTATACATCATTTAAACATTACATTCGTAATTTGCGATTAAAAAGTGCCTTTTGTTTGGATAAAACTGCGAAAATTCTTATAATTATATTATAAGGGAAAATTTTGCAAATTTATCCAAACAAAAACAGCAAACACCTGCAGCTATTTCTACACACAAAATAATACCCAAACAATACTATACATATATTTAATTATTACTTAATGATAAATGTGCATTTTTGTTTCTATGCAGCTCGCCCGCCTCGGGTATTACAAGCTGGCGGCGGCGGTGCAGGCCGACAGCGAGCAGCAGCGCGCGCGCAACGGACTCCACCATCCTTACCCTAAGGAGATCAGGTCACTATTTTAATCCCTTCCTTCCTTCCTTTTAGTCGTATTCCTCATGACTGAGAGTCGTGGTTGTGACGTATAGTGTTGTATACGTCGCCCCCACCACTGGCCGGTGGTGTGGGGATGTGTCAGTGCGCACTGCGCATTCTGATACGATACGTTGTGGTGGACGGACGTGTGTCCGGACACGCTCATGGTCCTGGTGATTACGGTGGAACATCAGGATACCTGGTTGCGATGTACAGTTACGTGCGGTGGACGGGGCACGTAACCTTGCCGTAGGACGTCACAAATGGCAACGAGGAAAAAACCGTGAGTAAATTTTTTACTAATCGTTTGAAATCGTTCGTTATTTTCAACATCATGAAAAAAAAAACAACTGGAAAGGAAAAGGGAGGTAAATGAATATTACACAGATGCCAATTCGATATTTTATAGAAATATATGCAAAGTTTTACCCGATTCAATTATTTTTCAATGTAGGTAGTTCACAATTTACAATATGAATACATTCTTGCCGAATAATATTAAAATTGGAGTCGAGTTATTTTTCCAATGTCAAAAAGTATGTAACTAATGTCGAGTTCGGGCCGGATCGGCGACAAAGACAGAAACAAATGCATAGTACTGATTGATATTTTGCTCAGAGTAAATATATATTCAAATCTAAATTATTTTGATTAGAAACTTTCAATTTAATTTCGTCTACCTCTGAAAAGTCATGTTAATTTGACAGACAAAAAGCATATTTGCCAAATTATGTAAATCGGTGAAATTTATAAACAAGGTATATTCTTTGAAAAAGAATACAATTGAAATAAAAGTTGACAAGTAAAATTTATTGTGAATGACTTTGTTTAAACCTACCTTAACAAGGTTATGTGTAGAACCAAACGATATAAAATTCATTTGTATTATTATTAATTTCGATAAATAAAAAAGTAACATCAACAAGAATGCAATTCATTCACACTAATTTGCATCTATAAATCAAAGTAAGTGCATTATGATGATAACACTAATTATCTACCAGTGTAGTGAGCCTTCCCTGGTATGAAATACATGGCTAAATGTCACAGCCAATCAATTATTCGTTTAATTAAGATTTACACAATACAGATAACAAACAAAGGTTTTGAGTCAAATTATGTCCTAAAAAACATAATAAGCATTAGTAAACAACAGTGCTAACAAAACAAAAAAGATGAATTATTTCAGTTTACTACAATACAAAAAATGAATGGTTTCATATGCATAGTGTTTGTGTGTTGGATGAAAAACTATTGTATCAAAGTAGAAGAAAATGTAAATCAGTGGATGAGACTTTCAGTGAAACGATTAATTCTGTTTGAAAAGATTAGTTTTATACAAAATATTGCTTACCCAAATAAAGTTCATTGTAAGAACGACACATGTAAATTCTAAATGCAATTAGATCACCACTAAGCTGCGCAACAGAAACTAATTATGTCTGACAAATAATTTCCGTTAACTGCGGAGAAACACCAACCAATGTTGTTGACATGACTTTAATGAATAAAAGTGCTAAATCGGGTCAGTAGATTTTGGATATCCGTTTTATGTTGTGGATGACTCATGACTCATAACCATAGATTTTACAAACCAACATCATTACAAATTGACGGCCTCTGGGCACAACAATGGGGATTTCCTCTGAATCACGGGTTCGATTCCCGATCAAGTTATATACGTTCAAATCTACCTAAATAATGCTGTAAGGAATGAATGAGCCAAAAGTTCTTGTATTTAGTTTGTGTACAAGTTTGACGTTGTAAAAAACAGAGTTCTTGTGTGTAGCACAATTTGGCGGTGCTGTGTAACGTCCAGGGTAACGTCAAAATGAGAAGAAAATGAGAAGTAGAGACTATTGTCTGGTATTAGACCAAAAGGTGAAATAACAATTTTTGGAGATGACCAATGTTGACAAATCAACAGATTGTAACCCAATAAAATATTTATGTAACAGAAATAATGATGATCAAATGATAGTTTTATTTAACTATCGCCTGGGTTTTGTCGTTGTGACTTAAACAAAAGAAAAGGATGATGGTAACTCAGAGTTGACGATATACTAAAAAAAAATAAAAAAAAAAAATAGAAAAATATGCTGTTACGATGTTATCAGTAAGGGTACGTAAATATTGAGTAGTTAACTGGTACGTAAGTTAGTACTATTTGAAATAAAAGTTTTACAGATTGAATAGTAAACTGAAAATGTGAGTTGGTACTAATAAAAAAAAAAACGGTATACAAATTTAGTAGTAAACTGAAATGTCAGTTGGTACTAATAAAAATAAATGGTGTACAAATATAGTAGTAAACTGAAAATGTCAGTTGGTACTAATAAAAATAAATGGTGTACAAATTTAGTAGTAAACTGAAATGTCAGTTGGTACTAATAAAAAAATTGTGTACAAATTTAGTAGTAAACTGAAAATGTCAGTTGGTACTAATAAAAAAAAAATGGTGTACAAATTTAGTAGTAAACTGAAATGTCAGTTGGTACTAACAAAAATAAATGGTTACAAATTTAGTAGTAAACTGAAAATGTCAGTTGGTACAAATAAAAATAAATGGTGTACAAATTTAGTAGTAAACTGGAAATATCAGTTCTTACGAGTAGTATCAGTTCTTAGTACGAGTATTAGTTTCTTCTTATTATTATCATAAATACATGTTGTTACAAATTAAGTAATAAACTGGAAATGCCTTTTGGTACTAAAAATAATACATGTTGTAGCATAATGAGTATTAAACTGGAAATGCAAGTATAATCAATTTCGTTACAAATTGAGTAGTACCTGGAATGCCAGTTGGTACTAATTCAAATAGGTACATGCTTTTACAAATTAAGTAGTAAACTGGAAAATCCAGTTGGTACTAACAAGAAACAATTGAATAAAATGAATAATAAGCTGACTTGGTTAGGTCAGCTGGTATTAACAAGAAACAATTGATTCAAATAAGTATTCAGTTGACTTGGTTAGGTCAGCTGGTGATAAGAAACAATAGATTCAAATAAGTAGTAAGCTGACTTGGTTAGATCAGCTGGTACTAACAAGAAACAATTGATTCAAATAAGTAGTAAGCTGACTTGGTTTGGTTAGCCGGTACTAACAAGAAACAATTATCTAAGTATGAGGCAGACTTGTGTTGGTCAGCTGATATTAACAAGACACGATTAATTAAGTAGTAGGCTGATTTGGTGATCAGCTGGTACTAATAAGCAACAATTGAATAAGATTAAGTAGTAAGGTGACTTAGTTTGGTCAACCGGTAATTACCGGTAATAAAAAGAAACAACTGTTAAAGATACAAGTACTTACAAGTTTCTATTGTATAAATGGCCCCAAATGTATCAAATACCACTTTTGAATTGTTAGGCTGCAAAAATGATTTCGCGAAATATAAATTTATGGTCATTTGTTAATCACACATTTTTGAAATTGAAAGATTGATGTACTTTATACAACCGAGTACGAATTCACGACGTTTATTGACAAATTGATAACAATAAAACGAGTACACACAAGTAATGATAATGGCGTACTAATCCGATTCAAAAACAATTGTTGCGTAAACTGCTGACCGCAGCGATATTGTACGGTGACACCGTACATATTATAGTATCATTTGTTGACAATCGACAATTTGCAATTTAATACTGATACAGCTAATACATACTTTTAATCTATCTAGTCTTGGCAAAGTAAAGGCCGACATAAATGACAATTAAGCATCATTTCTTAATATGTGGTATACTAAGTTACTAAATATATGGTAAGCGGTGTTGAATGCACAATAACACAGTTTTCACAATGCCTGATAGAATCTGTGCCATAGTTTTTTAGCTGTACCTAAGTACCCGAAAGAAAAGAAAAAATAAACAGGACTTGATTAGCCCGCTCATTTGTGAAAAGGAATTTTCGCCTCCAAGAATAGTGTCTCTAGTCAGGATCAGCTGGCTAGAACGAAGAGGGGAAATTCAGTGTTTTATAAATGACGCCGTTGCGTACTAAATTATCAGTGACCGACCACATTACTAGTTCTTTGGGTTTAATTTCGTGGTATTTATAAGGTTAAGTATCATTATGAATTAGAGGTGTGTTGCCTTTGATGTTCAAATGAAAAACAAATAAATAAATTCTTTAATTTTGACTTACTTCACTAAGTAATATCTAAATATTTAACTTAGGTATAATACCTTGCAGAACATGAGTACGCTAAATGTGTACGTATTATATTGGGATCATAAAGTTACGTTTACCTTTGTAGGCCACGGTGTAAACACTATGTACTGAATGTTATTTCCTACAGAATATATCTGACTCTGTGTATATGTTTGTTAGGTGTGAGAGCCTAAATTAATTGAACGAGCAAAATGGATACACCGACACAAGTTCACTGGTAAAAGTTTATTTTTAACTGTCAATTGAGTACCAACAAAGTTTATGGAATTTACACCAAAATAGAAGGCACAATGCAATTAACACAAATACTACTAATTCATGGCAGCATGGCTAAAGATTTATTAACATAGGTACAAGCGATATGGATCGCTGCGAGGTGACGACTGAATTGATTATAACAATTTAACAATATGTGCTCCCTACACCTTCGTATTCTTTAAGAATACACTTGTACTGTCATAATAGATGATTAAGATTTACTTATTCATTCATGACTCGAGATTACGGATCAGTCTTCTCGGACTTGGCTGTTGCTCTCACGATATCCAGGTACTGGATAATGAGTTGTACTTTTCATAAGCACAATCTAACAAAAGATCAATCGCGTGACCGAGTATAGCTCTAGATGGGGAGCCGGAGCTCCGACAATGTTATGTCGGAGGTTGTATATATTCTAGCAGTTTTGAAATTAAAAACAAAATGAAAAATAATTTATTGTACCGCAATATACACAATTAAGTACAACTAAACAGGTAAATGTTTGTAACATTTGTAACATACTTTGCAGAATTTGAATATCTACATCACTTAACATCTATGTCTTCCTTACTAGCGAGGAAGTCAACAAAAGTTAACAATACAGAATAAAAATAAAGTAGATAGTCAGAAATATGACGTTTTGTCATTATATAACATTCTCTGTATCATCTAAGATCAAAGATATATTTTAGAAATAAACTAACCTTTGGTGAATAGAATACATAAATAGCCTTGGTCTATTACAAGGTTAAGATGGAAAAAAATAGATTTCATTTGCATAATAACTATTATGATTCAATTCAAAATTAAAAATTATTTATTCATTAATTACAATTCTTTAATAAACACATTGTTGGGGTCTACTTTTAAGCATAGGAATGCTTGTGCCAGTAGACCCCGCTCTTCCATATCGCTATAAAGACAAGTAGAATCGTAAGCAAGTTGTACAATAGTATAATTCTTAGTATCTAGTCTAAGGATTATCAAGAGAAAAAAAAAAAAAATAAAATAAAATAATAAAAATAATTAATTACAAAGAAAATTGTTAATTGTTTTTGTTTTTTTTTTGTTTTTTATAGTTATTTTTAATAGGTATTATATTTATGTATGTATTATTTTATTATATAAGTATCGTATTATATGTATATATATATATATACATATATATATATATATATATATATATATATATATATAAATACTACTTTGGGCCCTTTGTTGATCCAGCAGTGCGCTGAGAACATTATCGACTCCACCTTTAACCCGCAATAACTTGGCTCCTCTTGTTGCTATCTCGCTCGGAATCGAATATATCTCATCTACGGATTGTGACGGACAGATATATTCGTTAATATACCTTTCTACTCCATAAAAATTTTTGCTCGAATTTCGAAAAAAATTTGCTCCGTAACGGTCAATTTTCTCAAACTCAAAATCACTTTGTGACTCCAAGATTTTTTAAAACTTGAAATTTATTGGCTCCGATATATATTCACTGACATATATTTACCAAAATTTCGGAACATTATTAGATCCGTAACGAACGCATTTTTTTAATTCGTAGGCACATTCTAGCTCCGCGCTTTAATCAGAACTTTGTACTTTGATGACTCCTTTTTATATTCAATGATATATTGAATTAGTATGGGATTGCTCTTGAAATGCCAACATTTGTTAATCCGGCTGATTTTATATTCGTAAAGATGGTAATTTATAAGATCCAGTTCGTACGCTGGGTGAGGGCCGGCTGGTGCGCAGGAGCGGAGTGGGCTGTTTCGTTCCGCGCTACTGTCGGTCGACCGACACAGACCGCTAGGCAGTGTTGCCAACTTAGCAACTTTATAGCTAGATCTAGCAATTTTTTTATATTGGTCGCAACAATTTCATGAAACTTGAAGCTAAATTTTTTGGGTACTTTTACTAGCAACTTTTCATTTCATTAACTTTTTTTTTAAATACTCAACCAAAGAAAATACTGAACAACCCCAACCATGGACATCTTCCTCTTAAACTAAGATAGATATTTCTAATACCTACTCTCTGTCTTAAAAATATGTTTATTTTTCAACGATACCTACTTATTTTCTTAAAAAAATAAAAATATACCACGACTGTTAGAATTTGTCATTTCATTGTATTCTACATACTGTATCACTAATAACACTAATCATATTCTCTCTCTCTCTCTCTCTCTCTCTCTCAGCCGAAAGACGTCCACTGCTGGACAAAGGCCTCCCCCAAGGATTTCCATAACGACCGGTCCTGCGCTGCCCGCATCCATGCGCATCCCGCGACCTTCACCAGGTCGTCGGTCCACCGAGTGGGAGGCCTGCCAACACTACGTTTTCCGGTTCGTGGTCGCCACTCGAGAACTTTTCTGCCCCAACGGCTATCTGTTCTACGAGCTATGTGCCCCGCCCACTGCCACTTAAGTTTCGCGATTCTGCGGGCTATGTCGGTTACTTTAGTTCTCCTACGGATCTCCTCATTTCTGATTCGATCACGCAGAGAAACTCCGAGCATAGCGCGCTCCATCGCCCTTTGGGTGACCTTGAGCCTTCTTATGAGGCCCATAGTAAGCGACCACGTCTCTGTTCCGTATGTCATTACTGGCAACACACACTGGTCAAAGACCTTAGTCTTGAGACACTGCGGTATTTTGGACGAGAAGATATCGCGAAGCTTCCCGAACGCTGCCCAGCCGAGTTGGATTCGACGGTTGACCTCTTTCTCGAAGTTGGACTTACCTAACTGAACTGTTTGTCCCAAGTATAGATAATTGTCAACAACTTCGAGTGTAGAGTCTCCAACCTTCAGAGGAGTGGGTGCGACACGGATATTAAACATAATTTTCGTCTTGTCCATGTTCATTTTTAGACCCACTTGTTGAGAGGCTCTACAGAGGCCATCGAGCATTGTGCCTAGGTCTTCCAAGGTCTCAGCCATGACTACGATATCGTCAGCGAATCGAAGGTGAGTGAGGTACTCGCCGTTGATATTGATGCCGAGTCCGCTCCAGTCCAGAAGCTTGAAAACATCTTCCAGGGCGGCGGTGAACAGTTTCGGAGATATCACGTCTCCCTGTCTCACCCCTCGCTGCAACTGGATAGGTTTGGAGCCTTGATCCTGGAGACGGACCGACATGGTGGCGTTTTCGTACAAATACTTCAGCGCTTCGCTATATCGATAGTCAATTTGGCACCGTTGGAGAGACTGTAGCACAGCCCAGGTCTCGATCGAATCGAAGGCTTTCTCGTAGTCCACAAACGCCAAGCATAATGGCTGATTATACTCCTCAGTCTTCTGTATAATCTGCCGCAGCGTATGTATGTGGTCTACGGTACTAAAGCCTTTTCGGAAACCGGCTTGTTCGGGAGGCTGGAAGTCGTCAAACCTGCGAGCGAGACGATTCGTAATGACTCTCGAAAACAGTTTGTAGACATGGCTCAGAAGTGAGATAGGCCTATAATTCTTCAATAGGGTTTTGTCACCTTTTTTGAAGAAAAGTACCACCACACTTCTGTGCCATGCCGTAGGCGTTTGTCCCTCGAGTATAACGGAATCAAATAGCTTCTGAAGAGCTCTTAATACCGGCGTTCCACCTGCTTTCAGAAGCTCAGCCGTGATTCCATCATCACCCGGTGCCTTTATTCAATCATATTACTGTACATATTTATTAATATGATTTAGTGTACCTATGTATATAATAATAGTTTATGTACATTATATTTTTGCATCCTCATAGCATTCTCTGTCTCTGTATGACCAAATGGTATACTGTTATATCAAAGCTGTTAGATAATGCTTTTGGCATGAAGTTCGCCTATTCTTTTACTTTTTTTTTCAAATAAAGATAAAAAAAAACATTTAGCTACTTCTAGTAGTACGGCTCCTTGTCCTAACAAAAATCGATTTTATGGTCCCATCCGGAAGAAAGCACGAAACTTGGCATGAATGTAGCTTTATGGTCTTTAATATTGATATAGAAACACTTCTAGAAATGAATGTTTCCCCCCCTTTCCCTCCCTTTTATGTCCCAAATCGTGATTTTTCTCATTTTTTTATGAAAACGGTAAGAGCTACACAAAACCTGTCAAAAACCAAGTTGTTCTTCATTAAATTATCTATAATAACACCATTGGATGTATGTTAATGGGACTTATAGTTTACAAAATATGCCCATGTTACTAGAACGTTTTTTTGAAAAATTCTAACTTTTTCTACTATTGCATGGTCATGGTAGAATTTCGTGGTATTTAATTTCATGGATAGCTTTCGACTTCTGATATACATTGTATTTTTGCACCCTCATAGCATTCTCTGTCTCTGTATGACAAAATGGTATACTGTTAGATCAAAGCTGTTAGATAATGCTTTTGGCATGAAGTTCGCCTATTCTTTTACTTTTTTTTTCAAATAAAGATAAAAAAAAACATTTAGCTACTTCTAGTAGTACGGCTCCTTGTCCTAACAAAAATCGATTTTATGGTCCCATCCGGAAGAAAGCACGAAACTTGGCATGAATGTAGCTTTATGGTCTTTAATATTGATATAGAAACACTTCGAGAAATGAATGTTTCCCCCCCTTTCCCTCCCTTTTATGTCCCAAAACGTGATTTTTCTCATTTTTTATGAAAACGGTAAGAGCTACTACACAAAACCTGTCAAAAACCAAGTTGTTCTTCATTAAATTATCTATAATAACACAATTGGATGTATGTTGATGGGACTTATAGTTTACAAAATATGCCCATGTTACTAGAACGTTTTTTTGAAAAATTCTAACTTTTTCTACTATTGCACGGTCATGGTAGAATTTCGTATTTAATTTCATGGATAGCTTTCGACTTCTGATATACATTGTAGTGGCCCATATGTTACCATCATCAACAAAGTACCTCTTCCTATTGGGACTACTGCCTATTCTGTTTAAACATTATATCGTGCGTGTCTGGTATCGTTTTCGTATAAATCAAGCACCAGGCATTCATTTTTGATAATAACTTGGCAGCATTTCATACAAAAATATCGATACTTTTCCTAAAAAGTGAACAAAAAATTCTTAATTTAATTTCTTAATTCTGGTCCCAGCACGTTCAAATTGCTTTAAGATATAATAACAAGGGTAAATCTGAGTAAAATAAATTCTAATGGTAAGTACGGATATTCTAGTTTATAAAAATATATATTTTAAATTCCATTTTAGTTTAACTTCCATTCGAAAAAAATGTGAAAATATAAAAGCCCGTGCGGCGTTTAAAATTCAAAACGTGCTTCTAGCTAAGTCTATGAGTTTTTCCCAGAAAGTCCTTAGAAACAGTTCCAATTTTGATGATAAGTTTCTTTAAATATTTGTTTTAAACAAGTGAAAACAAATTATTTATTTATTGAAACTGTTTCTAAGGACTTTCTAGGCAAAACCAAATTGACGAGATTTAAGTACGTTTTGAATTTTAAGCCGCACAGATTTCAATTTTTTTTTGGAATGTAAGTTCAACTAAAGTGTTATCTAAAATGTAAATTTTGATGAAGTAGAATATACATACTTACTATTTTACTCAGATTTAGCCATGTTATAAAATCTTGAAGCGCTTTGAATGTGCTTTGAATAATCAATTAAATTAAGAATTATTTTTTGACTTTTTAGCAAAAATATCGATATTTTTGTATGAAATGATGCCAAGTTATTATCAAAAATGAATTCATGATGCTTGATTTATACGAGAACGATACCAGACACGATATAATGTTTCAACAGAATAGGCAGGAGTTCTTCGCTTGTAGCGCGCGGGGTGCACTCCCACCTCAATTAAAAGAGGTACTTTGTTGATGATGGTAACATATGCCAACACGAATTCTGGGACCACTATGATGTATTTCTGAAGTCGAAAGCTATCCATGATATTAAATACGAAATTCTACCATGACCGTGCAATAGTAGAAAAAGTTCGAATTTTTCAAAAAATCGTCCTAGGCATATTTTGTAAACTATAAGCTCTATCAACATACAGCCAATGGCCTTATTAAGAGAATATAATGAAAAACATATTGGTCTTTGACAGTTTTTGCGTAGCTTTTACTGTTTTAATAAAAAATGAGAAAAACCACGATTTGAGACATAAAAGGGGGGAAACATTCATTTCTCGAAGTGTTTCTATATCAATATTAAAATAAATATATGAAAGCTACAATCATGCCAAGTTTCATGCTTTCTTCCAGATGGAACCGTATTTCACGTTAAGGACCTAGAGTCCTTAACGTGAAATACGGTTAGCCTAACCTATAGCAACTTTGTTTGGTAAAAAATATTGGCAATCTAGCAACATTTTATTAAATGTCTAGGCTACTTTCTCAACTCACGATCGTTTGTTCCCAATGAGTCATACCAAGATTTGTCACACTGAGACACAACGGGAAAAAAGTATCAGTGTGTAACAGTGTTATATATCGCAACTGATGTTTTTCCAATGTGTGAATTACCGTTGTGTAGCACTGTTACTAAACGAAACTCTGTATTCCATTCAAGTATCAGTACCTAAAACAGCTTTAAAGCATTGTGATAAAATCTGTGGTACCTTATCAGATAAAATTATGATTTTACGTAGAAGATTGCATGATTTATTTCATGTATCCTTTTTTGTTAAATCTAAAATAGTAAAATTATGATTTTAAAAAGAATTACATGATTATAGTCATGTAAATTTCTTCGTAAAATCATAATTTTATCTGATTAGGTATGGAATATAGAGTTCCTTTTAGTAACAGTGCTACACAACGGTAATTCAGAGTGTCGATGAGTAACAGTATGACACGTTAGGAAAACCTCAGTTGCAATGTGTAACACTGTTATACATTGATACATTTTATCCCGTTGTGTCTCAGTGTGACAAATCTTGGTATGACTCATCGGGAACAAACGCTCACGGTCATACGATCTAAATTAAATTCTTTATTTTCAATATTGGATGTACAAAATCACTTATTGACGTCAAAAACTTAGTCTACCACCGCCTCCAAAGCACAAGTGTAGGAGAAGCCGCGAAACAAACTACCTACCTACACTGCAGCAGCATTTTCTCCAAAAAAGTACGTCACTTTACAATTTCCATTTACCTACATTAAAGTATATGGACGAATATACATTGTCGTATCAAGAATAATTCTTAAATATCATTAGTAATAATTAAATTAATAAAGTTTATTTTAAATGTCAATAATACCTATAATGTTAATGGAGAGCACATATCATTTCGATAAATTATCATCCATTTCCGAGGCCTGGATACCATGTAGCACAATAGTGCTTGCCAACAAGACAAAACAAATGAGCCTGAAGTTGACGAGTCAAAACTTGCGTGCGCCTAATATTGTGTATTTACTTAGTGAGTAGTCGTTAGAAGCCAATCACAGTTTCCGACAGGAATGATGTGCTTTGATTGGCTCATTTGAATCGGATCAACATGTGGGTGAAAGCGAAAAAGGTGGAATTGTATAAACAATGCGTAATTATTATTATTAGTCGCCCTGACACTTATGGCTCCGACCGGAGCCAGTGTTGCAAAGGAAAACAGCAATGGAATCAGAAAATCAAGCCGGATCAACAAATGAAAAAGGATCAACAAAGTGCTGCTCATATGGCACGATTGAGCCACTAAGTGCCCGTAGGGATATCTATATATATATATATATATATATATATATGTATATATATATATTATATATATATATATGTATATATATATATATATATTAGTATATTTATGTGTTTTATAAGAGAAGTTGTATGTATCAGTGTATGGCAGATAGTTTCCAAGTATCTATATTAAGGTGTTATTTATGAACGTCTCTAATTCGTCATAGCTTAATTGTTTAAGCCAAGACGTTAACATTGATTTACATTTATAAGATGTTGTATGGTAAATTTCAATTTTTTTATCTATTTTATTATACAAGTAGGCAGAACGTGTACTGTATTGGACACTTGCAAATTCAGTTCTGACTAGGGGAGTGTGTGCAACAGCCTGTCTTCTTCTTCTAGTAGTAGTTTGAGCATTTAAAGGTATGGTTTTATGTTTTTTTAATATAAGGTGTAGTATGTATAACTTCCTAATAGATAACAAATTACAGGTTTGATAGAGAGTGTCTGTTGGGAAAGTTCTTTTTTTAAAATACATAACTTTCAGGAGTGAGCGTTGTGATCTCTCAAGCTCCAGAAATCTAGTTTTAAGAGCTCCACCCCAGATCGGGATACAATATGCAATTACAGATTGCACCAGAGAGATATATATATTGTTTAGGAGGGTTGATGTAACTATATGTCTGAGAGTCTTGAACAACCAGATGAATTTGCGTATTCTTCCCGAGAGCTGCTCAATTTGAGGATACCAAGATAAGTTCTGATCTATAACTATACCCAAGTATTTAGTATGGTTCACCTTGGCAATTGAGGGACAGGTACAATTATTGTTTGGAATGTTCTTACATGAGTGTATTTTTATGTCGAAATTATTGGTAGGTTGAGTTCTGTTATAGATACTAAAACATATGAAGTTAGTTTTGGATGTATTCAAATTGAGGAGATTGTGTTTGAGCCATGTGTTTACCTCGGCCATACCCTTTTCAGCGTTAATACGAGTGTGCTCCCAGTTTTGGCCAGTGAAGATTATAGCGGTATCGTCCGCGTATGAAACTATTTTTGCATTCTTTAGTTTCATACCGCATAAATCATTAATATATATAAGAAACAAGGTTGGGCCTAGCACACTGCCTTGAGGAACTCCATAGATTACGCCACATCCTTCGCTAATACAGTCATGAAGCTTTACTTTTTGAATCCGATCCGAAAGATAATCTTTAAAAATATCTAATTGTTTATCTCTAATTCCTATTTTTTCTAATTTGGCCAGTAAGATGGGAATGGAGACTGTGTCAAACGCCTTTTTAAGGTCAATGAAATACGACAGACATTTAACACCTTTGTCTAAGTTATCAGTTATGGTTGCAGTCAGAGAAGTCACTGCATCTTCAGTGGAGATTCCCTTTCTGAAACCAAATTGAGTGTTTGAAAGTATGTTATGAGCGTCAAG
This sequence comes from Ephestia elutella, assembly GCA_018467065.1. Classification (NCBI taxonomy): domain Eukaryota; kingdom Metazoa; phylum Arthropoda; class Insecta; order Lepidoptera; family Pyralidae; genus Ephestia; species Ephestia elutella. Next base: position 8,124,292 of record CM031579.1, on the reverse strand, counting down.
GTAATTTAAAAGTCTAATATTTAGTAGTTTTTCTATTATTTTTGCCAAAACTGTAATTACTGATATAGGCCTGTAGTTATTAATATCATCTCCCTTCCCGCCCTTATGTATTGGAGTAATGATAGACTGTTTAAGTATAGTAGGAAAAACACCCTTCTCGAAACATATATTTACTAAATGAGTTATAATAGGCGTAATTTCATCCTTTACGTATTGTATGTAGCGAGTGGGAATGCCATCCCATCCCGGAGCACAATCTGGTTTTAGATTTTTTATGATATTATCAACTTCCTCACAGTCGGTTTTTAACAAAACGAAGGATTGGGGCTGACTAGGTAGCTCATTTAGGTACTTATTTATATCATCTGTGGCTATAGTTGATTGGATTTGGTTTGCAAGTTGATTCCCAATGTTTGTAAAGTAATTATTTATATAATTTGCCGATTCAAGCGGAGTGGGTTTTATTTCAATAAGTTCTGATTTAAGTTTTTTATTTTTATTAGTATAAGTTATCGATTTAATATTTTTCCATAGAAGTTTATTGTTTTTAATTGTGCTGTTAATTAAATTCCTCTCATAATTTCTTTTGATTTTCTTTATTAGTTTATTGCAGAAATTTCTATATCTAGTATAAGTAGTTTTCTTAATAATATTGTCGGGGTCGTTACGCGACTGTTTTTGAAGATTATTGCGATTTTGAATACATTTCAGGATACCCTTGGTCATCCATGGTTTAACCGTGCGTTGGTTCTTGGGAATTTTAATTGTGGTAGTATTTTGCTTAAGTGAAATCATAAGTGTATCTATAAGGATTTTTTGTTATTTGATTTGGGTCTTCACAAAACAGTAAATTTGATATATTTTTCTGTTTTAAGTAACTTAGAGCGCTATCAAAATCAATTTTAGTAGTAGTTTTATGTATTTGTTTATTTATTTTTACTTTTTAATCAATAAAACAGTAGTGGCATGGTCTGTTATTGTGGTATTCAAAATAGCAACAAATGCAGAGTGTTTCTTCTTACTTATTCTCAGCATAAAATGATCGAGACAGCTCGATTCCCTAGTAGGCAAGGTGTGTCCAGGTAGTATACCATGAGCTGCAAGCATATTTAAATAAGATGTTCTATTTTGTATTTTATGTAATTTTTCATTATTTTTAGGTAAAATATTAATATTTATGTCACCGGTAATAATTATGTTAGAATTAGAATTGAGACTAGTTATGTATTCAGATAATGAATTTATAAAACCGTCAACATTTATGTTAGAAGGGGAACGGTAGATACCGAGTATAGTGTGGTTGAGAATATCGACTTGCAGACAAGACGCTTGCGTTAATTTCACTTCTTTGATTTTAGGTTTAAGTTTTTCTTTTGCAAATATGACGACGCCGTCATTTTTGTTTAAATGTAATGTAGTTGCACAAGATGTGTAGTTATTTAATGTAGGTATAGGTTTATTTGCATTTATATGACATTCTGTTAGAACAATAACATCAGTTTCAAAATTCAAGGATGACATATTAACCATAAAATCATCGAAATTGCTGTAGATGCTCTGGATATTCTGAGAAATCACAGTCAGGTCACTTTTATGTACTTGATAGTGTTTAGTAAGATCCGAAGTTTCACATGAAACTGAGCTTGCAATATTAAAGTTGTCCATTTCGGTTATATTTTTTATCGTGTCACACATTTTGAAGTATTAAATGTAAATAGTAATACAACTGGAGTGTTATATATGTGTACAGAAAACAATAGTGACTCATTAAGTTGTTAATCTCGGTTTCTAGTATGATACTGCAAGAAATAAACATTGTATATTTTATTAGGGTATTTAAAAAATTAAAGAAAGTGAATTCATCATATTCTCTAGTAGGTACTCTTATATGTTTAGTAGGTAGTTTTATAAGTACTCTAGTATATTTGTAAGCAGCCAAGAGTGAATAATAACAATTGTATATGTACGTTTGCCTTATTATATACGTGCATTTTAATAATATATTTCTTCGGTTTGTATTATTTATTTTATATGTATATTCAAAGCGAGATAGGAATAAGTATATAGAAACTTGGATGATATTTGTCATAATAAAGTGTAAGTTTGTTAATGTGTTATGTAAGTAATATATATATCTACTCATAGACATATCTAATATAAGCCAAAATGCCAGTTTACATATTTGTTTACTGTTTTAGCTATTAAGTATAATAGGAATAGTGAACGACCATAGTACAAGCAGAATATTAATAGTAGTCATTTATCTATAATGAGTTGTTGTATTTGCGCCTCACTTTTTTAATAGAATAACAGGGGAGTTATCTTCTTTCCTTAAGTATACTCTTCCGTACGCGGTCCAGCAGTACTTGTATGCTTTGGATTTTACTAGGTCGCGGGCCAAAAAATGAAGTCGAGCTGCCTTGGGTGTGAGCTGTTCGGACACAAATATAGGGGTGTCTTCCTGGGAACGCATGCCCAGGTGTTTGGCACATAGCTTTGTCTTCTGTTTTATATTATACGATTTACAAGACCTAAGTATATCATTCTTGACCAGAGTAGAGTTCAACTCCACTATAATTGGAGTATTTTCAGTCGAGTTTTTCTTTGCTTTTATTCTGTATATGTCACGAATAACTGATCTTTCTGTCTTGCAGCCTACAGAGTCTGAGAGGCTTACTACCATTTCCACCAAATCTTCTTTAGTTTCGCTAGGTTTCTTTGGTACATTCTTTATCTCAATATTTGTTTTCCTGCTGTCCTGCTGAGTTATTTCTAATTTTTCCTCTAAGATCGCAATATGTTTTTTATCCTCCTTAGCTTTTTTCTTCTAATATTTTAATTCTATTTTGATATTCTTCATTTTGAGCCATAAGAAACGCGATAGAACTTTCTATATTATTATTTGAGTTTTGGATAACCTGCAATGCTGCAGCATTTTTTGAGAACTCTCGCGACTGTGCCTCCATCATGTCTGAAAACATATTTTGCATTTCTTCTCGTAGTCGGGAAAATTCGCTACTAAAATCATCTTCCCTCGGTCTTTTTTGCCTGAGCGATACAAAATTCGTAGGTGTATGCCTAAGGTTTATTTCTGAATCCGAGGGGATTTGTCCAAGTTTATATTTGCATTGTCGGAAATATTATCAAGTGAACCATCCATATTTCTTTGATCTTAGTTCAGCGCGATCCGAGCCCGAGGTAAGTACCAGGATAGCAGAAATCGCACGGCGTACAAAATGCGCTATTATGCGAGACGGAAATATCCGATGAGCGAGAACTATATATTAGTAGGCCGGGCTATTAGGTAACGTCACAGAGTAAACTGCACACACACTGCACCAGAGCTAGCGTGATTTGTTTAGTCAAGTAAGTATACGGGGACGCCCAACAGTGCGAGCAAGACGGCAGATGCGCAAGCGCAGGTACTTCGCTAAGCAGCAGGTGAGATGTAGATACCAGCACCGGCGCGCAACTCTGCGCTGATCAGGTGGGCGGTGCTATAACTTCGTCGATGCGTGTGCAAGGAAGGTGACAGATGCGTAGGTGTGCACTGTATTTACTGTTGTGCAACAGAGATGATAAATAGCGCACGTACCAGTAGGCGAAGCGAAGGTCGAAGCAAAGTATGATACTTCCGTGTGTGCGTGCAGAGCAGCAGAGACGTCCAATGTTCTTGTAGTTTATGCTCTCCTATTTTTTTACACTGATTTAATTTGTTAGTAATTTTAATTATACTTTTATTTAAAGAACAATAAAGGTTTACAACACGAGTACACCTTACGGCGGTCCGGGGGAAGAGGAAATGATGATATTAAATTAGTTATTGAAATTCTTAATATAATACAAATAATGAACTCTAAACTAGTATCAATAATTCCTCAATAAAGATCTTTGTGCCACCTGAGTTAACGCGTGCAGAAAAAATCTATCAATATATTTTCTTCTGCAACTCTGTAGTGCAGTCAGAAGCGTTGGATGCTAAGTTTTACTTAACAACAATACACAATGGCAAGTACTTTTATACTGGGAAATATAATATTAAATAATAGAATTCTATGGAGCCAGCAGAAAAAAGATTACACATAAACAGATTCTATTAGCTCATTTTATATTAAGAACAATATGCTTTAGTTCTTTCTCGGTTTATACAAATAGTTCATATATTTCGTCAGACATCCTGATAAGTCAAGAACATAAAGCTATTACAAACAAAATAAAGTCGTTCATTCTGCACGATCTGGCATATAAATTCAAAATAAATACATGTTTATTTAAGCCACTAGTCACCATGCAAAATATCAAACAATTTGAAATCGAGTCGAATTTGAAAATAATTCGAATTAGTCCAGATTTAAAGTCAGTAGGAAAAAAAACTAAATGCGTTTTGTAATCTGAATGATTACATCTGCTAAAAAATTTTAGTATTACAGAATAGAATTCTTATTTAACCCCAATTTAATAAAATGTGATTCATTCATATTATTTTATTTGCAATAATGCTGCATACAATACATGTAGTTGTCAAACTGGATACTGAATTGGTAAAAAAAAAAAAAAAAATTGTTTTTCAAATCAAATATTAACAAAAGAGGGGATTGTGGGGCATCTGCTACTTTAATTCAAATTATTGTAAGATTACGCACATGATACATCTTAATAGTAAAGTTTATGAAATTGGAGTTTTCGGTTAATTTGGAAAATATCTAAATTGGAAACTACTTACCTCTTGGACCTACATTTATAATTCGGAATGGAAAGTAGCGAAAAGTAAATTATCGAGATAAGCATATAGATTCTTTGTCGATATCTATCAGATTCACTCGCAGTCATACTACCTCTTTGTATTTATCAAAATTACAAAAAAAGGAGAGGTGTGACGTATAGTGTTGTATACGTCGTCCCCACCACTGGCCGGTGGTGTGGGGATGTGTCAGTGCGCACTGCGCATTCTGATACGATACGTTGTGGTGGACGGACGTGTGTCCGGACACGCTCATGGTCCTGGTGATTACGGTGGAACATCAGGATACCTGGTTGCGATGTACAGTTACGTGCGGTGGACGGGGCACGTAACCTTGCCGTAGGACGTCACAGTGGTCATTATATGGAATGAAACACACACAACGGTTTGCCATGGCCTTCTCCATTTCACACATTTGCTGATAATTATATTGCATGTGTTATTTTTGCTTTAATTACGTATACGTGTTTTACGACTTCTTACTAAAGATAAAAAAAATTACACATGGATTTGAAGATTCTTTTTGAATTAATAAACAATAGGTAATTGCTACCTATTGTTAATTATAGCGTTGTTGAAACGCGTGCTTGATTTTAGTAGAACTTCGAATGAATTCACACGATAATAAGTACGCTACCGGGAATAATTGAATATTATATCGGTCTCCCACTAGTCTTGCTTGCTTGACTACGACTTACTCATGATGCTTATTGTATCTTGTAGTTGAGATAAATACATACATACATACATAGAATCACGTCTCCATCCCCCACGGGGTAGACAGAGCCAAGAGTCGTAAGACTCGAAGGCCACGCTTAGCTAAATAGTGGATGAGATAAATAAGTAGACTTAATAAAACGAAATCGCATTGGTTACACTTACACCATTTATAACTTAAGAATGGCTGGGCCGATTTACATGAAATTTGGTACAGGGGTAGAGGAAAACCTGGAGTAGCAAATAGGATATATCCGTTGTATCTCGAAATTCCAAGACGTGCGGTGCAAATATGCACTAAGTTTGGGTTGTAACAATGCCGTATTTATATTAAATGGTAAATGTATTTCCCGCTCTTTTGAGAGAGGGACAGCAATGCTGTAGTCTCCAGACAGCTCCTGTAATATCAATTATCATCAAAAATATAGAAATCTTACGTTACTAAGTGACTGACAGACAATGCACATCCAAAACTACTGGGCGTTTGGCGAAAAGCTGAAATTTGGCATTTAGGTTTTTTAGGGAGTATAATAGTGGCCTGTGGTGTGGCCCTAGAATAGCACCAACCCATCTCTTCCCGTGGGTGTCGTAAGAGGCGACTAAGGGATTTAAAACACCGGAGGATGGGCAGCAGCATCTTTCCGCGTACTATGCCATCACACTGCGATCGCCAACCCGCCTGCCAAGCGTGGCGATTACGGCAAAACCCTCCATGGATAAATCCTTGGGGGAGGCCTTTGTCCAGCAGTGGACGTCTTTAGGCTGAGAGAGAGAGAGAGGGAGTATAATATAATATATCATTTATTTGCATGCACAATTGTAATATAAAATACAACGAGACCCATATCTTACACATAAAAGTCTAAATAGTAATAGGGGAGCACTAAGAACTTCCCGAAATTCCCACGGAAACAAAGTCAGGGCCCATACTAGTATAATTTAAAGGCATAAATCCAACTTACATCACGTGTTACATCAATTTTCATCATGTGTTTCTGTAATTTACTGTTGTTTTTTTTGTGCAATAAAGGGTTATCTATCATAACAAAACATAGAAAAATGGTTTCGTGTGACTTCCTTCGTGTTGGCATGCTAAAGGAAAAACAAGTACAAGATAAAAAAAAACATACACCTTTTCAATACAGCGTGCTTTGTAATTACGAGTACATAGCTCGAAATCATGTCACGGAACATCCTGTATAATAAATATTCTTTAAGTTCTAGCAAAAGATTATTCAATTTAAGAAATTTATTGATAAAATACTTTGTGAGTTGCGTGTCTGCTATTACTTCTATAAATTGATATTGTTTTCATTCGTTTGCGCAGAAGCAAAGCTGTGGAAAACAAAACAATGGACACAGACAGCCTGGTGCTTTGGCGACGACCATTCACGACAATAGAGTATTTCTTCAAAGAGCTCTTCATATTGATCTCCAGCGGTATACAAAGGTAACTTACATTACAAAGATTACATTAAAGGCGTACAAACTACTTAAAAATGTAACTTTCAATAAAAAAAAAACAATAAAAATCGCCTCTGTCTCCATCAGAGCGGAGAATTTTAACAACCAATAGAATTACATTGTTGAATTTTGAATTTTGTTATGGCCTTGCGCAGGCGGTTATTATTATGATTTATTCATAGTTATCTAAAATTATGCATTTAATTCTCGTCGACTTTCTATGCATTCATAAAATTGCATTTATTTATGCCCAAACAGTAGTTACAAAATTTTATTATTTTTTAACAACTTTATATAACATTTTGTGCGCGTGCACCTCTAGTTTTCAGCTGCTTAAGTTTTTTCTAAAGTAAGGATATGTAAATGTACGATAGTGGTATGATCGTTGAGAACGCATTAGCATATTTTGTGATGGATTCCATTGTTTCAGGTTACTAGCGTACAAATTATTAGCATTAACAATAGTGGTGTTGACGATAGCCACCGCTGCTTCGTACCACGTCAGCGGGCCGCACCAACCCTATGTTCAGGTTGGTTTACTTTTTCCTTATATTTTGAGGTTTTCCTCAAAGCGCATTTATTTTGAAGCTCGCCAAATAAAGCGCACTTCCTCTAAGCACATCCACTGTTAAAAATAGGGAAGATCATGAAGAAAACGTAATAAATGATATCGATAAGTTTTTTGTGCTTATGAACTAGTTGTGACCTGGGGGCCTCGTGTAATAAATAAATATATATGGTACACACAGATTGAGTAAGCCCCAAAGTAATTTCGAGACTTGTGTTATGGGATACTAACTCAACGACAATATTTTATAACAAACTAGCTGTTACCCGCTGCTTCGCCCGCGGCAAAAAAGGATTAATCATTATCCTGCCCCTGTGAAACTGCTGCTTGAGCGCGAGTTAGCACTTTATTCACGATGGAGCGAGTTGAAAAATAGGTAAAATAGCAAATAGGCAAAATTACAAATACATAGACAAATACCGTTTATACACTCGCATATATATGTGTGCATGAAATTTAGTAAGACTGCTTGCGCGCGTGTCGTGATTTTCAATCAAAATGGCGCGAAAATTTCCTCGTTACCGACCGCGCATAGATAGATATATTGATAAAGATATAAAATAATAAAAAATCGTACCAACAGGTCATAAAAAGTAACCTGAACCTATTTATTTTCTGCCTTCAAGTCTTTCCGGGCGGTAATAAAAAAAAATCCTGAACCTAACTTCTTTTCCGCCCTCAAAGCCTTTCCGGGTGGTCATAAAGAGTAACCTGAACCTAACTTATTTTCTGCCTTCAAGTCTTTCCGGGCAGTAATAAAAAAAAAAAACCTGAACCTTACTTCGTTTCCACCCTCAAAGTCTTTCCGGGCGGTCTTAAAAAAATAACCTAAATCTAACTCATCATCATCTCGAGTCGAAATGGCACAAATTAGATTTTTTTCGACCAGTATTTGGCCACTTCCACCGCCCTATCGTTGGCTTCATTCAAGTCCTCCAAGGTACAGGAGGAAGGGCAGTTGGGGCAGGTTAAAAGATGAGCCATGGATTGGACGGCTCCACAGTCGCAAAGGCTATCAGACGAGTACCCCCACCTGACTCGTGACACCTGACACCTAAATCTAACTACTACTATATGATCTAAGCTTCTCAATATACAAAGTTTAACACTCAAAAAATTTACAATTTCGGAAATATACGAGCAATGCACCGTACATTTATGTTAAGTCAGCAATGCACCTATTCACCTCATTCTAATGAAATTATAGCCAGTTCGCATGCGGTCATCAAGAGCACCGCGCGTCCTCATACGTTTCATCGCCCATCATAGTTTAGCAGTTTTTATCAATATAGTTATTTTATCAGTTTATCTAGTGACTTTCATTCAATCAGAACTTACGGAATCAACCTGTACATGTTTATTTTTAGACCAACTGCGAATTAAACCATCCGCGAATTTGACCAACCGCGAATTGGACCTTTTTTTGGAACAATAGCGCCTTAACCGTGTCAGTGATGTCTACAGCGAAGTGCTGGGCGGGGTGGGGTGCGGTATTTGAAATGAGTGCGGGGCGGAGAGTGACCGATATGTACGTTAGTACTACTTACTATTATGTGGCGCTACTGTTTTCGCTACACTTTATGGTATACATAAACATTTATAAAAATATTACTCGAAAGAACATTCTTCGTGAAAAAAAAATTGAAAGAACTTGTCCATCTCGTAAAGTGCCGTCTCGTTGCAGGCCGTGAGAACTAAAGGCAAGTATTAAATTAAAGCGCCATCTAATGACAAATTAGATGTAATGGAAAAAATGTAGTGTACCTCATATGGCTGTGTTGCGCGCCCCGCCTCTGCACGCAATGTACATCACAACCAACTCACTGATGTTCCTTCACACACATAATATATAGAAGTTTGAGCAGAGTGCCATTATTCCGTGCACTCAGCAGCGGTACGCACACCTCGACGTATCCGGGCATACTGCCGGCCGGTGCAACGGCCCGTTTTATATGGAAGTAGTGGGGAGGCTGTCGTTACGTCACTTTGACGTAACGTCATTTTGACATGACGTCTATTTTGTCAAATAATAGATGGCGTTACTATAATTGGTATCCCATGCCCACGGGAACCATTTTTTCCGGGATAAAACGTAGCCTATGTGCTATTCCAGGTCATTATCTACCTCTGTACCAAATTTCATCGAAATCCGTCCAGTAGATTTTGCGTGATTGAGTAACAAACATCCTCACAAACTCACAAATTCACATCCAAACTTTCGCATTTATAATATTAGTATGGATAGTATGGATACATTAGATAAACATTCAATTCAAGACCTAGGTCAATCTGAAAAAGATCATTTTCCATCTTGACCCGACCGGGGATTGAACCCGGGACCTCCCGTGTGGCAATCCGGGCGGCGTGTTGGCCCTTAGGCCATGGAGGTCGTAACTATGATAAATCTATTATAATAGATCTTTGAATAATTGAATGCTTATGTTTTGTCTATTTTCATTTACTGTAGCGTTACACCGCTACAAAGTCAAGTCTTTTTTAGTTTGTGATTCTATTTCTACGCAAACTTTTTTCTTTGTTCTTTCTTTATGATAAGCTTTTTGAAATTAAAATTCTGGTGGTTCGATTTTTTGACTTACTGTCAATTGGGTAAAAAAAGATGGAGATTTTTTTAGAGAGTTGATTTTTCTTTTTATTCTTCTTGTTGTTTTGTGCTTTTATTATTCTTCACATACAAGTATCGATCTCTAGCAATGAAGTTTATGGTGAAAAACTTCAGGGTGGGGAATGCACAATAGAGGCTTTCCCAACGACATCTATTTTGGATGTCAAACGACAGATTTCTTCACATCTGAAGATTCCAATTGAAAATCAAAAGTTGACGATCAGACCGTTCAGGGGTATCCTATTAAAAATGGGACGAAGTTGAATCTAGTTGTCAAAAAAAACCAGAAGGATTATATGAAGTGGCACTGAAATATTTCATGTATGTATTGTATGGACTGTTTATTAGACGAGAGTGGGCAAAGTCGGCAAAGTCGGCCTGCACCTGGATATTCGTCAGCGTGTTGTAAATCAGGTTGTGGACCAAGATGTGGGACTCAGCCGGGTTGAACGCGCTCCGAAATCTTCAGTCGCGGCAAAGTCGGCCTGCACATGAGAATGAGTCACAGAGCGACGAAATGTTTAGTTTGTAACCGTGGCGCCTGTGGTTCTTTTAAGATAGACTTTTTAAACATATTGTGCTAACTTAATCCTCTAAATTCTAAAAGCCATTGGTCGGGATAATTTTTGTTTCGGTATTGATTTGGAATTTTTATACATCATTTCATCCATTTCTTTCACTCATTTAATTTTCTTTTTAAAATAACAAGCAAATTCATGTATTTCTTATTTTACCTGTTAATATTCCTTTCCCGTTGTTAACTTTCCTTTCTTTTATTTTTATTTCTTTAGTGTGTCCGGATAATTTTTGTTAAAGGACATTGGTCAAATTTTTTAGTTCAAAAATTATACTCGTGTTTTAAGCAGTGATTCCTTTATTTTGAAACCCAAGTTTCACTGCAAAAATGGCGCCCGATTTGCGGAAAGAATCCTGGTTTTTACCTGTTTTTTACCTTTTATTACTTTTCTTGAATTATTTTTTTTTGTTGTTTTTGTGGGACGGTGACCGTTTACCGGTCGCGGTTTTCCATCCTGTGATTTTCTGTTTTAGCCTGCCGAAGCTGCCTATGCTGCGACCCGACGATTCTCCTTACTGTGGATTATTCACATTTAATTGATGGCTTTAGAGTCGGAGGTTATATTGCGGTACGGTGTTGCATCGGGTTGCTCTGGTTCTTGTATTAAATTGGCTACTGCTTACACCCCGAATTTCTTAATGTACGGTCGCGAGTTGTCGATGATTCTGCAGCGTGTTGAAAATCAGACTGTGGACCAAGATGTGGGACTCAGTCGGGTTGAACGCGCTTCTAATCTTTAGACGCTTCGTGCTCCACGCTTTGTTCAGTGCCGCGTGCTTAGACGAGTATCCCCGCAGGCTTTCGTGTTGGCGGATACGGATTCGGAGCACGTCGGTACTTATCATATTAAGGACATTCTCAAATAATTTTTTGCTTCATCCGTTTTCTTATCTTTTTTTCAAAATTCTAAAATATTCACATTATTTACCTGGCTATGACAACCTGGATATTCGACAGCGTGTTGAAAATCAGGTTGTGGACCAAGAGGTGGGACTCAGCCGGGTTGAACGCGCTTCGAATCTTCAGACGCTTCGTTAGGTATACTCGTATGACCAAGTCTCTGATTCATAGGGATAGCAATAAGGTTTAGTATTTCGTTTAGTTTTTAGGTTAGCATTTGGTTGCGTTTTGCTGTTTGTTGGTTTTGTGTAGGTATCTTGTCCGGATTTTGTTTTAGTTGTTCGGTTGTTATGTTTTATTGGTTGTTTGTTGTGGTTTGTTTGTTTGTTTTGTTGGTTTGTTTGTTTGTTTGTTTTTTTTGCTTTGTTGTTTTTTTTGTTTGGTAGGGAGATGCTGTAGCGTTACACCGCTACAAAGTCAAGTCTTTTTTAGTTTGTGATTCTATTTCTACGCAAACTTTTTTCTTTGTTCTTTCTTTATGATAAGCTTTTTGAAATTAAAATTCTGGTGGTTCGATTTTTTGACTTACTGTCAATTGGGTAAAAAAAGATGGAGATTTTTTAGAGAGTTGATTTTTCTTTTTATTCTTCTTGTTGTTTTGTGCTTTTATTATTCTTCACATACAAGTATCGATCTCTAGCAATGAAGTTTATGGTGAAAAACTTCAGGGTGGGGAATGCACAATAGAGGCTTTCCCAACGACATCTATTTTGGATGTCAAACGACAGATTTCTTCACATCTGAAGATTCCAATTGAAAATCAAAAGTTGACGATCAGACCGTTCAGGGGTATCCTATTAAAAATGGGACGAAGTTGAATCTAGTTGTCAAAAAAAACCAGAAGGATTATATGAAGTGGCACTGAAATATTTCATGTATGTATTGTATGGACTGTTTATTAGACGAGAGTGGGCAAAGTCGGCAAAGTCGGCCTGCACCTGGATATTCGTCAGCGTGTTGTAAATCAGGTTGTGGACCAAGATGTGGGACTCAGCCGGGTTGAACGCGCTCCGAAATCTTCAGTCGCGGCAAAGTCGGCCTGCACATGAGAATGAGTCACAGAGCGACGAAATGTTTAGTTTGTAACCGTGGCGCCTGTGGTTCTTTTAAGATAGACTTTTTAAACATATTGTGCTAACTTAATCCTCTAAATTCTAAAGGCCCCCTTTTGTCGGGATAATTTTTGTTTCGGTATTGATTTGGAATTTTTATACATCATTTCATCCATTTCTTTCACTCATTTAATTTTCTTTTTAAAATAACAAGCAAATTCATGTATTTCTTATTTTACCTGTTAATATTCCTTTCCCGTTGTTAACTTTCCTTTCTTTTATTTTTATTTCTTTAGTGTGTCCGGATAATTTTTTGTTAAAGGACATTGGTCAAATTTTTTTTAGTTCAAAAATTATACTCGTGTTTTAAGCAGTGATTCCTTTATTTTGAAACCCAAGTTTCACTGCATTACCTGATATGATGAAACGAATTGCCCTAGTTATAGAAGTGCGTACATTTCTTATCATAAGATCTATTATTGCGACGTAGATTTCCCAGTCGGGTCAAAGTCAACAAATATTGATACTGTTAGCATAATTTCAATTGTCTGGAAACGATACAATAGCGATTTCTAAGTAGATTCTGTTTGTGTTTTAAATGTTTTCTGAGAAAATAATAATGATTTATTGCGCTACTATGACTGTTCACGATAATAAGTCTTGCAATCGTTAGATTAATCATCGTTGATTTGATAATTCCTATGTTGATAAATAAGTCTATCTGTAAAGCTATGCTTGTATTATTTAAATAGGTATATCACAAATTCGAAAATCGCAAGAAAATAAATAGGTATTCGAAAAAGTAGAAGAAAATGAGAGAAAAAGTTTTTCTAAGAATAATTGATAAATAAAAAATATAAAAACATAAGTGTATATATTTAGAATTATTTTTTTAAAGAATGCCCATTTTTTTATCGAGTACAATATTATTTACAGTAGGTTTGTAAGTGGCGGAACACATTTCGGGTACAATTTGAATAGATCGTTGGAATGGCATCGCATCGACACGCCAAGAAGAAGTTTGAGTATGTTGCGTTGGTATCCATTCTACTTACTAATCTTATAAACGTGAAAGTTAGCGAGAATTAATGTTTGTTTATTTAGACGTTTGATACCTGAAGAGTATAGGTACATACTCTTTCACGCAAAAAACTAATTTCATATATTGAGAATATCACGAGTGACAATGATGACAAAGAAACTGAGCCGAATTTTGAATATATTTCGCCTGCGTGTCATACTAATACGAATTCACGCCTTTTGTATGGTACTCCTGTCCAACTCCTCATTTTTACTGTGCTTTCCTTACCAACTTCGTGAAATCAACTGAATGATGTCGTTACTCAGACTTTACTTAATTATCCATACAATCCCTCGCGACACACACAAAGGGCTCAACAGCTAAACAAAATTCGCAGTTGGTGGTATCAACACTAGCGTGGTGGGGCTGGTGGGTGGTCCTGGGAGTGTGCAGCTCCGTGGGGCTCGGGACAGGGCTCCACACGTTCCTGCTGTACCTGGGCCCGCACATAGCCCGCGTCACACTAGCGGCCTACGAGTGCGGCGCATTGAACTTCCCTGAGCCGCCGTATCCTAACGAGTAAATATTTCTTTTGCGTCTTTTTATTTGCTGAACTGTGATAAGGTTTTGTTTTGTCAATGTTGAACAATTTTGTGTGTTATGTAAGCCCGAATGTTGTTAGGCTGCTTTTAAACAATTAATTTTTATACTTTTTTGGATTTTGTGCATCTCAGATGCAGTTAATAGTAAAGTACTCTAATATAGAAATTAAATTAATTAATTCCATTTCAATTAATTACATAGGTAATTCAAATAAATTACTTAAATTTTATTAATTAAATTTAATTAATTTTAATTTGTTTACGCACAGATTTTGCTTACTTGTTATTACTTGTGCATAAATTTTTGGGTTTCCAACTTCAAGCTGAAAAGGGGAATAGATTGATAAATGTTTAGATAGTTCTTTTCTTTTACCCGAAAACAAAAATGCGCATCCTTCTAAAATGAATTTATGCAGTAAAAACGCTTTAAAATGTAGTGAGCTATGACCCTTAACAAGGTGTAAACATAACAGTTTAATAAGATACAAAGTACAACATGACTTTATATCGTGATTCAGTACTTTGTTGTACGAAAATTAGCAATTAAATCTGTCTACCTCGTAAGGTAATAAATACCTATTTAATGCAAATAAATTATTTAAATTTGAAGGTATAAAGACGAAAGTGAAAGCTATTGCATCAGAATCAGAAACCTGTTTAATTTAATTTGACTCATTCTGCCGGTTCTAAATTAAGAGTTGTCTCAAAGCAACACAGATATCTAAATTTATATCTATCTATGCCATAGACCGGTTAAGAAATGTATGAATCAATAATTACAAACTTCCTTCTTTTTACTACAATAATGCCTACATTTCCGAGCATATTTGAGATAAATAGGTTTACGTTTACTATCACTTACACAGAAAATAGCATATCAACAAATCATTTTAAAGAATATTCTTCTTCTTTTCCTATATCCCCCGTCGTCGGGGCAAAGGGCAGACACAAAGTTTTTCCATCGCGATATGTCCGACGCGGCACTAACTATATTCGGGCCTCTACAATAACTTTTTATATTGTAATTTTCAACTATCCTGTGTTATCTATATTCCAGCATAATATGCCCAGCGGAAGTGGACCCCAACAATCCAGTGACGATATGGAACATTATGGCCAAAGTCCGCGTAGAGTCGATGATGTGGGGCATTGGCACAGCTCTAGGGGAATTACCGCCATATTTCATGGCCCGGGCCGCGAGGCTATCGGGCGGAGGGGTCGCTGAACTCAACACTAGTGACGATTCTAGAACTGGCAGGTATGTACTTTGCTTGTGTTTATATTATGTGACTTTAGGGGAATTACCGCCATATTTCATGGCCCGGGCCGCGAGGCTATCGGGCGGAGGGGTCGCTGAACTCAACACTAATGACGATTCTAGAACTGGTAGGTATGTACTCTGCTTGTGTCATAGACTTATTAAAAAATAATAGACCCGGCATAACAATCTCTATACAAACAGTAGTTATACGGCCGGTCGCCGTGTTTTGTAACTATTATTAGTATGCGCAGGCCGCCATCTTTATGCCAAATACTTTTAGGCTTTTGGTATGCACGATTTTTTGTAGGTATGTCATGTTTATTCCTTTTCCCTTCGTCTGAGGCTTGTGTTTATATTTGAGATAACTTAGGGGAATCACCGCTGTATTTCTTGGTCAGAGTTGCTAGGCTTTCTGATGCCAGTTTAATACTAAGAATGGTAGTACATACTACAGGAGTAGTGATTAAATATTATACCTATAAGTACATATTTATGCCGAAAGTCAATTCAAGATTGCCCGATTTTGATTTTGTCGGGATGTGTGTATGTGGGTTTGTTGCGGGCTAGAGGTCGCATTTCTGAACGGATCCTTTACGAAACTTGGCACACATATTTTTTGATTTATTTGAATTTTTTTGTCGAGAACCTTTTTTTGATTAAGGGCAAAAAAGGGGAAAGTTTGCCGTACCTAGCGTTACCTAGCGTTATTTATAAACGGTACTTAAAACTTAGTAATTAATTAATTTTCGTGTTTTCAGAGCAAAGGTAATGGTGCAAAAGTTAGTGGAACGCGTCGGGTTCGCGGGCATCCTAGCGTGCGCGTCTGTACCTAACCCGCTTTTTGATTTGGCCGGGTTAACTTGCGGCCATTTCCTTGTGCCATTCTGGACGTTCTTTGGTGCCACTGTCATCGGCAAGGCTGTCATTAAGATGCACATACAGAAGATGTTTGTCATCATAGCCTTCAATGAGACGCTTGTTACGTAAGTATTTACTAGTTGCGCCCCGCGTTTTTGCTCCTGTGGGAATTTCGGGATTTTAAATAGGTAGCCTTCCTAAATGTGTCATTTTTTAATTAGGTACCTTTATTGTTCTACTACTGGGCAAATGTCTTCCCCATCGCCTTACAATCTTCTCTGTCTAAAGCGACGTGTGAATGTGTAATTAAACACAAAAAAATCAAATCCCACTTGTGAAGGAAGTTTAACAGCCAAACTACTGGGCGAAATTTGGCGAGTGTAGGGGAGAGGGCTTTTTAAGCAGTGTAGGGGAGCACTAAAAGAGGATTTCTCGAAATTCTCACGACGAAATTCGTCCGCGCGTAATTTATTATTGTTAATATCTCAGATTTTAAGTGACGGATCAAGATGAAACCTACGCCAAATTTTAAGTTCGACCTTCAACAATACAACGGTGAAAACCGCATCAAATTCGGTCTAGTAGTTTTTGCGTGATGCGCGTACAAACATACAGACAGAAAGACAGACAGAAAAAATTCTAAAATAAATTGTTTTGGCTTCTATTGGCCCTATAAAGACCCCTCATAGTTTTTTTTTCTTAAATATCTCCTATACGTACAGACACTGACCAGTTTTTTATTATATGTATTGATTGATGATTATTTATTTCAGTCAAGTCCTTTCCTGGGTAGAGAGGATACCATATGTGGGCCCCAGGCTGGAGGCGCCTTTACTAGAATTCTTACGCAACCAAAAGTCAAGACTTCATAAAAACGAAGGACCACATATAGAGTCGTCAAATCAAGGCTCGGTGTTATCGAGTCTTCTAGAGAAATTCGTGTTAGCTATGGTAGTGTACTTCGTAGTATCGATAGTCAATGCGTTGGCGCAGAACTATAGTAAACGGATGGGAAAGAAGAAGGGCAAGAAGAGGGAATAGGATTCGAAGAAGGGCGACGCGTTTGGTGGACTCGGTAAGTTTATTTTTCTTATATACTTTCGTGTAAATTTATGATCTTTAGAATACTAGATTCAATGTGGTTGATATTGGTATAATCATATCGAGATTCTCCAAACTACTATTCTACATTTGTCGTTAAAACCAAAGTGATCTAAGCAATATTTTTACAATAATGAGATTATTAACTTCAATGAGGGTTTTCCGAGACCCAAATAAAAAAAAATTGTTCCAGGTGACTTCATAGATGCCGCTTAAGTAAAAGGCGAGTCCATTAAAAAAACAAAAATTTACGAGATTGGCATTAAAAAAAAATAAAACCTAATAAAAAAAACATCTAAAAAGTATCAATATTGTGATTTGTGCAACTGTCAAACCGTTAGGTGATTTTTTCTGCAAGCGCACCATATAGGTTCAGCCATTTACGACTCGGCTTTCATAAAACACTATCTGTTGAGGCTTTTTTATACTGATTTTTTTTCTTTTTAGCTGCCAGAAAATCGCCCAATCATTTAAAATGTCACTTAAATTACTCTGGTTAAATAACCTCATTTTTGGTAAAAAAAAAATATGTCAGATCACTCTGGTTCTAGCGTCGTCATTTTTCCCTATAAATGGAAAAAATATTAACTTGCAACACTTGCAAAATGACATTAGCTGTCAGAAGACTGTCAAATCGAAATTGTGATAACATCAAAATCAAGCCAATGTTGGGCACACACGAAAAAGAAAGAAAGCTTGTAATTATACCATAAAGTTGGAGAGAAAAGTCAGTTTTAATTTTGTTTTCTATTGCTATGAATTAGGTATATGAATAAAAAATAAATAGGAGTAATCGATAAATTTAATGTAATATTATAGTTGTTCGGCGAGCGACTCCAGTGCACGCGCGCCGGTAGTACACCGCTGCCTTCTCACACGTCAGCTCGCGTGTCTTATTATAACAGAGACATTTTTAACGAAACCACGCCGTACTCATTACAAGAATATTTTTACTTGTGGCAGATGTAAACTTATAGAATTGTACTCTTATCTGTCTCGCGGTTTTAGATGAATTAGATATAAATTAAAATAATGAATGACGGGTGGCACATAAGTGCATTATGCTGCCCTCCGATAGATTATAAAGTCTTTCAATTCTTGAAATGTATGTACAACAGCTGGTGTGATAGTAACCTGTGTTATAAAATAATGCTATAAAATTTAAAGATCAGATAAATGTGTCTCTAAAAAAAGTTTACATCTGTAATGTGTAAAATAACGTGAAAATAACTGTATTTATAATAGGAAAATAATAAAAGTAACGAATCTAAAAGCATGTAATTAATTTATGTCAGGTATTACGTATTTTACTTTCACAGTAATCTACACAATCTTACCCATAACTTGGCGAAGAAATCTGTCACGTACAATCAACAAAACTTACAAAAGTATCTATGTCGCACTAAAATAGTACTTAACTTCATTACGGGTACTTCTAATAAAATTTAAACATTTTTTCAAATATTGCTCTTTTAAGTTCAGTAAAATCTTATTATTCCATTTCCCTGGTTACTTATAAGGCTTTGTTGATTGTATCGATATATGTTCCATTGTCTACATTCTAAAACTTTCTTTAACTATCAACATTTAAATGTATTCTGTATGTGTCTATACTTAATAACTTATATTGCTGTGTAAAAATTAATCTAAGATTTTCAGCTATCGCCTGACCGAGACGATCTTGCCTTTATGATGTCTTTTTGGCAGTAGGCCATACTATTATAGCATTCTATTTCATTCAGGCCTCCATAAACTACGGTCAGCACGTACAGTGCGACATAAAAGTGTACGAAATAAATGGCAATTTATTGTTTCTTGACTGGCAACATCGGGGTAAACCAATCAAATCACAGATCAGCACATAATCTAAAACCAAAAACTTTTTCATAATGCCGTCATAGTTGAATATGGTTCTCCATAATTATTTCTTACAGTTTTGTGTTGCACTTTATGATTGATGTGTAAAAGTGAGCTGAATTGAGGCTTACAATGTTTTAAATTAAATATTAATAAACATAACGGGCCCATACAAAAAATCGATGTAGAATACAAGTTCGATACAAATGTTTCGTTCAATGCGGTATTTGCATGGTTTTGCATGTCGAAAAGGTGCGATTAGAATTACTCGCAATCTGTTAGTATCATCTCTATTCACTACTTAGCATTATTACCTACTGTGTGAATACCTAGTTGTGTGATGTGCTTATTGTAAATGTATATACTTAGATTATAATGATCTGAATGATGAGTATATATTCAATTTCATATAATTTAAAATAGTGAAGTGCTTGGTGTAGTAATTATGGACCTCGAGTTATGTAGATTGTAAGCATGAAATACAGGAATAACATTTTTTTAAAGATGCAGTTATTCCTTGATTTTTAATTTTTATCTATTAATTGCCGTAAGTCAATAGATTTAAATCGAAATCATACAAAAATAATTCTGAATAGGGAGATGAGATAATGAATATACATTTAAAAAAAATATTACATGCTACATAGTAAATCCGATTTAAGAGTGTATATGTGTGCCAAATGATGAAATACAATTTATGGAATTTTGGTTCTAGACTTTTACTTAAACATACTTTTATCTCTAATTTTATATAAACCACAACGCGTTATAAATGTTTGAAATATGTTGTTTATCTTGGTTGCAAAATGTTCATCTTTTTATTGTGATTATTCCAAAAAGTAATTTAATTTTTGGTGCTGTTCCTATGATTGTTTTGAACATCTCACAAAATATCAATAAGTTAACTAGTCTATGAAAACTAAATCAAACATATTCAGTTTTTATGATATGGTAAAGTCTGTTCTTCGTTCTTTGTTTATTTATGTCAATGTAAGTTGTTAAATTCGCCGTAGAGTCCTGGTAATTTCTTCGAAGGGCTAAGCTGTCCCTGGTGCTCTGATGGTTATTTTACAAGTAACTTGACACAAATTTTATTTCCATTATATTATACAGGTATTTAGTCGGTTAGTTTCAATTAATAAAGACATTTTAGTAGTGAACTATGAGCAAGCAGAATGAGCTCAGTATTAATAAGGATTTAAAAAAAGGAATATTTGAATTTCCGTCAATATTATCGTTTATAAGCGATAATTTATTTCAAATGTTGAACTAAATAAGACATTTTTTTGTAGCGTTACGCAAAAAAAATAGATAATGCATGCATTTCTATATTTCCCATCAATGTATTTAGCCAGTATTTTACATTCCATGTCAATGTGAAAACTAAAATTTATGATTGCAGAGTTGTGATTTCATAAATTATGTATTTGGTGTTTAGCAAGCTATTTTAGATAGGTATGCACAAGTGTATTTTTCGGATGTGTTAATTTCAATTCTAACATGTAACATTTAATAAATTAAAGAAGGATGATTATTTAAGAAATTGTGCTGTAGAAGATTTTACTATTTATTTTGTAGACTACTATTTATAATTTATTCAGCAGATATAATTTGCTGCAAAATTTATTTATAAAAATATTTTAACTCTTAATTAACCAAACTTTATAATCACGATTCGTTTTGTTTTTGGCACAGAAGTATGTTAGGCCAGGGATTGTTTATTTTTCATTGTTTTCAAATATTGTTGTATTTTATTTTCGAGTTAAAGTAAATTAAGTATGATAAGCAAGCATGGTTTATAGTGTGTAACTGTACAGTCATGTGGAGTGGTACATTTAGTACAAAATAATGCTTATAAAGTTTGTAAGTTTGAGGTTTCATACTCTGGAGAGCAATAAATGAAAAATAATGTTCACTTGTGTCTTTAAAACCTTTTATTTGCTTTTACCTTCTTCCTCGTGAGAAGGAGCTCGGTAGTTTCGCGCGCTCTGCCAGCAATAATGGCGGTTAAGTAACTTTCCTAATGGTCGGTAATGGGATGGGTGACCAAAAAGCATTCATCTCGAGCTCCTTCGGAAGGCACGTTAATCCCTTCGCCATCGTTAAAACCACGTTATTTTAAAACGTACGTAACGTTAAAACCCACCATTCTCATTGAGACCGCGTGAGGGGCATGCATGGCCAAACTTAAAAAATAAATCCGATTTCTGTGGTAATGGCCAAATCTCCATAACCATCCATAAGAAAAACCAGTGCCCAACGGTGGGGGACATTAATATTGTTCATGTAAATATGGCTGATAATGTAACTACTCTGTAACTTCCTTAACACCAGCAAAGATATATTCAAAATCGGATAAGCCGTTTTGCAGATTAACCAGGCAGGACAAACAAGATTCAGGTCGCGTCATATAAAAAGACGCTGGAGAGGAAGGAAGGAGTGAGCTTGCGCATGGGTACGACATACGACTGACGATCGCGAGCGCCGGACTAGACTCGCCCGCTCCGCGCCCACCAAATAGACCAATAAATCGCCTACTGCGCAGCTTAACCACCAGCGTTATTTTACATGACGCGACCTACCTGTTAGAAAGAAAAAAAAAGAGAATCATCTTTTTTTTCCCTAAAAACCAAGCGCGAACTACCAATGTTTATGGCAACATTTTGAGCAAAACTTCAAAAGTGACGTTTGATGAGGACGACATTGATAGACGTCAAATCGTCAAATTATATAGTTTCGGTTTTGTAGATTACTGTATTTTTTTACGAACAATTAATTTATTGGTACATTATAATAGCCCAAATAGTTTATTAGTACATATTTCACCAAAAATGTTACGTCGCGTCACGAATTGTTTGATTCAGGCTCGTGGCATCAAAAACCAAGTGAAAGTAAACTGGGAGAGGCCTCCGTATGTACCTGCTTACAAAGCCGAAAGATCTGGGGATTTAGAGAGCCTTCCACCTATTCCCACAGATGCTGTAGCTAAAGAATATGCCACAAGTGAAGAAATGAAAGAGTGAGTATATAGATCCCCAGGTTCCGTTAATATCATTACAGTAATCTAGATTAAACACACCCAGATTGCTGTGAATACAGAGCTCTTTATGTTCAGCCATTACAGAGTGATTGAAAATAAACATCCAAAGATTAAATATCAGCAAATGTGAACCAAAATTTTATTGTTTACACGAACACAAAACGTAAGGTACACTGTGTTTTTAACTTTAGTCTGATTTTGTGAATAACATCTTTGGACAACCTTAAATAGTTTCGGGATTGTTAATTTTAATATGTAATTGAGACGGATATGAGCTACATTTTACCCTGAATTGAATCTAACCATAACTGATTTTGAGATAAGAATTTCTTATTTTCAGTGCATCAGAAGCAGTCAAAAAATCTTTTCTGTAGCACATATGGGCCAAAAGGAATATAATGCTTTAGTAACTCAGGAATTAATTGATAGAGTGAGAAGACATAATTATGATGAAAAAACAGCAGAAACAAGAAGTAAGTATAGTTTTACATTATATCTTGAAATTGTGGGTTTCTTATCACATGGTCAACTTTATTTTGTGGTGAGAGTGCCAAAATAATCTTTAAAAAAAAATGACTATGTTTTCAGTTGCCAGACTCACAGGGCACATAAGATGTCTTCAGAGCACCTTGGAAAAGTATCCCAAAAATGTGAAAGCTAAGGTATTTAATATTATGTACAAGCTGCTTCCTGGGGCTACACTTCCGTGGGAATTTCTGGAATAAATGTACTTTATTTATTTCTTCCAGCAAACTGCTCAAGAACTTATTGACAAAAGGAAGAAACTACTCAAGTTTCTACGTCAGTATGACTACAAGAAATTTGAATGGTTACTGGAGAAACTCAACATTGAATATAAAGGATTCCCAGAGTAAGTGTGTAAATTGGGTCTACAAATAGGTTAAATTAAGATTCAATTCAATTCAAGAACATTTTTAATACATTTTAAAATCTATGTGACATGGCTCTTTTTATGTAGCCCTAAAAGGTTGATATAGTTATGAGTTATATTAGTAAAATTATTTCCAACTGTTATAATTTTATTTTCTCATCATCACTGTACAACCAATATAATGAACAATATAATTTTCTAGATCTTACCATAAATTATCTCGGAAAGAGTCACTGAGGAAACTAACAGAACTGCACTGTGAAGAAGTAAAAAACAACAAGCTAGCTGATTACCGGAACTTACTCGAAAGCCAACAAGGGCCTTTCCTTGAGGAAAAGCTAAAAGCATTGAAGTTTATCAAGAGTGAACAAATGGAACTCAAGCTGCCAGTGACTGTGACTGATCAGGATATCAAGAAGGTTGAAAAGCAGTTGGAAGATTGGAAAGTTAGGGATCAGATCAAACAACAAGCGAAGAAAAAGAAGAAGAATTTGGTACTTGATATGGATTGAGCATTGTAGCACTGCAGTAGTAGCAAATAAAAATTAATATTTAGATAACAAAGTTTTTTTTTATTATTTTCATTGCTAGAATGATACCAGTGCATACTTCTTAAATAGACAAATTATGTGAAATGCATCAAATGTATTGGAAGAGAGAACTTAGGGTTGAAAGAAAAACAAAAGCTATGTAGTATTTCATAACATTTAATCATAAAAATACAACATATCCTATGTATGTAAAATTGTAAAGACAAGTTTAATATTTATATTTAAAAATTAAAAATAATGATAAAAAGCGTATAAGAGAGTCAGTCGAATTTGGACGGATAATGTACAAAAATTTTTTTGTTGAATTGTTGAAACTTAGTCTAGGGAAGACAATCTTAACTAAATTTACATAATAAAAAAACAATGTATGGCCATAATTATAAGGCTAAGATAAAGGCATTATTTTAAATCATTTATAGAGGATATATTTTACCCATCTTGACATTGGTTGTATGCTCACTTTTTAAGGAAACATGCAATTTCCCTATATAATATTTAAACTCAGTATAAGTACTATAATTTCGCATTTTGCTATATTTCCTGACATCTATCAGAAGCGGTAATGAATGATCTGAAATCTGAATAATAATACACTATAAATGGCATCTGCTGTATTTTATATGTCACTAACTGAGCCCCGGGCTTCTCTCCCGTGTGAATTTCGGGATAAAACCAAACTACCAAATTTCCAAAATCCAGTCAGCCAGCCAGCTAGCCAGTCCGGTAGATTTGATTGAGTAACATCCTCACAAACTCACATGCAAACTTTCGCATTTATAATATTAGGAAGGAATGTAGTCTTTGAGCTCGGCTCACTATAGAGCAATAATTGATTAAAATTTGAAAGGAAATTAGAGATTCTGTAGTTATTTTTGCTGACGTCAGTGATGAGGTTGGTCAGAGCGTGCGAGCGAGCAGCCAGCACTCCACCACAGTATAACCATTTTTTCCCTAAAAATAACCAATTATTCCCTGAAAACTTGGTTATACTGTGCCACAGGGCGGGCGCTTCATAGAATCGGGGCGTCAAATATACCCACTACTACTTCAAATGAAACTGTATATCGGTGAACACGTCAATGTCGTCTATTCCCGATGAGTCATACTAAGATTAGTAACACTGTGACTTAAAGGGAAAAAAAAGTATTGATGAGTCACAGTCTTACTCATTGCAACTAATGTTTTTCCCAATGAGTCACACTCTTACTCATCGACACTTTGTATTCCCGTTGAGAAACACTGTTACTAAACGAAACTCTGTAATCCCGTTGAGTATCAGAAATTAAAGAAAACAATTGAAATTTTTTTCAAACGCAACATAGGATTTTAAATCATTATTTTCTACCCAGTGATATGATTTTTTATTTAATGCCACTGTAGCGTATCAAGCGCCTTAATGGCACTGCATAAATAAATGAGTTTACACAAGAGGCGCCGCCCGCGCCTCATCGGGAATAAACCGTCAATGTGTGCGTTTTCATAGTCATAGCGTCCCAATACACTCAAGAATAGGGGAGAAGTGCGGGGGGTGCGTGTCATATTGCGGGAGGAGCAGGGAGTTTCCTTTCTGTACGTAGTACATTAATTCTGTGACTGTGCCTCCACCGTCTGGTCAGAGCGAGGTGGTGTGCGGCGCGCGAGCGTAGGCGGTGGGGATGAAGCCGGAGCGCCGCGACTTGGGCGCGTGCGCCCACAGCCAGCCCTCCACCGTCTGTGTGTCAGGTCAGAGCGAGGTGGTGTGCGGCGCGCGAGCGTAGGCGGTGGGGATGAAGCCGGAGCGCCGCGACTTGGGCGCGTGCGCCCACAGCCAGCCCTCCACCGTCTGTGTGTCAGGTCAGAGCGAGGTGGTGTGCGGCGCGCGAGCGTAGGCGGTGGGGATGAAGCCGGAGCGCCGCGACTTGGGCGCGTGCGCCCACAGCCAGCCCTCCACCGTCTGTGTGTCAGGTCAGAGCGAGGTGGTGTGCGGCGCGCGAGCGTAGGCGGTGGGGATGAAGCCGGAGCGCCGCGACTTGGGCGCGTGCGCCCACAGCCAGCCCTCCACCGTCTGTGTGTCAGGTCAGAGCGAGGTGGTGTGCGGCGCGCGAGCGTAGGCGGTGGGGATGAAGCCGGAGCGCCGCGACTTGGGCGCGTGCGCCCACAGCCAGCCCTCCACCGTCTGTGTGTCAGGTCAGAGCGAGGTGGTGTGCGGCGCGCGAGCGTAGGCGGTGGGGATGAAGCCGGAGCGCCGCGACTTGGGCGCGTGCGCCCACAGCCAGCCCTCCACCGTCTGTGTGTCAGGTCAGAGCGAGGTGGTGTGCGGCGCGCGAGCGTAGGCGGTGGGGATGAAGCCGGAGCGCCGCGACTTGGGCGCGTGCGCCCACAGCCAGCCCTCCACCGTCTGTGTGTCAGGTCAGAGCGAGGTGGTGTGCGGCGCGCGAGCGTAGGCGGTGGGGATGAAGCCGGAGCGCCGCGACTTGGGCGCGTGCGCCCACAGCCAGCCCTCCACCGTCTGCTGCGTCAGGTCCGCGTACACCCACTCGCCACGCTTCACCGATAGGTCGTCTGGCGCCTGCGCCTGGAATGTTAACAAATATTTTCTAATAATACAAATAGAGTTAGTCAAGAAAATTAAAAAAAAAAATACTTTGTTTCTGAGCATTGAGTTTCGAATTTCTTACTACTACTAGAGTGATTGTTTAAGCCAAATCCTATTGTTTTCTGCGTGAGCAGAAAATTCATAAACAAGATAGAAACAAATGACAAGATAGATGTATTAGTGATTGGCACAGCCGACACCCGCACATAAATATATCATAATCAATAGATTCATTTAAATATAGTTTATTTGTTATATGTAAATAATTTAAAGTAATGTATAAAGTTCATATTACAAAATAAAAATGCAAACAGGCCTCAAATATTTTATTTATCTTCTATTTTATTATAATCGAAATGAAATACTTAAAAAAACAGCATGATCAATGATTGAAAAGTTTACATGTCTCATCACTATCAAATTTAACTGTCAAAAGATGCACCACGCGATGCACCGACGTGTCACGATTTGCGAATTATAGGCTTGATCTATACTAAGAAGCGATTCAATAATCTAGGTTTCTGAGCAAGTTCGTTCCCGATTCGAAATTAATATTTTTTTTTATATACTTTATTCCACATGGGTTTTGGGTACGAATTTGCCAGTTGTTCGAAATTTAAATAATTTTTTATAGTAAATTTTGTTCACTCCACATGGCCAAAGAAAATGACATGGCCTCAGTTCCCCTAAAATTTTCAAGTTATAAATAAAATATTTAAAATACCACGAACTTACCTTGTAATCATAAAGCATGACTAGCTCAGTGCCGTGGTACCGGCCATCGCTATCCGGAGCGGTGCTGAGGCCGGTGGTGGTGGATAACATGGTGGTGTTAGGATTCGAAGCCGGCGGAGACAGCAACTGCTGGCTGTTATCTTGTTGAGTGGCTGCAAACAATCATACTAATATTATTAATGCGAAAGTTTGGATGTGAGTTTGTGAGGATGTTTGATACTCAATCACGTAAAACCTAGTGGACGGATATCGATGAAATTCGGTATATGGGTAGAAAAATACAGGGAATAGCACATGAGTACTTTTATCCCGAAATTCTCTAAGCCCTGGGCGCGGCTAGTAAAGAATATTTTTTTACTTTTTTATGACAGGATCAAATTCACAAAAATTAATCATCAAAGTCGTGAAAATTTACTTACCCTGCACTACTGCTGGATAAACAAAGCCGGATGGTATAAAGCCCTCTTGCCCGTCACTTCTCACTATCCAGTACCAATCTGGGTCTTCTCTATTGAGCACTGAAATTAATGGTTTCATAGCAAAATATTAATTGAATTGCTATCTATGAGTACAACACACAGGAAAAATATTGTAATTTTTGATGGACGACATATAAAATTATTACATACATACATATAATCATGACTTTATCCCTTACGGGGTAGACAGAGCCAAGAGTCGTGAGACACGTAGGCCACACTTAGCTGAATAGTTGGCTTTCTGATGGAATGGAGATTTAGATATAGTGACAGGTTGCTAGCCCATCACCTATGAGTGGAGGAATCCCCAGTTTAAAGCCCTTTCCCTCGATTAACTTTTACAATCTGTGTGGGAAGAGAAGCAGCTGGCACATTCTATGTTTTTTTCTTTGCTCCCAGACCAGCATGGAAGTATAAATAAAAATATATCAGTAAAATAAACGAAAAGTAAAAATAATTATTACATTTAGGTGAAAGTGTCCACTAGTTGTAAGCAAGTTTAATAATTTATGGAGAAAGTTTAGTTAGACAATCAAAAACTAACCTGTAACAAATTCTCCTCTCTCAACGTCAACATCATTCTCATCCCTGGCGGTGAATGTGTACAGCACCACGTATCGACCTGATGGGTCTTTGCTGAAAGGACACGCTTCTCCCTCGCTGCCCAGCTCTGAATGCCCGTCGTTTGTCGCTCCGTCTGATACTGACAGCCTGGAAATATGAATTAAAAAACATTTCTGGATCTCTATGACATTTGCAAGAAAATCCAGATTTTTATAATAAAAAATACTAGGATTAATTTTCTCTTATTTGTTGAACAAGTCCCATATGATTTATGCTTAGGCCTTCCTCATAAATATGGCTAGGCTATCACACAAAAATATTTAATTTTTTTAAATAAGTAGGTAGTTCCGGAGATGCTAATCTCAGAGAGATGTTCGACAAACAAATTCTTCAGCTTTATTATATTTATATAGAATGCTTACTGTGAGACATCTCTGTGAGCTAAATCCGTAGGGGATCTACTTCTAGGCAGCTTTTTCTTGAGATCATGAGGTTCACACGGAGCACAGTATGAGTGTGGTATGAACCCTTCTCTTCTAGACTCTGCTACAATGACATAAACCCAGTCGTTCTCTCTGTATAGTACATTTACAATTTGGCCCCTTTTTACCTGAAATTTTGAATGAATATGATGAAGTACAAAAAAATTAATGAAATAACTTTGAAGTTAAGAGACGATAAAACTTTATATACTGCCTTTATCAACTGTATAGCTGCCTATCTATTATCGAATCGAATACATAAATAAATGGAAATTCAATTCATATTCGCATAATCACATTATGTGTGCTTGCACATACATAAACAACATAAATCACCTCTATTCCATCTACTTTCAAACTGGAATTATTTCATTTCTAAGGACTGATCAGAGATGCTGCAGTCAAATGCAGAATTTACATAACAGTAAACATGAGCACTCCAAATTTATAATATGTTCATATACAATTTTATTTCTGTACTGTTATATACAGAAGTTTAAATTTAAATACATATGTTTTGTTTACCTCAAGTTCATCATCAACACAAGGTGCGAAGTCATGGAGCACCACCATCTTGGAATCTGGACTGAGACCATGTTCCTTCTCAATGCCAACTCTTACCAGGGTTTCAATACTTGCAGACCCTGTGATCCGGCCCATACCAGGACTGAGTCCAGAGCCTGGCCTTGATAGATCTTTGTCTGAATCACCACTGCTGGCTAAAAATTATATAAACAAATCAAGGATAAAACCTCTATACATTATGGCTTGTTAAACGCAAGAATACCGGGTTTACTGATATTTATTTTGTTTGCTAATAAAGTTGGAGTATCAGTAAACATAATAAGATGAAACATGATAAAGTTTTAAAACTGGGGGCGTTAATATCCATTCAGAAGTTATGAACTAACGTCATTAAATCTATCTTATAGATCAACATGAAGTTTGGTCATTATGAGATGTTTAATTACAAAAGTTCCCACGGCTAAAGCTACAAACTGCAAGTCGTTTGTCAAGTGCAACAGGAACAAAATTAAATTTTCAATATATTTATAATTATGTAGAAAGTATGGGGTCAATGACTTAAAAACTTATGAAGCTTCGTGGTACTCACATTTCTTCTTTTTCCCCCTTCGTATCCTCACAGGACATAAAAATGCCATTGTTTATTGATCTTAAGTTAACACATTCATCACATATACTAAAATTGTTATAAATACATTGTAGAATCTTTGTTTAATCACGGTTCTACAACATTTTACGATTTTCACACGGTTTCTACCTGTCAAAAAAGTTCACCAAACAAGTTTTTTTGAATGCGTTTTGTTTCTCTTTAGACTCGTTCATTTTTGAGAAATGTCAAAGCGTTTTGTTTCACTTTAAGTTAGCACTAGTCTTTTACCAAACTCCGTGCAAATACACTGACAATCGTATTATAACCTATATTAAACTTGAAAGTTTGTGAAAATGGTTTGTTGCTCTTTCGAGTACAAAATACTGGACGGATTTTGTTGAAACTCGATACCTAAATACACGGGTAGATTAATAAAACCGAAAATAGCACTTGTTCTCGCTACGGTCTAGGGTACATTTTATCTTGAAAATCCCACGGGGGTGGAGTCCCAGCCAGGGCATAGCTACAAAGATGATAAAGAATAATATGCGCACACTCGTTTCAGTCTTAAAGGTGCACGCAGGCTCTTGAGGTACGATTTGTTATCAGTTAATCATTACATCGTACCTACTATTATCATGATGGTAATAGGTAATAACAACCTAGTTCGCTATTTAGTTTGTGGTGATGATTGTGACTCTTGGCTCTGTCTGCCCCGTAAGGGACAAAGACGTGATTCTATGTATGTATGTGATAACTATTAGAATGCAATTGGTAATAAATTAACCCAATATTTCGGAGTCATAGGTTTAACATTAATAAATTCAAAGCCAGATAGTTCTTGTTGTATTAGGTATATTCATTTTGGTATAAGGCAGTTCAATCAAATTTAAATATTTTTGCAATATACTAACAGCATTTGGCACATTATGTAAGTACAACAAACATTCAACAACATTATAATATTAAGATAGCTAAATGTACATAAGTAGGTACCTACAGCATGGCAAAAACGAGATCAAATTGGAGTTTAAAAGTAATAAATAATAGATGACTCGGCTCGCACCGCACTTTAAATTTAAAATCTATGTTGAATTGTGGGTAGCTAAAGTGGTGATGGTGACCAACATTTTTGAATATTTATTTTTGGCAGACTGTAGGAACATATTTGACACGACAAATGTAATTGTAGATACAAAAATACATACATTTCGAATAGGATTTAACTATACAAACCAAATAAATATAATTTTATGTACTTACATGATAAAATCGTACAACATTAATTATAATTTTTTGCGTTCTTTTGCATTTGTTTTTAACTTGTATATGAAGTTACCCATGTAACTGTACTTTCATGTTTAAAACGATAATTATAGGGAAGAGGATTTACTTAATTAAGTACTTAGGTAGAAAAAAAGGAACATTAATAGGATTACTTATTATTGTCATCCTATCTGTCTTTAGACATAAAGGCATGATATTTTTCACAGCTGATTTAAAGACCGAAGACTCAAATATCTGATATAATTTTTTACTGGATCCCTACCTCAACGATTTACTGAGTGATAAAAATCTTGATAGACAGATGATTGACCTATTAACTTTTGTACGGAACTCTCAGGGCGCCAGTCCAATTAACACTTGCTCAGTTAAATATCCAAATTAATATAGGTACATTTTTTTTAAATTAGGTACCTACTGTATTTATATTAATTTTGTTGAATTTAAATAAGAATAATATATTTGTTTACTTTTTTATTATTAGATAGTAAAATAGGCAATATTTATTTGCAAATCAATTAAAGGTTTTTCCTTAATTTAAATACCTGTTATTTTAGCACATTAAATGTCTCCGTACGCCAGCACCATACAATTACAAGCTCTCATCTACATATTTATAAAATATACAATCTTTCATAAACTTTTTTATTTTTACAAATGTTGCGTATCAGTCAGAGAGTGCCATTGCTCGTGTCGATGGTCGGGGAATTTGATGCAGTCCATCCAATGCTTGAGTCTCCTGCCTTTACTACTGGATCCTAGGACTAAACTGCCCAGAAAATCATTCGGCTTCCCATAGTCCTTGTCCCAAACAGTTAAGGTCAGATTTTGCCTGGAAAGCTCCGTTGGACGGGTTTCGAAAAGGAACTCTTCATTCCACACAGGATTCAAGTTTCTCCATTTGATCGAAGTTTTGTGTTTCTTGTGATAAGGGTCGGGATCTAAATGTCTGAAAAAATACAAGATTGTTAATGTAATTCGTTGATATTTGTAGCAGGAAGATGTGATACTTTTGAGAATTGCAAAATTGGAATTGCACGATCCTGATGCCAACCGCTTCTAACTAGTTTATTTGGAAATACTATGGAATGGACAGAACTATTAATTTGATGAATGGATTAAAGTATCTGTTGCTATCTTGGGGCATGAGATCTGCGGCCCATAGTGACAACCACAGAGTGACAACCAGTGCCCGTGTAGCAGAAAGCGAGCAATATGCGAGGGCCAATAGGTTCTGCGGTCGAATTTCCCATCGATTGATTGCAAGTAGGCACTTACAATTTGACAAAAGGATCTGAGTATCCGTTGCTGTCTTGCGGTGGGAGATCTGCGGCCCTGCACAGAGTGACGACTAAGGCCCTCTTCTTAGTACTGTAGCAGAGAGCGAGCAAGATTCGAGGTCCAGTAGGTCCTGCAGTGTTGGCCCCCGACAGCGCTAGGCGGAGCTGCACGGGCGACTTCGCGCATTCCCGCAGGGCTACAGTTGCTGAGCCCATTTCGTCACAGCCGAATCTAGAAATTGTAAGTTATAAAATTTAACCAGGTATGTCCAGGGTGGTATTTTTGATTAAATTAATTTGAATAGGTAGAGATTGACATTGTAAGAAGTTATTTAAGCTGCATTTAAAAATTTTGATTAAGTTTTTCAAGAACCTAGCATGACGATAATTCGTCATTTGCTTAAAGTAGAGTAGTCATTAAGAGTAGATACCTATCGTCGTCAAACAAGACGATTTCCAAGGATTTGCTGGATAGATCAGACTCTGTGATGCCAAAGAAGTGGAGGGTTTCGTTGAATTCAGGATTTTTTGTTTTGTGCACAGTTTTCGTGCGAAGTCTGTTTGAATAGGTGCCTTCTGAAAATAAAGAAAAGCAAATGAGGAGTGCGCTTAACGAAATTATCAATGAAAGAGTGTTGATATTTCACCACATAATAAAGAAACATGCTACGAGTAAGTACAGATTGCTTTTCATTATAAAAAGTGTGTTCAGTAGTCAGAAACCTATTAATTTTTAACTAAGTATCAATTTTTAGTTAATGAACAGATGATAATTATCAATAAACTTTACCTCTAGGCAACACTTCCAATCTGCAAAACGGGTCGGACAGTCCCGTCATGTCCATTCCGATGAGACCTCTCGCTCTCAGCACCATCACAGCCAATGAAGACGTGGGGTTTTCATAGGCCAGCTTTATCTCCAAAGTTCCGAAGCCTGCATCAGGTATTGTGGGAGGTCTCTCTATCTGGGCGATAGGCTTTTGTTCTTTCCGCGCGTTTCGCAGGCTGTACGCGCTGCCTTTACTACCAGTTCGCTTCAAGGCCGCCAGGGGACGCTGGTTGAGGCTGTCAGTGCGATGGAGGCTGAGCCCACTCACACCATGAGTCAAGATGTCAGTCTCACTCCAGTCGTAGTGGGAGTCCTGTGAAAGAGTAGCTTTTATAAATTTCGAAAGCTAGAATTTCATTGAATTTCACATTTTCTCAAAGGAATATTTAAAATGGACATAATATGTTATCAGCACAAGACATATAGTATTATTTTATTTACAGAAAGCTACCATGGACTGGACTGACTCACATGTATAGCTTGGAATCGGACTTTA
Source organism: Ephestia elutella (assembly GCA_018467065.1). Taxonomy (NCBI): domain Eukaryota; kingdom Metazoa; phylum Arthropoda; class Insecta; order Lepidoptera; family Pyralidae; genus Ephestia; species Ephestia elutella. The sequence goes on along the minus strand of CM031579.1, from coordinate 8,090,629 downwards.
GCCTGATCAATTGCGTAAAAATGGACTCACCGAAGCTAGACAATATTTTTAGGTAGATATCTATACATATAATAAAACAGTAAAAATATTTTGTCTGTACATTTAGTATTTTTGACTGAAATGGATAGAGGGACACTTAAAATGAATAATAGTCTGTCTGTCTGTCTGTCTGTATGTATGATCACGCTAATATCCGAAAGTACTGAACCGATTTGAATGAAACTTTTTGTTGTATAGCTATTAAGCCTGGGCAACATTTAGGCTATAATTTATTTTGAAAACTGGTACACCTGATGAAGAACCTTAACAGAACAGCTAAACTATAAGAATTATGAAAATGGTTCCTTAACAAAAGTCGTTCAACCTGATGAACATTTTCTGATGACGTATAAAAATTGAAGATCTGGAACATCTGATGAAGAACTGCAAGAGACCAGCTACACCATAACATATATGGAAATGGCGCCTTATTAAAAGTCGTTCAACCTGATGAGCAATTTCTGCTGACGTATAAAAATTGAAGATCTGGAACATTTGATGAAAAGCTCCAAGAGAGATTTTTCATCTAAGCGAAACTCACGCGGGCGAAGCCGCGGGCGACAGCTAGTGTTTTATATTTCCGAATAATTTTATCTTTTTATCATAAATACAATACTCAATTTATTATGTAAAATACTACGGTAATTTTGTTTTGCCTATATTCCGGTCTGTGAAAATAATTTGCCATGAATTTGCCTACTTACTTTACCTACGTCACTGTCAAATTAAATTCACGTTACTTTACTGATGTTATATAAACGCTTCTACAAATATTATTTCTTTGAGCAAAAAGAAAGGAAAAGGAATAATAAAACAGCAAAAATAATCAATTAAATTTGATGTAAGTATAATAAAACACAGCAAAGAATAATTTAGATTTTAAATTAAATAACTGTAAAGCATTAACATTAAGATTATATGTTATTTAAATATACCTATATAATATAATTGTATTTTTTTTAGTTTGTACTGCCCTCTGTTATATTGTGTCCTAAATTAGATATAAAGTATCAATTTTGTATCTACTTTTATCATTTTACATTACACAGGGCACAACGATCGAGCATTGACGAATGTCAATAAAACACATTACTCTCCTTCAAGCACAGTCGAGTAAAAATAAAGAATGATGGCTCCTAACGATGCTTAAGCTATGCCAATAAATGACTTGATGAATCCATTAATTTTATTGCGCTAACCATGCCATGGAAGGAACAATTCAATCAATTAGGGCTTATAGCACTATTACAATGACTTTTAGATATATTAATAATATGCATTCAGGAAGATTGGTTCAGTAGATGAAGCGTGAAGAGGTAACAAACAAATAAATAAACAAAGAAACTCACTTAAGGGGGGTTAGGCGGTCAGCGAAAATTCATATGAAGCGGCTGAGGCGGGGGAGGACGTCCCGGTTGCGCGCCATTCACATTTTTATCAAAAAGTTAATAGAAATGTTTAGTTTTTCAAAAATTTAAATCAGTCACGAAATCGAAAAGGTAAAATACCTTTGTGTTGGTGATTTTAAAACATTTTTTATTATAAAACACGGATGTTATCTGTATTCATATGAAATTTTAGAGGTAACTTCAGGATTTTTTTCTATCGAGCAAAATTTTTCCCATCGTGTTTTGGAAACAGTCCTCCCTTTAAACATACGTTCTACATATCAGAAATTTCAGGGCGAAAACTCTTCAATTCTTTAAACAGCAGCTTATAGAAAACAGCCAATATTGCCGTTTTCACTTACTGAGAGCCCTTAAGCATTTATAATATTAGTTTAGGATTATGTTTCTAATATACTTCTACCCTATTAACTACTCATGTAGTAGCAATCTAAGTTTGTAATGTTCGTAGAACGTTTGCAACTACGAATGATCTACGAACTTCGTAGATCATTCGTAGCACATGAGTAGCACTGTTGTAGATCACTCGTAGCGCTCGTATTAAAATAACCCTGGGGTCCTATTGGGAAAAGTGCTACGATTTTGGGTTATGCAATGCCACAATGCCTGGGACGTTATAGGGACAAACTGAGTTCAACAAGCTCATTAGCCACTCAAGATCCGTCTCAGGGCGAGGGAGAGGGTCAAAGTTCCAAACTCCCTGCGCTCGGTAAAAAAATCTAGTGACTACATTTGAGATACAAAGCCAATTTTCTTGTCCCCGTTGTCGCTATAGATTTTTAATTCATAGTGAACAATCTCCCAACACCCGTTTAACCACATTATCCTTCCACCACAACTCATTTTCTCAGTGTAATATCTACTATCGCGTTAATTAGTTTAAAATTAGATTGGCATCGGTCTGCGAAGCCAATATAATGTATCGATGTAATGTACTGTATGCGATTGTTTCGAACGAAATCAGGTACTCCTTTCAAATTGCAAACAAGGAAATATTTAATTATGTAACCTGGTTGTTACTGAATTCGCACGCAAAAGAAACTTATGACTTGACGTCATTTTGGTAGGCAAAATATTTTGTTTATTATCTGAATCACCCATTAATATTATAATAAACGTACATACAATAAAAGTAAGTGTGTAAGAATCACCCTGATGTCAAGGACACAGTTCGTACACCGCCTGATGCTCTTTGACGTGGTTTGTCGACCGCTAAAGAGAAATCTCAGGACCAAGCGTTTGTATATAAATGTACAAGAAAATAAATAGTACATATTTTGGCACGTTACTCAAAACTTTATTTTTAACATAAGGAAGCTTTATACTTAGATTTTTAATCTAAGTAGAAAGCTTCCTCAATTTATTGATCACTCGCCAATGTAGGAAGTTTCGAAAGTCCTAAGGGTAAAATGAAACTCGCGTAGAAAAAGCTTCAATTTTTATTTGTTAATTGGTAAACCAACTGTGTACGCACAGTAACTGTAATAATGTTGTTTTTAACTAATTCAAGGGCTCAAAATTTAATTTTTTTATGGTACTTAGATATGGGGAAAATTTCATCTGAGATCATTAACTACTGATACGCATCCTGATATTCCTCTTAGCATATGCGTACGTGACCGACAGTACAGTCAAGAGTCAAAAGTGCAGTCAAAATCTATAAGGCAATATGATCTTTCAGGCTAGGCAATAAGGTCTTCGAGGTATAACTGCACTTATGACCGTTGACTGTAGTACCTCACTGAGTTTTTGGCAGAGCGTCTGGAGAAATGAGACGCGGAGTGACCTCAATTAACCCGGAATCAATAAAACTCTATGAAAATCCTCCCGCCCATGACCTCCGGCAGGGCTGGCAAATAAACTGGGGTTCACAATTATATAAATAAAGTACCCCAAAGTAATCGTTAATATGGATTGACGTTTTCAGAATATAACTAACTTTAGCCTCATGGATAAAACAGCAGTAGTTCCGAACTGGAAGTAGCACTGGGATAATAATGTGTATAAATCACAGGTCTATCGATGTATAATAAATATTCTTTACAAAAATAAAAAAATATAAAAATATTTCATTATACCCCATATTTTTATTTTGTGTTTAAGTATAGGTAGAGGTCCGTAGAGACATCCATCGTCCGTTAGCATCACGACGGAGACCACCTAAAACAAAACAGGTGGTGAACGTACCTGAACGACCCAAACCCAAAGCTTCCACCATCCACAGTCAGGCCAGTATACAAAAAGAGAGAACATTATCCAAGGAAAACCCAGAGCTGAGTTCTCAGGTGTAGATATAGAAAGAAAGAAAACAGAAAAATCTTTTTTCGGTAAAAAATCATATAATTTACTACAGATATTATTCATCTCTGTCCTTGGGCAAGATTGTGGTCAAGAAAAAATATATATTCTTATACTAATCTTAGTATAAATAAATATATAGGTTATTAAGGAGAACACTGCTAAAAGGTTATCAGCTCAGCAGGCTTTATGTGGTGGCATAAGCTACAACGCTGGTTTTCAGCTGGTATTGAAGACTCGACCCCAAGTTAAATGAGATAGGGGATGAAAAAAAAGAAGAGGCAACCCTAGCAACAGCCTCGTTTTTCCAAGCGATAGATATGATGACGCACAGTGACGCAGCGACGCGCCAGCAAAATCTTCCTCCCGAGATGACGACGAATTATGTCTGTTATGTAGTAGTTTGATGTAGGTTTAGAGGGCACACAATATGAATAACATTAGGATTGAACGTTTTCCTGGAAATAACAAGCTAGATTGGTTTGTTGTTCCCAAATATTTAATTGTACAGAAATTCTCATATATTATTTATCAAAATACTAAGTAAAAGGTTCTGAAGATGTTTCGATGCTTTATACTGTTTTACGTAAAATCTTTTGCGCAAATTTTGATAATATTTGGTACACTAATAGTGTAAAACCGTAGCATAAGACGGCACTCGAGACTTTATGAGGGTGAAGAAAAATGTTTTTTTTTCTAAAATACACTACAATTTTCCTAGAAATATGGAAACATAAAAATTACGCTTTAAACTTCGAATGATTCGACACGACACACGTGACACGCTATGTACGAGACACGCAACAAATTAAAACCACTATAAAAGGACCACAAAGATGTACAGTCTGGGACTAAACACCTTGGAAATTTTATTTAGTTGATGTTGTAAATGATAAGAGTTAATAAGTTTATATATGCGTGCTAATTACGGACTGGTTCGAATAAATTTACCTAGTTGGCGTAATGAAAATGCTGACTCTACGATGTACGTGTCTCGTACACTATTTGATATTTGTTTTTTCCTCCTTTGTTAGTTCTGCTATTTAAAAAACACATTTGTGAGTAAAACTAAATATATACAGCCTTCAACAGGCCTGCTCTTGGCACCAGCATCCTTCATTCTATTCCAGAATAGGTCAGGGTTGTCTGATAATTCCGTCGCCTTCCGACATCATTTGTTCTATTTATCGATAGTACACGAGACAATAAATAACAAATCAGGGTGTCGATTCTGCTTACGTTTACGTCAGTTATAATTGTGTCTCAATGGTGTTTCAGTAGTAGTTATTTTTACCCAGTACTTAATAATCATTTATTCCCGTTTACGGGATGGTCAAAAAACATATTTTCAATTACATATAAAATTCTGGCTGTGGGGTTAATTAGGAAGTTGTTAATAATTATTAAGTTTATAAACTTTCATAATGTCAAATTACTATGTCATTGAAATTAAATAAATTGCTACCTGAAGGAATTCTATAACACGTAACATTCTGTCATCAATAAATTATTCACTGCTTTCTTATTAAACCTTCGGGATAGTAGACATTCTTGTTACCCGTATCCACACCTTATATAATACTTTGTACCTATGTAAAAAGTAAAAACCTCTATAATTAAAAATCCATCGAGACACGATTGTGATTTCACATTATGCAGAATAGACACCCCGTATTCATGAACCTAGTAATCGTGGGTGGATTTGCCGGCGTCAACACCCTAAATATTTTCTTAGACCTTTTCACTTGCGTCTATAAAATGTACTTTATTGATTCAGTATAAATAAATTAGTACCTATATAATTAAAATGCTGAAGAATGCGCCGCTGTCGCGGGCTCTCCGGACATTGAATGCCATAGCACTTCAAATAGATATATTCAGCTGCACTCTGAATGAATTTACAAAAGTGGCCTTATTTATTATTTGCTATCATAGTAATTAATTGTTAAATTTAGTCAAAACGGAAGATATGTTGTCGCAACTATTGTATTAGGAGAATATCCTGTAAATGATAGTCTGTAAGAGTTGAAAATAAAATAAATAAATAAAATATTATCCCTATAATTGTCCGTCTAACATTTCATTGCTCAAACCTGCCCCTGCAGGTTTGAGCAATGAAATGTTAGACGGACAGTCAGACGCGAGTGACATTATAAAACGGTTTGTTTTTATTTTGAAGTAATTTGTATTTTAACCTAGATGTATAGAATATTGGGAAAACAAATCTAGGTAAAGATTTAAGATCAGCAGTGTTTACAAACAACAAGGCAATACCTATAAAAGCTTCTGAATGGATTTTTGAGCAAAACATAACCTGCTAAAGCAAGTAAGCAGGCAGCTGAAGAAAGGTCAAACTGGTCGAGTGATTAGGCAAGTTTTGGCCTTTGTTTTCATATTACGGAGACTAAACATCATCTATATACATATAATAAAACAGTAAAAATATTTTGTCTGTACATTTAGTATTTTTGACTGAAATGGATAGGGGAACACCCAAAAATATTTTTTTGGAATTTCTTGTCTGTCTGTCTGTATGTATGTAGGCGTTTTACGCAAAAACTACTGGACGGATTTGAATGAAACTTTTTTGTTGTATAGCTATTAAGCCTGGGCAACATATAGGCTATGATTGATTTTGTAAACTGAAACACCTGCTGAAGAACCATAACAGAACAGCTAAACTATAAGAAATATGGAAATGGTACCTTTGCAAAAGTTTATCAATCTGACGAGCATTTTCTGTTGACGTATAAAAATCGAAGATCAGGGTCATCTGATGAAGAACTCTAAGAGACCAGCTACACTATTACATATATGGAAACGACGCCTTAGCAAAAGTCGTTCAACCTGATGAGCATTTTATGCTGACGTATAAAAATTGAAGATTATGGAACATCTGATGAAGAACTCCAAGAGACCAGCTACACTATTACATATATGGAAATGGCGCCTTAGCAAAAGTCGTTCAACCTGATGAGCATTTTCTACTGACGTATAAATATTGAAGATCTGGAACATCTGTTCCCGTTCATCAACATATATACCCGCTGGATACGGGATTACCAAATGGCTAAAATTTTGAGTACTGGAGTTTAGGTTACTACAGTTTGGAACACAAAAAGATTTTTTATGTAAGCGAAACTTACGCGGGCGAAGCCGCGGGTAACAGCTAGTACGAAATAAAAGACGTATTTTCGTTCGTAGGTGTCTTTGTAATCCCGAGAAGAAAGCCCCGACTAGCTAGTAAGTAAGTTTATTCTCAGATTACCTAAAACTAACTTAGTAGAATAATGTACAAAATTATGTGGATCTCATTCACAGAATTTAAGAATACATAATTAATATAAACCAAAGAAAAGAGGCACAGAGAGGCGTTATTTTGCCGCAGTCGCCGCCTGACATAAGCCACAAAGGTAGCTCTTTACACACCCACAATTGAATTGTATTTCAGAATTTGCATTTTTAAATTAGTCGCGACAGATATTTTCATATACAATATTACTGGGGGCGCTACTATCAGCCAAAATTCTCATTACACAAAAAGTTACTTAGAGGCCATACCTAATAATCATCCCTGATGAAAATATAATTAATTTTGATGATCTTAGGTCCTAAGATCATCAAAATTAATTATATTTTCATACTTGAACAACGTGAACAAATTCAACATTGTTTTTACTTGTGGAGCAAAACTCAATAAGCTTGTGTACATAAGAGTTTCAAAGGAATTTCTTCAAAAGATTTATTGGATAAAATGAAGTTAGGGACGAAGAAAATTATTTTTATATTTAACTATATGTTTGGCAGTTTAATATGATTTAGGAAACACGTAATTCCTACGTAATGTATAAATTTTCTACGTTATTGGCTAAAATTTGTGAAATACCAAGTTATGATTGCAAATTTACGTAATAGGTATTAGGGTAATGTTGTAGAATAAGGAATTTACAGAATCTACTCGTCTCCTTTACCTAGACATAATAATGGGCTGTACTATAAGATATAGGAAACGTATCAGGGGTTTTTATTGTAGGTAGATAAGAAAAGCCGAAATGTTTTTTTTTTTATTTTGTCTGCCTGACTTTCTATATGTACTTACATGCATTCGCTAAAATTGCCTAATAAATTGAGTGCAGTTTTTACAGTTAAATTGCGGAAGGTGAAATCTGTATATCTGAGAAACATTATAGACCTCATCTCTGTCCTCGGACAAGATTGTGGTCAAGAGCAAACCTTTACAATACAATCTTTAATTTAAAAAAAAAACACTGCATCTGATACTCATTGCTAAATCGAAAATATTGTGAGGGAATAATACTTAGTACTCATAACATTTATAAAATGAGATGTAGATAGATCAGGGGACGAGTGGAAACCTCAAAAATTTGAGGATACGAATAGGCACAGGGCGCGAATAGGGGACCGGTCAAGGTATAGTCCGATCAACGAGGAGTTTCGTTGTATGGAGACTTCCGAATAATTCATCTGTCTATGAAACTTGGCACATGGTGAAAATAGGTAAAACTGATTATAGATATACAATAATCTAATAACTTTTATTACGAGAAGTTAGGTATTTTTACCTAAACATGAAAATCCTTAGCTCTCTGTGAAAAATTCCTCCGGCTGAAATTCTTTCTGTATACGTACCTATATACTACTTAGAATATGTATATAGAAGAATCTAATTTTTTTTCCACTTCAAAAATACCCCAAATTTAACTTTTAACATTTTGCACTATAACTTCTACTGAAAAATTGCTCTGCTCATTTTTATTTTTTAATATGCTTTTATATGTTCAAATGCATAGCTTTTCTCAGTTATCTAAAAGTTTTTCATTTTGAAACATATTTTTTTAATATTTGCTTAATTACGTTATATGAAAAATTTCTCCGTCCATTCTTATACATCTATTGGTCATTTGATTATATATTAAAACAGATTCATCAATAATCTAACAAATTTTCGAACGGTAATATACTTTTAAGGAAATACTAAACGGCAGACGAGATGCAGTTTGCGGGCTAAAGTCAGCGATAAGTTCTTAATACTACTACCGTAAGGTTGAAACGGTAACAAAAGTTAGGCGCATATCCGTAGCGAGTTTTTCATTACCTTTAATGTTTATGTCTTAACAAGAAAGTAGGTAGGTATATTTCGAAATAAAACACCCTATTAGTTTAGGGTATATAGTACTCTGTGGTTTAGGTAAGATAACTTTCTTTTTTATTAGGTATACAAAAGCATGTGTAGGTAGGTACATGTTTTTGTATACCTAATAATTTTAAATTATAACTACAAGTCACACGGTGAATTTAGATAACTTTATTCTTCCGTCATTATTAAATTTAAATACAAACAAGACAAGCGTCACGTCCCACCTCAGAGATGGTTTCTTCCCGGTTTAAACCCGGGAGGATTGAAACTTTCCATTTCTTCCCGAAAAGCTGGAAAGATAAAAATTCTGAATTTGGTTTTTCGAACTCTATTTCAGAAAATTAAGGGGGGTTAGGCGGTCAGCGAAAATTCATATGAAGCGGCTGAGGCGGGGGGGGACGTCCCGGTTGCGCGCCATTCACATTTTTATCAAAAAGTTAGTAGAAATGTTTAGTTTTTCAAAAATTTAATCAGTCACGAAATCGAAAAGGTAAAATACCTTTGTTTTGGTGATTTTAAAACATTTTTTATTATAAAACACGGATGTTATCTGTATTCATATGAAATTTTAGAGGTAACTCCAGGATTTTTTTCTATCGAGCAAAATTTTCCCCATCGTGTTTTGGAAACAGTCCTCCCTTTAAACATACGTTCTACAATACATATCAGAAATTTCAGGGCGAAAACTCTTCAATTCTTTAAACAGCAGCTTATAGAAAACAGCCAATATTGCCGTTTTCACTTACTGAGAGCCCTTAAGATATAAAATACTATAAAAATGTTATTAAAATCATTAAAATGTATAATTTCATTATCCTAGTGCAGTTACGGATAGAATTTAGGCCACTTCATCCCCTCCCGACTAAACCGTTATTGTATATTGTTCAATGACTATACTATTTTATGAAATTTTGCAAAAAGAATCCTCATATGCCATAAGTCAAAGTCAAAGTCATTTTTTTTATTGAAACTTGGCCTTCAAAGAAGGCTCTTTTTCACGTCGAAAACTAATTATTTAATCATAATATATTATGTCTCAAAGCTACCAACTACTAGCATTTCGGAACGACCACTGCTGAGAAGAAATGCCGAAAGAAACTCATGAAACAGTCTTGGTCGCCCAACATGCCAGAGGGGCTATTTATTAACTTTATAGGTACATACACTAGATTGTGTACAGTCAAAAATAAAATATAAGAAACAATTATAAATATAATAAAACATGTTATGTTTGTGATCGAGTAACCACAATGAAATGGTTAAGAACAAAAAATAAATGTCGAATCAAAATCGAGCAGACCAGTTCCCCCCGGCAACACTAAGTGAGTAGGTACTAAGAAAGGAATTTTGGAAATTTGAATTCGAAAAAGGGGGTTCAGAGTTTGTATAAAACTTCGTCATTTTTGAAGCTGTACTTCTGAATATTTATATTAATGTTCTTACTTAGATAAAGTTTATAATGTCATTATCAAATTCAAAGATTTTCACCCCTAAAGGGCTAAAAATTGAGATGAAAGTTTTACTGACAGACAACGCACTGCCAAAACCGCTAAGGCAAGAAGCATGACATTATGCACAAATATTCCTCAAGTAGCGTAAGTGAGTACTAAGAAAGAACTTTTGGAAATTCAACCCCTAAAGGAGGTATAATATTTGTATAAAACTTCTTAATTTTTCAAGCGAGACTCATGAAATTTTAGATTTACGTTCTTGGTTAGTAAAAAGTAAATATGACATTACCAAATTCAAATATTTTAACCCACAAAGGATAAAGTGGGGATGATAGTTTGTAATAACAGACAACGCACAGCCAAAAACGCTAAGGCAAGAAGCATGACATTTAGCACAAATATTCCTCAAGTAACGTAAGTGAGTACTTAGAACGAACTTTTGGAAATTCAATCCTTAAAGGGGTAAAATGAGGGTATAATATTTGTATGAAACTTCTTAATTTTTTAAGCGAGACTCATGAAATTTTAGATTTACGTTCTTGGTTAGTAAAAAGTAATAATGACATTATCAAATTCAAATATTTTAACCCACAAAGGATAAAATGGGGATGATAGTTTGTACTGACAGACAACGCACAGCCAAAACCGCTAAGGCAAGAAGCATGACATTTAGCACAAATATTCCTCAAGTAACGTAAGTGAGTACTAAGAACGAACTTTTGGAAATTCAATCCCTAAAGGGGTAAAATGAGGGTATAATATTTGTATGAAACTTCTTAATTTTTTAAGCGAGACTCATGAAATTTTAGATTTACGTTCTTGGTTAGTAAAAAGTAATAATGACATTATCAAATTCAAATATTTTAACCCACAAAGGATAAAATGGGGATGATAGTTTGTACTGACAGACAAACGCACAGCCAAAACCGCTAAGCCATGAAGCATGACATTTTGCACAAAGATTCCTCAAATGACGTGGTAAGTGAGCACTTAGAAAGGATTTTTGGAGATTCAACTCCTTAAGGGGTATAAAGTTTGTACGAAACTTTGGTCATTTTTGAAGCGAGACTCATGAAATTTTAGACTTACGTTTTTAGTTAGTAAAAAGTAATAATACCATTACCGAATTTGAAAATTTCACCCCATAAAGAGCTGAAAATGGGGATAAAAGTTCGTACTGACAGACAATGCACAGCCAAAACCGATAGGACAAAAAGCATTTTGCAAAAGCACAAATATTCCCCAAATAACGTAAGTGAGCGAGCACTTGTAAATTACAGGTGAAATAAATAAATTATAATTAGTATTTAAACATTTATCTAAATTCAATTACCCAATTAATTTGATATTAGCTATGAAACCACAGAAATATCTGGGGCTGCGCATGAGTAAGCTTATTCCTTGCGACCGTCACGTTCCGCTGCTCGTAACAAAGTGCAGTCTTTTTCGGTCGTTTCGTTCACCACGCCTCGCCGCTGCCGCCGCGTGGGGCAAGCGTTGACGTCAGCGCTCACTAGGTAGCGCTAAAATCGTGTTGTAGCTGATACACTAAGAAAAGATTTTTGGAAATTCAACTCCTAAAGAAGTAAAAAGGGTTAAATTTTAGATTTAACCGTTCTTAGTTAATTAAAAGTAATAATGCCGTTATCTAATTTAAAAAATTCTAAAAATTCAAGTACGGTAGGTTATTTAATTAAATTAAGAAAATTATTATTACAAAATCATTCAATGTCGTAAGATTTAAAAAAAAAAAACCGGCCATGCGAGGCACACTCGCGCACCGAGGAGGATTCCGTACCCGCAAAGCTGCATCTCACGTTATAGCTCTAACTAAAAGACCAAAAACATACTTAACTTTGTAGTTCGATCCCTAAGATTCATACTAAATCCAGCGCAAAAATAAATTTGTAGCACTTTTTTTAGACTTTCAACAACATAATATTTACAATTTTCAGATTTATTCATGTATAAGTACTGTTAGACCTTGCTTTTTCTTTTGTTTCAAATTTCATAATGCCTTAAAGGCAACGGGAAGTATCCCATAGGTTTTGATTGCTGCCTGAAATCGCAATGGTCTTACAGTACTTGTACAGGAATAAATCTGAAACTGAAAATATTTAGCTGAAAGCTAAAAAAATCGTTTCCTCGCAGATTTTGGGAAGAAATGGAAAGTTTCGGGAAAATTGGGTTTTTGCCCAGGATTAAACCCAATCTTTCCGCAGCAATTATCTCTGTCCTGTCTCGTACAAGTCGGACTTGTGTTATGGGATAACTCAACGATACTATATTTTATAACAAATACATATAAAAAAAATATATAGGTATAGATAAACATCCAGGTCTATCTTGACCCAACCGGGGATCGAAGTCGGGACCTCCGGTGTGGTGTGGCAGTCCGGCGGCGGCGGGGCGTGATGACCATTAAACCACGAAGACGTCAGTATTTCGAGCGAGACGCCTGCGCGGCCGGTCTGTACCTCTAGCACGAACTGGGCACCAGCAGGCACCGCGCTCTACAGCGCGAGCGCCCCGCACCCCTCTGCACTCCCGCGCGCCCGAGCTGCTAAGTGGCCACGCGCGCGGCAATACTCAGCTTTACAATTTTAATTTAATTCTTTTGTTGACTTGACATTTATTTTTGTTTAAATTAATGATTTATATATAATTTGTTAATTGATATTTTAAAACCTTGGTATTTAGTTGAATTTTAATTGGATTATTGAAAAATCTATTATACTTAATAGAGCTACCCCTAACCAAGAAACGTAGTTAATTTACCTGAGCAATTATTACCACGACGTTATTATAATATTGTAAAGGAAAATCTTTTATATAACTTATAAAAGCTATTTGTTTTAGTAAATAAAAGCATATTAAAAATTATATATAATTATCAGAGCAATTTTTCAGTAGAAGTTAGTTACCAGCTACGGGCATGCACCAACTTTATTACAATTTCAACCTTACGGTAGTAGTATTAAGAACGTATCGCTGACTTTAGCCCGCAAACTGCATCTCGTCTGCCGTTTAGTATTTCCTTAAAAGTATATTACCATTCGAAAATTTGTTAGATTATTGATGAATCTGTTTTAATATATAATCAAATGACCAATAGATGTATAAGAATGGACGGAGAAATTTTTCACATGACGTGATTAAGCAAAAATATAAAAAAATATGTTACAAAATGAAAAACTTTTAGATAACTGAGAAAAGCTATGCATTTGAACATATAAAAGCATATTAAAAAATAAAAATGAGCAGAGCAATTTTTCAGTAGAAGTTATAGTGCAAAATGTTAAAAGTTAAATTTGGGGTATTTTTGAAGTGGAAAAAAAAATAGATTCTTCTATATACATATTCTAAGTAGTACATAGGTACGTATACAGAAAGAATTTCAGTCTGAGGAATTTTTCACAGAAAGCTATAAACGATTTTCATGTTTAGGTAAAAATACCTAACTTCTCGTAATAAAAATTATTAGATTATTATATATCTGTAATCTGTATTACTTATTTTCACCATGTGCCAAGTTTCATAGACAGAAGAATTATTCGGGTTTCAAAAGCTTCGTTGATCGGACTAGTATGAGAATTGTTAAAAATATGTAATTTTATGATAGAATACATATAATTAAACACATTTTGCGACTTTTCAGCACGAGTTTATGATCCAGAGCTAATTTATTAGAGTTCAAACTTTTAGGGAAAGTCCATTTTCTAAGCGTATGAATGTACATTTAGTCAGCATTTTGGTATCGTCCGAACATCGCTTAATATGTGAATTGTTTTTTGCTATATCTTGGGAAATATATGGATGTGATTCTTTTACGGATGATTCTATTGTGAGCTTTCAAAGAAGCATCAAAAAAAAGTTGTCCGGTCCCCTATTTCAGAGGACTAATGAGTTGGGTACCAACCCGTAGAAAGCATGAGTTGTCATTTTGTTACTTAATTATTTTATGTTGCTCTTCGATAATTACCAAACCGTGGTAGGTAATTAATTTTGTGTCAATCGTCTCTCATCGAGTGGATGACTTAACATGGAAATGCTATTTATATTTATAATTATATAACATTAGACTAAGTAAATTTTTAAATGGAAATGTCTATGTTTTTCATTAGGTCATTTACTCACAAATATTTTAATAAGAAATTGTATTTTCTTAAAATATATTACAAGAAACTGAGCTAATGTGTGTTATTACGGTCAAATGTATCTACTTAATATACAGTGAACGTTATTTGCAGTTGGCTTCTCTGTCAGGCAGAATAGAGCTATGTGTTTATACAAGTACCTAACAATACACCTACTATAACACTATTCAGTATCCCAGTGTTATTCTAACACAAAGTTTAGAGTTCTATTCACATAGTTACAAATTCTATATACCTAACTAGCTAGAAACGATAACGAACCACTAACTTTTCGACTGCTGCTAATAAATGTAAAGTTTGTTAGTAAAATAAATGTTAAGAGAACAATTTTTTGTAGTTTCGTCTATCTTGACGTCAAAAGGATTTTAATATAAAAAGATATAAAACAAGCGCACATAGTTTAATATCGACATAAATATATACATAATCGTATGCATTATTGGATGCATTGATGCATCAATCAATGAACGTGATACAGTGATACACGTGTCACTATGGACGTAGAATGTGGTTCATTGGTTGCGAGGTAACTGTGGAATTAATTAAATTCATGTCTTTATTTCATCAACAAGCTAATTATTAAAAATAAAAAACACGACTGACAAGTTTTTACACAAAAAGTACATACAAACATATAAGTTATATACATTTTTGAAATCGCCTTTTAAAGCCCTTCAATTTGATACCCTACTCGATAAGATTGATCAAATTTTATTTATTTGGTATGCTATTTATCGCATATATAATCCGCCATTTTGTTTTTATGATGACGTCATATAGCCTATGTCACTCGGAGGAATGCAAGGAATCTAAAAATACCTCTCACATCAAAATCTGTTAAGCCGTTCAGGACTTATGGTGGAATAAAGAAACTTACATACATACTTACATACATACATGAACCCTGAAAACATAACACTCCTTTTTTGGTCAGTCGTGTAAAAAGAGTCTTCATTACAATAAATAGAGTTTGAAATCTCCTTTAAAGCAAACAAGAGAATTTTATTGTTGTGGAAGGTCGAAATTTCCTAACACAGGTTAGGCAATTTCGATCTTCCACAACAAAAAAATTTAAAAAAACATATTTACAAATTAATTAAAAAAAATAATAATAATAATAAAACTAAAACTAAAATTAAATATATTTACAAAAATGCCAGCCCCGACAGGTCGTTGCCCTGAGGTAAAGTGCCCAGAAGGCTGGCAGCATTGCCACGTTGAATGGCAATGCTTAATCTCTGTGCGAGATAAATACCAGCCCTCTGGTCACGAGAAACCTCAATTAATTTTTGGGAGATGGCGGTATAAAGTTTGTGGGCTGAAGGTCCCCACGGTCCTAATGTCTCGACCCCAAACGGCTCAAAAATGTAGAAATCACCGATTCCTGCATATTTGCGCCGTTTGAGGCTTTCGGCAGCAGCCGCTGCAGCGCCGGCCTTGGACCCCGTAGCCGGGAGGTGGGACAGCGCCAAGGTATCTACACATGTGGCATCCCATACTAGGGGCCGTCCCAACCTCCAGGGCACAAGGGTCATTCCATTTCTTTTCACAAAAAAATTATTTAAATAATACAAAAAAATTATTAAATATATTCAAAATTATAGTTGCATACTAAATATATTAAAATAAAAATAATTTAAGTATTTTTTATTCCATAATTCTAAGTCAATGTATAAATATGACTTCATCTTATCGACAAAGAGGCACATATTCAATGATGTCTCTGTGATCAATGCCGTAAAAACAGGAAGCGATCACCGAATGGTAAGAGGCACATTGAATCTGAGAACGAAACTTGAAAGGTGTCGACTGATGAAGTCTACGCTCCGACCAGCGCCCATCCAGCTCCAAAACCCCGAGAGCTTTCAGCTCGAGTTGCAGAATCGCTTTGAATGCCTGGGAGACTGCGAAAATCTGGACGATTATAATGACAGGTTCGTGCAAATTGTCCAAACAGCTGGGTCTAAAGCCTTCAAAACCCGCTGCTCAAAAGGAACCAAAAAGATCTCGGACCTCACCAACAAACTCATGGAAGAAAGACGAAACTTGGTTCTGCAGTCCTCTGATGGTGCTGCTCAGTATCGACGTCTAAACAGACAGATCTCCAAGTCCCTAACTCACGATTTGCGCCAATTCAATACCGACCGTATTGAAGAGGCGATTAAGCGTAATAAGGGCTCAAAAGTTTTTGCAAGGGATCTGTCTGTTGGTCAAAGTCAACTGACCAAGCTGAAGACTGAGGAAGGCAGAATCATTTCGTCGAAGCCGGAGCTGTTGGAAGAGGTTGAGAAGTTCTACGGACAATTATACGCGAGCGTACGCGCACCTGTCATAAATCTGGCCAAAGATCCAAGAGCCAGATTGACCCGACACTACACCGAGGATATCCCAGACGTCAGCCTATACGAGATTAGAATGGCTCTCAAACAGTTAAAAAACAATAAGGCACCGGGTGACGATGGAATCACGGCTGAGCTTCTGAAAGCAGGTGGAACGCCGGTATTAAAAGCTCTTCAGAAGCTATTTGATTCCGTCATACTCGAGGGACGAACGCCTACGGCATGGCACAGAAGTGTGGTGGTACTTTTCTTCAAAAAAGGGGACAAAACCTTATTGAAGAATTATAGGCCTATCTCACTTCTGAGCCATGTCTACAAACTGTTTTCGAGAGTCATTACGAATCGTCTCGCTCGCAGGTTTGACGACTTCCAGCCTCCCGAACAAGCCGGTTTCCGAAAAGGCTTTAGTACCGTGGACCACTTACATACGCTGCGGCAGATTATACAGAAGACTGAGGAGTATAATCAGCCATTATGCTTGGCGTTTGTGGACTACGAGAAAGCCTTCGATTCGATCGAGACCTGGGCTGTGCTACAGTCTCTCCAACGGTGCCAAATTGACTATCGATATATCGAAGCGCTGAAGTGTTTGTACGAAAACGCCACCATGTCGGTCCGTCTCCAGGATCAAGGCTCGAAACCTATCCAGTTGAAGCGAGGGGTGAGACAGGGAGACGTTATATCTCCAAAACTGTTCACCGCCGCCCTGGAAGATGTTTTCAAGCTTCTGGACTGGAGCGGACTCGGCATCAATATCAACGGCGAGTACCTCACTCACCTTCGATTCGCTGACGATATCGTAGTCATGGCTGAGACCTTGGAAGACCTAGGCACAATGCTCGATGGCCTCTGTAGAGCTTCTCAACAAGTGGGTCTAAAAATGAACATGGACAAGACGAAAATCATGTCTAATATCCGTGTCGCACCCACTCCTCTAAAGGTTGGAGACTCTACACTCGAAGTTGTTGACAATTATGTATACCTGGGACAAACAGTTCAGTTAGGTAAGTCCAACTTCGAGAAAGAGGTCAACCGTCGAATCCAACTCGGCTGGGCAGCGTTCGGGAAGCTTCGCGATATCTTCTCGTCCAAAATACCGCAGTGTCTCAAGACTAAGGTCTTTGACCAGTGTGTGTTGCCAGTAATGACATACGGAACAGAGACGTGGTCGCTTACTATGGGCCTCATAAGAAGGCTCAAGGTCACCCAAAGGGCGATGGAGCGCGCTATGCTCGGAGTTTCCCTGCGTGATCGAATCAGAAATGAGGAGATCCGTAGGAGAACTAAAGTAACCGACATAGCCCGCAGAATCGCCAAACTTAAGTGGCAGTGGGCGGGGCACATAGCTCGCAGAACAGATAGCCGTTGGGGCAGAAAAGTTCTCGAGTGGCGACCACGAACCGGAAAACGTAGTGTTGGCAGGCCTCCCACTCGGTGGACCGACGACCTGGTGAAGGTCGCGGGTTGCGCATGGATGCGGGCAGCGCAGGACCGGTCGTTGTGGAAATCCTTGGGGGAGGCCTTTGTCCAGCAGTGGACGTCTTTCGGCTGAGAGAGAGAGTATAAATATAGAAATACATAGTTACGTACGCTGTAAAACGTTCGAAAATATTTAATTTATTCCCTGGCTTTGAAGTAGTTATCCTCCCTGATTACCCCAGGAATTTGTTTTTTTTTTTGTATGAGAACATATACTTTATAAGCACCTTTTTGTCTTATAAAAAAAAAGGTCAAAACATATCCAAACATGCAGCTGTACCTATAAAAATATCGAAACAGTGAGAGTTTTCAATATCCCAGAATTCTCATAAATATTTTAATTAGATATTATTTAAATCTTGTACATCTTTGAACACTTCCATTATAGTCCCTCAATTTGCCTGAAGCGCGTTATGTAAACCCATTTATATTCATAACCCGTTCATCGTTAATAAAACCTTTTTGAAAAATTACTGGTCCTTTCAATGACTCTTATAAATTATGTGACATCGGTGGCCATTCAATTATGTTCCAACTATTTTTATATTTAAGTCCATAGTTATAAAAATACATTTTTCTTGTAGACCAACATTTTATTTCTAAAAGCTGCGCAATTTGGATCCTTTCGTTTGCTCTACCCGAACGCAATATTTATTTATGGACCCGAAATAAATATAATCGTGGTAAGTTCCCAAGTAAGTCCGCAAAAAATGTTTTTCAGGACTGGCAAAGTGCGCATGACGTATTTGACGTGGCATGTGTCCACAAGGCGTGATAATATGTATTTTATGTAGGTATGTGTCCACAGATAAATCGTAACCACTTTTCTGTTTTTGCCTGTTTGCCCACGCAAGTCGTCCATGTTGTTTGCCTTGTTATGATTCCGAGCTAAATTTACTTGATTGATTTGATTAAATGTTCGGGCGTTGCTACTTGTCAATATTTTATTAAAGTGAGGAAATTTCTGATAAGTAATGAATTCATTTTTAAAACCATTCTAGAAGTTTCACCGGATCCTCAAATTAGTATCTACTTCGAATTAGACAAATAAAATCAGGACCACATCTATTGGTAGCTGCTGTAATTCAGTTTGGGCTTCGCAAACAACCCTCACTCACATATTTATCTACTTATCTATTTACAGTGTTTCATTAGAGAAGTTGAAAATAGCTCACCACGCATCATAAGATTAGTTTTATTTATTACTAGCTTTCGCCCGCGTGAATTTCCCACGGGAACAGTGCTTTTTCCCGGGATGAAAGGTGCCTATGTCCTTCTCCGTAGTCCCAGCTATGTGTATGCGAAATTTCAGGAAGATTGGTTCAGTAGATAAAGCGCGAAGAGGTAACAAACAAACAAACTCACTTTCGCTTTTATAATATTAGCACAGCCTACCTATATGGTTCATACAGTCGGTCATCGAAAGCCTCAACGCGGAGCAATCGTGGGGGGTGCGAGGGCGGGGGACGGAGGGGGGCGTACCGCACGGCCATACTAATTTCATTTTCGATTTAGTATGGCAGTGCGGTACTAATTTAAGGGTTGTATATTTTGAAAAAACTTGTGCGGAGCAACGCCGATTAGGCAGAGTCCCTTCAATCCAACAAAGCTATTTAGATGACATACTCATATCTTCCGTATCATTTTCCACCCAACTCGGAACCGACTAGGTGACTACTTTTTTACTTTTTATTTTTGGATCCAAGATGGCCGATATTTTTTAATTTTTTTTATAATATGTGTATCGTTTTATAGTTTTTTGGGAACGCTGATGACGAAAATAACGCTTATTTTGAGATCCAATATGGCGGACAATTTTTTTTTAAATTTAACATATGGGTATGGTTTTATAGGTGTTTGAGGTCTCTGATGACGAAAATAACGTTTATTTTGAGATCCAAGATGGCGAATATATTTTTTTTAGATTTAACATATGGGTATCGTTTTATAGGTTTTTGGGGTCTCTGATGACGAAAATAACGCTTATTTTGAGATCCAAGATGGCGGAAATTTTTTTTTATAAATTTAACATATGGGTATGGTTTTATAGGTTTTTGGGGTCTCTGTTGTGTTGTTATTGTGGACGCTGATGACGAAAATGTTATTTTCGTCATCAGCGTCCTCAAAAACCTATAAAACTATACCCATATTGTAAAATTTTAAAAATAACGTGCGCCATCTTGGATCCAAAAATAAATCTTATTTTCGTAATCAGCGCCCCCGAAAACCTATAAAGCGATACCCATATTGTAAAATTGAAAAAAAAAAAAAAATGTCCGCCATCTTGGGTCCAAAAATAAACGTTATTTTCGTAATCAGCGTCCCCGAAAACCTATAAAACGATACCCATATTGTAAAATTGAACGATATCCATACTTACTGCAAAATTGAAAAAAAAAATTGTTCGTCATCATGGATCCAAAAATATAAACCTCATCCCGAAAATTGGCCACGGGATGCCAGGCAGATGTATGTCATCTTAGCATCCTGGCGCGAGGGTCACGCTTTTTATGTCGCGGCATTCGAGTCGATTTTACTGTCTAGCCGCGCCTAATAGATGTATACATATAAATATGTCGGCCATCTTGGATTAAAAAAAACACAATCAACAAAAATTCAAATGGCGTCTCACCACTCGCACCCGTCTCCTCTATTTTAAATAATAATAAAAGTACATGCACTTTTGTGACAACCCTGACACTGCTGTGTCGGATCACGCTGGCGGCGTGACCGTCATCATTAAGGCCGATGGACAACTGTATGTCTTATTAAACTGTGATGTTAGTTAGGATATGTAGCTTCGTAGAATGCGTAAATAAGTTACTTTGTATTCATGCTAATCTTTTCGATTACTAGTATGTAGTTAGGAATATATCTATACATATAATAAAACAGTAAAAATATTTTGTCTGTACATTTAGTATTTTTGACTAAAATGGATAGAGGGACACTTAAAAAGAACAATAGAAAGCAAAAAAAAATTTTTGGAATTTCTTGTCTGTCTGTCTGTCTGTCTGTCTGTATGTATGTACGCGTTTCACGCAAAAACTACTGGACGGATTTTAACGAAACTTTTTTTGTTGTATAGCTATTAAGCCTGGGCAACATATAGGCTATAATTCATTTTGAAAACTGGAACACCTGATGAAGAACCATAACAGAACAGCTAAACTATAAGAAATATGGAAATGGTGCCTTAACAAAAGTCGTTCAACCTGATGAGCATTTTCTGCTGACGTATAAAAATTGAAGATCTGGAACATCTGATGATAAGCTCCAAGAGACCAGCTACACTATAACATATATGGAAATGGCGCCTTAGCAAAAACCGTTCGACCTGATGAGCATTTTCTGCTGACGTATAAAAATTGAAGATCTGGAACATCTGATGAATAACTTCAAGAGACCAGCTACACTATAACATATACGGAAATGGCGCCTTAGCAAATTTGGTTAATCTGATGAGCATTTTCTGTAGACGTATAAAAATCGAAGGAAACAGTTTGGAACACAAAAAGACTTTTCATCTAAGCCAAAATCACGCGGGCGAAGCCGCGGGCTAACAGCTAGTTGTAATATACTAGGGCTATTCACTCTAAATAAATAAAATTAAGTTCTTGCTAGTCCCGTTAATATCATAGTTGTATTTAAAGAGCGATAGTTTAAGAATGCTTCCATGCTGGTCTGGGAGCGAAGAAATAACATAGAATGTGCCAGCTGCATGGAACTAATAAGTACTTTATTACTTCCATGGCCAGCTGCTTCTCTTCCCGCGCAGATTGTAAAACTCAATCGAGGGAAAGGGCTTAAACTGGGGATTCCTTCACTCATAGGCGATGGGCTAGCAACCTGTCACTATACCTGAATCTCCATTCCATCAGAGAGTCTACTATTCAGCTAAGCGTGGCCTTCGCGACTCACGACTTTTGGCTCTGTCTACCCCGTAAGGGATAAAGACATGATTCTATGTATGTATGTATAGTTTAAGAAAGGCTCTAGCTTCTGAATAGCCTTCCTCATCATACACAAATAATTTTTCAAGTCGGACCAGTAGTTCCAGATATTATTGAGATAAAACCATAGAGCTAGCAAAAAAATTTTTTTATTTTATTTAAAGAATGATTTTTTTTTCTATGTCTATGGATAAAACAATCAAACCCTATTTTATTACATTTGTATTGGAATAAGTTCTAGGTTGTAATCAAACGAGAGCAAACGAAACTTTGTAAAGGTAAAAATTTGCAATCTGTAGATTGATAAATAGATTGTTTGTTAAATTCTCTTATCCGATTAGTTTGCCTTCTTCTTCAGAGCTTTGTCCCATCACTTAAATTGTCGTGACTTAAGTAAGTACCAATTTTCTTACATAATAAGTCACTTACCTTCATCATAAAGACTGGGAGACACTTATCCTTTACAAGGCTAAAACTTTATCCCTTATTATTTATTTCTCGCGCCAGTAATTGCTTCGAGTTTGAACGATACCACGTATTGTTTTCTTACTTTCTCTTCGTGGCTGGAATATAATCTAAAGATTGTTCATTACTCCCATTTCTCAAGCTCTTGTAGTAGATTATCCCAAACAAATGTAATGAACAATAACCTACTTTGGTTTGGAATGGAACTTATTCGAAACATGCCAAAATAACGCCTCATACACATGATGCTATTTCGGATATTTTGCTAAATACTTAAGGAGTCAACTTAAATAAGTTCCACCGTAGCGCGTAGCCGAAACGAAGTGTAGAGCGTCTACGAGCTGCTACGAGCTACGACTTTATGTAAACTCCATTCCTAATTTGTCCTAATTATGTAAACAATCTTACCATGTCTTTTTATGATTTGACAACAATCCATACTAATATTATAAATGCGAAAGTTTGGATGTGAGTTTGTGAGTTTGTGAGGATGTTTGTTACTCAATCACGCAAAATCTACTGGACGGATTTCGATGAAATTTGG
Organism: Ephestia elutella; assembly: GCA_018467065.1. Taxonomy (NCBI): domain Eukaryota; kingdom Metazoa; phylum Arthropoda; class Insecta; order Lepidoptera; family Pyralidae; genus Ephestia; species Ephestia elutella. The sequence continues at coordinate 8,067,340 of CM031579.1, read as the reverse complement.
TACAGAGGTAGATAATGACCTGGAATAGCACATAGGCTACTTTTTATCCCGGGAAAAAGCACTGTTCCCGTGGGAAATTCACGCGGGCGAAGCCGCGGGCAAAAGCTAGTATAAATTAAAATAGACTTTTTAGAAAATTACTTTCGTGGTTAATAAATGTTTTACTTTAGAATGTTTAGGTTTGAACTAATATTTGATTTATTTTCAACAAATTAAAAAAAAAAGTACTGTGAAGATTGTTTACATAATAGGACAAGTCAGAAAAAATGGAGTATAGATAAGCTACGTACGACTTCGATCAAGAATTAACAAGTCGCTTGTCTATTTGTTCATATCGAATCAAAGTAAGTGTCCAGAATAGGTTCGGTCAATGTATTTTTTTTGATATGTACTTACATAAAGAGAGCCAATAGATTTCCGACTGTCATTGTTGCTGCCCTGGCGTGAGAAGGCCGGCGCGTGGACGCTCAGGGGAGAACACGGCTCGGAGTCCGTCTTGTTACTGATGTATGTACTTACATGAGGAGAGCCAATAGACTTCCGACTGTCGTTATTGCTGCCCTGGCGTGAGAAGGCCGGCGCGTGGACGCTCAGGGGAGAACCCGGCTCGGAGTCCGTCTTGTTACTGATGTATGTACTTACAAGAGGAGAGCCAATAGACTTCCGACTGTCGTTGTTGCTGCCCTGGCGTGAGAAGGCTGGCGCGTGTACGCTCAGGGGAGAACCCGGCTCGGAGTCCGTCTTGTTACTGATGTATGTACTTACAAGAGGAGAGCCAATAGATTTCCGACTGTTGTTGTTGCTGCCCTGGCGTGAGAAGGCCGGCGCGTGGACGCTCAGTGGAGAACTTGGTTCGGAGTCCGTCTTGTTACTGATGTATGTACTTACAAGAGGAGAGCCAATAGACTTCCGACTGTCGTTGTTGCTGCCCTGGCGTGAGAAGGCTGGCGCGTGGACGCTCAGGGGAGAACCCGGTTCGGAGTCCGACTTGTTACTGATGTATGTACTTATTATGAGAGAGCCAATAGACTTCCGACTGTCGTTGTTGCTGCCCTGGCGTGAGAGGGCCGGCGCGTGGACGCTCAGAGGAGAACCCGGTTCGGAGTCCGTCTTGTTACTGATGAATGTACTTATATATGAGGAGAGCCTATAGATTTCTGACTGTCATGGTTGCTGCCCTGGCGTGAGAAGGCCGGCGCGTGGACGCTCAGGGGAGAACCCGGCTCGGAGTCCGTCTTGTTACTGATGTATGTACTTACAAGAGGAGAGCCAATAGATTTCCGACTGTTGTTGTTGCTGCCCTGGCGTGAGAAGGCCGGCGCGTGGACGCTTAGTGGAGAACCCGGTTCGGAGTCCGTCTTGTTACTGATGAATGTACTTATATATGAGGAGAGCCTATAGATTTCTGACTGTCATGGTTGCTACCCTGGCGTGAGAAGGCCGGCGCGTGGACGCTCAGGGGAGAACCCGGCTCGGAGTCCGTCTTGTTACTGATGTATGTACTTACATGAGGAGAGCCAATAGACTTCCGACTGTCGTTGTTGCTGCCCTGGCGTGAGAAGGCTGGCGCGTGTACGCTCAGGGGAGATCCAGGCTCGGAGTCCGTCTTGCCTTCGTTGCTGCTGTTGCCGCCGTCCTGCAACCATTCTTTTGTTGTACCAAAATTTTATAATCCTAATCCTATCCTATCCTAACTAATATTTATAAATGTGAAAGTGAGTTTGATTGTTTATTTGTTTGTTTGTTACCTCTTCACGCTTTATCAACTAAACCAATCTTCCTGAAATTTCGCATACACATAGTTAGAAGTACGGAGAAGGACATAGGGTACCTTTTATCCCGGGAAAAGGAACGGTTCCCGTGGGAAATTCACGCGGGCGAAAGCTAGTTTTAGATATATGTATACCTAACAATTTTATGATTTTTTTTCCGAGGAAAGCTGAGAAGCCCAGGAATTCAGTGGAACATGAGAATAATTTAGAAAGAAAAAAGCTTTTTTGTATAGTTTAATTACTTAGAATATAATATAATATTAGATGTTCATTTCTGGGAATACAGTTTCAAATAAGGATGAAAATGGGGAAAAGCCTTCACATTCCTTTGTGTTACATTACACCTACGAAGTTATAGCTCAAATATTTCCTCTAACTTCTTTCACAAGTTTATTTGAACATACGATTTGCTATTCGTATTTTATTCACTTTTTATTCGCCATCGCCAGTATTGCGGTATGGACTGCAGAAAAATCAAACACTTAACTTTATCGGAGCTCATATTATGAGCTTGTATTATTCAGATTTCTATTCATATCATATGTACTTATTGAATAATCACAATACCGCTAAACTTGAGATCGAAGTCCATTATGACGATGTTATCAGTGACGTTCTGTTTGTGCGCAAAGTTTCGGTTTCACTGACAGGTAGGTGGGTTGTATGCTATGCTAACAGATAAATATCTATGGATATACGTGTGGCATACTTATTATGTTAAGTGTTCTTGTCGTGGGGTCGGGAAGTATGCCCATCGAGCCAAAAATATTTTTGTGGACCGAGAACAAAAGGAACTTTGATAAAAAGATTAGCCAAGATGGGCGGGAGAAGAGTCAATGGAAATCAAAGAATTTGGGCAAGTTGATCTGCTGTGCACTGCTGCACAGCACAAAGGGGGTGCTTGCACATGAGAGAGAAAAAAAAATGGTCACTAAATATGATAGAGACATTTTTTTTTGAATGTTTGACGAGACTTATTACCTACTTACTTGACCAATTTGTAAAAAAGAGATTTGCTGAAATTGTTTCTTTGAGAGAATTTCCAAGAGGTAATATTTTCAAGAAACCAATATTTCATCTCAAAAATGTCGTAGCCGCAGTGTTCTAATCGGTTCACTATTGAAAATAAAATTCATTTTTCCTATATATTCTTTTATGCTTTCGTTTTCATCGCAATAAAAGACATCAGAGAAATTCTGCTGGCGTTCCAGCAATAATTGAGTTTATTACGTGAAAATTGTTCCTACCGCGGGATTGTTAATTAAGCAATTATGTCTAATGGACGATCATCATTTTACTACAAAATAAAAGTGAAATCCTTTGTAAATATAAATAATATTATTACAAAAGAAAATAAAAGTGAGTTTATTTATTTGATGAATAGAATATTTTTTTCATACATTAAGGCCTTTATTCTTCGAGGAGCGAAAGGAGCAGATCATTACGAAAGTGTTATTTAAGTAAAAGCATGTCCCAAAAGGAATTTATTATTAAAAATATTTATTCGGTACATCAGTGGCGTGGGGTGAAAATATTCAAAGGTGAAGCCACAGTGCATGTTGACAGTATGATAAAAGTGGCTTTAAAAAACACTCACACGCGCTTTATATATAGAAAAAAAGTGCGAGTCAAACTCGCACACCGAGAGTTCCGTACACGCAAAGCATCTCACATTATAGCTCTAACTGTTTAGTTAGAGCTTGTAGTTATGTTTAGTTTAAACTTGTAGTTTACAAGTCCAACTAATTTCAAAAACACACTTTACTTTGCAAATCGATCCTAAGATTCATACTGAATCCAGCGCAAAAATAAGTTTGTACCTAACACTTTTTTTAGACTTCCAACGACATATTTACAATTTTCAGATTTATTCCTGTATAAGTACTGTTAGACCTTGCTTTTTGCCAAATTTTATAATTTTAGGTCAACGGGAAGTAAGACAACAACCTATTTGTATGCCGCCTTTCTCATCATATGCCTAAGTGACAACAAGAAACAAAAATAAACAAACAAACATTTACCATTAAACAAACTACAAACACTATACAATATAACTAAATAATTGACCGAGCGAGCGAAGCGAGCGAAGGTCTCTAAATCGAGTTGGGGGCGAAACACATTGTTTGTATGTATGTATGTATGTATGTATGTATGTATGTATGTATGTATGTATGTATGTATGTATGTATGTATGTATGTTTGTACCGCGATAACTGCCGAACCGATGGTCAGATTTTGATGAAATTTGGTAGGCATGTAGGAAATATCAATAGAATTTTCAAGTTCGTTGGGCATCAAAATCGGTTCAGTAGTTTTTGAAATATTAATAAAAACGTCCACGATTATGTAGCAAACGAAACCATAGCGTGTTCTAACTTTGGATAACGCCATCTAGATTTTATTTAGGGAACTGAATTATGTTATTTTAATAGTCGCGAGGTCTACGTTCGCAGCGAACGACTAGTATACCACAATCAAGTTAATCGCATATCACAACAATAGATAATTAGCATAGGTACCCCCCGTGTGAGTGCAAACCAAAACGCGAATAGACTTAGTAAAAAATAATAAACCCGGCATAACAATCTATAGTTGTACATGTACATTCTTTTTTCCTTCATCTGAGGAATTAGCATGACATTAGACATTCGCGGATTATCGCTGTGATTGGACGAAAATTTTTCAAGCGAACAGGAACAACCAATAAGGATTCGTTGTAGGCTATTTTAAATCGGCTTGTATCGCTGTCTATATCGACGAGTGGTTGCATATGTAGTTGTAATGTCATTGTGTGTGTGTCACCATACATTTTAAATAAACAAATTCCCAATATTATTAGCGAGTTACTTACTACCGCGTCTCGCGTCCTGCGAAATAAAATCGTGCGTGTGGCGTTTGCGCGGATTCGAATACTAGAATAGCTATTGAAGAATATTTTTTACAAAGCGCGCAATGTGGCACAATGTAACTAGTAGTTCGCCGCGAACTTAGACCTCGCGATTATTACTCGCGTTTTTATTGATATACTCTGATTTCGACTCTTCTAACGTAATTCAGTTCCCTAAATAAAATCTAGATGGCGTTATCCAAAGTTAGAACACGCTATGGTTTCGTTTGCTAGATAATCGCGGACGTTTTTATTAATATTTCAAAAACTACTGAACCGATTTTGATGCCCAACGAACTTGAAAATTCTATTGATATTTCCTACATGCCTACCAAATTTCATCAAAATCAGACCATCGGTTCGGCAGTTATCGCGGTACAAACATACATACATACATACATACATACAAACAATGTGTTTCGCCCCCAACTCGATTTAGAGACCTTCGCTCGCTTCGCTCGCTCGGTCAATTATATCTCGCGCTCATATTAAATTATCTAAGGAAATGCCGTCGCTCGTCGGCTTATGGTAAGAGAGTGTCATATGGGTATAGAGTATAGATTTTTGTGTAAGTGTAGGCCGCGAGATTAAGCTATTATTGTTAATAATAAAAAATGTATATATTAGAATCTGCCAAGGGAAGCCGGTAGGAATCGTGTTCTAAGGACGCTTCGCCACTGCGGTACATATTGTCCATCCAACAACAACGCGGGAACATTGTAGATACTCGTAATTTTAAATTTAGAATCAACAAAGGTTAATAAATAATGTCTTGATGATAGCACTTTGATATTTCGGAACATTTTTAACAATTCTCTTTAAAAATAAAATGAAAATGATACAACCACAGAGTTATTTTGGATAAAATCACGATACAACACACAGTGCGCGGTATCCGCGCCGTCATATTTTCTTTCAGAATTTTCTTTATTCAGAAAAATCTGTGTCTGTTTTATTTCCCCTCGATTTTTCTAAAATTATAATTGAATTATATCATCTTACTTGTAAAGCCCTTGCGAGTTCCGAGTCGTTGTACCGGCCGGTAGCCCGTCTTTCAGGTAGGATGTACTTCGGGAGAGCCTTGAAGAACCAGGCGCCTGACTTCTTCCACATCTCCCTGGTCTCCGCACACAGGTTGCACATGTACTGTTCTCTGGAACAAATGGCAGATCTACTCCCATTGGTTTTATCTTCAGGGGATGGTGAAAGGTTAAAATGCAAAAGATTTTAAAAATTTATTTCAGTCACAATGGATGGAATGTCGGGTAAACCTGGGCCCTCAAAAATGTCAAAGACCCGGGTCGCAACTACGATTTTATAGCGAGTGAATGTGCAAGAGGAATATTACCGTGCATTTTTTGTACCTAAGCGTCTCTAAAATAAATGGTAAATCTATCTCCAGTGCATTTATTTTTTAACCTAAGTATATTTACTGGGCAAAGGGCGTTTTTTTTTTTTTTTTTTTTTTTTTCTTTTTCCATAATAAGGGCTTTCCATAATATCGTTTTCCAATCCCCTCTATATAAAGCAATCTCCGACCAGTTTTAAATAAAATGTTCTGTGTGATGTGACAAGTTCAAAAATCATATTCCAATCAGCAAGCTATTGGGTGAATTTCCCAAACGAGTTTTTCGATTGTACTTCTTGAAATTCGTAGTTTATAATTAAAATGGCGGACCGAATTATTTTTTTTTGTTAAGATAAGATAGTTATTGGTTTGTGGCAAAAATATAATTCTTTTGAGACTACTTTTGAGGGTAATTTTCTGTAATCGGTGGCTGTACTACTACTTTTCTTGTAGACAAAGTAGCTCATAATTTATCAAATATGCGTAAATCCAGTTTAAAACTTATCCATTTTTATAGAATATTAGTTCCATTATTAATATGAAGCATATTTTCTTACATAACTAGCTAAGTTTTTTGCTGACAGGTACAAACGTATTGTTTTACAAAACGTCCTGAGATCGGTGAGCAAAAGTAATTTAGGCCTAACATTACATATCAGAACGCGAAGGTATCCCCGCCCCTAATTTTGTTTCACGTCAGTTATGTGCTAAAGCGTATGTTTGTAATAAAATCTATGTTGTTTTGTCCGTTCGCCGCCGTAATATTCTAGCGCGTGCGGTAGTTTCATATTAGTAGCGTCGTCGCCCGCTCGGCCGGCGTCGGCAGTCGCGAGCGACCATTTTGAATTCAGTATTGTTTGGACATCGCGCGGGGAGGCCGCGCCGCATGAAATTGCTCGCGTGAATGGCATGGCGGACGGCCGCCATTTGTCCTGACATATCGGTTTGATTTTAATACGCGGAGAGGTCTCGCGTCTTTTGCTTGTTAACTAGTTTGAGTTATATTTGTGAATTTCCTGTTTGTTAAATAACTATTGAACGTTCGTGTTTGTGAAAAACCCTGTTATTGTGACTGTTTCTTGTGAGATGCGAAACGTGGCTGCCTGGAGGCGCCGAATCCCGTCGCCGAGTGGAACTGCTGGAAGAAACCTACGTATTTATTCTGGGGAAGAGATCTCGGGGTAGGTTGGGTGTTTAGGGACCGCATCCACTTCCGAAGACACTCGAAGTTGGATCTGAAGATTAAGAAGATTCAGTTTGGTAAGTGGTTTGAATTTTAGTTACTTAGTTATTAGTACATAGGGTTCTATAGCTCCCTTTATAAGCTATAGTGGTAGCAGACTGCGTATAGGTTAGGTTTTAGGCTCTAGTCGGACAGACGCAGTGCCGTATATAATCTTTACCGTCGGGTATCATCGGGCCTTTTTGGGGACCTATAGGTCTCCACTTAAAATCTGGTCTTTTTCGGTGAAGAGGTTCACGGCGCTTCGTTTGTCCGGATTCTCTGCGCACATTTTCTGGCAGCAGAGCGTAGTTGTTCTGCACATTTTCTGGTAGCAGAGCGTAGTTTATCTACCCTCTATTTGTTCGTTTGTAAAAAATAATTAATTGTTTGTAAAAATTATTAGATTTTTCTTAGTTTGTTTGTATAAGAATATTTGTAACCTTTTTTGTATTTGTTTGCGGTTTGTACCGTGCGTTCCGGGTTTGTGCCATTCTCATACCTACCGCGGTTCTTCGTGTAGTTGTTTGATTTTGTTGTTTTTTATTTACCTTTTGTTATTTTTTGTTTGTGACTTGACGCGATGGCGAAGGTCCCCAATGCTAAGGCGACACTCGCCAACGAATTGAGATGGTTTGTGACGGCCGGTGGACTCCTGTCCCGGAAGGACAGGGAGGCCGCTATACTGGAAAGAGCGGATCAGCTCCGCTCACGATTGAACAACGCGGAAGCGGCCATGGTGGCGCTTACCGAAGCCGACCTTACCCCGGAGGTCTACGCAGGTCACGTGGCGGACCTGGACCAGATCCTGAGTCTGCACGATGACATCGTGGAGGCGGCGGCCGCAATAAGGGCGAGACAGGCTGGCGGACCAGCCCCTCGCACACCTGTTAGACAGGAAGGACCAGCGGTTACTGGTCGGCTCCCCACCCTTCAGCTGTCCCACTTTGGGGGTAGGATGGAGGAGTGGGTGGCATATAAAAATATGTTTGAGTCCCAGGTCGTAGCACGACAGGATTTGTCGAAGGCCCAGAAGATGGCCTACCTCCTCTCCACTCTTGAGGGTGAAGCGCGGTCGCTCATCCAGCACCTCCGGGTGGAGGACGACCAGTACGACACGGCTTGGGAGTTATTGAACTCCCGCTACCAAAACTTACGTTTGTTAGCGGATGCGCACGCCGCACAGTTGATGGCCCTGCCCAAGGTGGCCAACAGGGCACAGTTGCGCCTGCAGTTGCTCACGCCCGTTACAGTGGCCTGTAACGCGCTCCGCACACTGGGGCTGCCGGTGGACCAATGGTCCTTTTTGCTGGTGCACATTGTATTGGGCAAATTACCCAATGACATCCGCTCGCGATTTGAGCGCGAGAATGCGGAACGGGATAGCACCACCCTACCAACATTCACTGACTTGGTGAAGTTTTTGGAGTTTGAGGCACGGGCGGCTGAGAATACCATGACGGACTCAGCGCCATCCAGAGCGCCTGAACGTAGGCCCCAACAGGGACGGCAACCGCCACCGCGTGGAGCTGGTGTGCGGGTTGCACACACGGCAGCAGTCGCGGGGGACGCGGACTGCCTGCAATATGGCCGGATGGGCCACAGCCTGCTGCAATGCAGGGACTGGCAGAGGCTGCCAGTACAAGATCGGCGCCGCATGGCAAAGCGGCATGAACTATGCTTTTACTGTTTGGGCAGTCACTATGCACGTGACTGTCCCAGGGCCATACCATGCAGTGCATGCCGTGGGCTGCACCACGTGGTGCTCTGCATGAACCGGAACGGGGATGGCCCCCGGTTGTTGAGGCAGGGGTCCCCTATGGGCGGGGGCGCTCCTGCGCGAAGCCCTCCACCATCGGATGGAGGACGCGGCTTCGCTCGTCGCACCCCCCCTTGGGAGGGGGGTCGCGTACCGGCGCGGGTCTTGGCGGACCGGGACCACGCGCCCCAAGGTCATGGCCAGTATGTGGCTGGCCAGGCCCCGGATAGGGCCCCCATGGGCGGGGGCCCTAGATCGGACGTGAGAGTGGGGACACCACCCTCCACGCGGGTTACCAATACCCAACACATGCAGCCGCAGCGGTTTTCTCCGCCGCTGCACGAGTACCCACGGCTGGAGTACCACCCGCCGTACCATAGGTATGGCCGGGCCGCGGGTTATGCCCCCCCTCAGATGGGGAAGTGCACTCGCCCGACATATTATCCGGGTCAGTGGCGCCCCCCTGGTTTGGAGAGAGTGGGGAGCCCGTAACTAGCTTGCTCCCTTGCTGGGACAGAGCCGCGGACGGTTCTGCTCCCTACCGCGGTGGTCCGCGTATGGGGTCGTGGGGGGGAAGCCATTAATTTGAGAGCTCTGTTGGACTCAGGGGCTCAAAGCAGTTTGGTTACCACTCGAGTGGCACACCAGTTAGGTTTAGTCGTGGAAGACTCGCCTGTGCCACTTCTTGGAGTTGGTGGCATACAAGTGAAGTGTCTGACGGGCCAGACACTTGTCACCTTTTCTTCGCTGAAGTCCTCCACAATGAGGATCACGACTTCGGCTATGGTAATGGATACCATTGCGGGTTGGCACCCCTCGACAGACATACCGCCGGGTGTGTTGTCTTTGGTTTCGGGTCTGGATTTGGCCGACCCCTTTGTCTTTCATCCCGGCCCAGTGGACTTGCTCCTGGGCTCGGACGTATTGGGTTGGATTTTGTTGGGTACCCAGAAAGCTCTGGGTTCGTCTTCACTGATGGCAGTGTCTACTATCTTTGGTTTCGCCCTGATGGGCCCTGTGTTTGATAATAGCACCGTGGAGGAGCCACCGGTCGTCGCATCTGCGTCCTTGGCCAAGACCATGCAAAGGTTTTGGGAGGTGGAGGAGCCACCTATGAGTTCCAGGATGGATCCGGAACACGCTGAGTGCGAAGCCCTTTTTCGATCGACCACGGAGAGGTTGCCCTCCGGTCGGTTTGTAACTAGGTTACCCTTTGTTGCCTCTCGTCCTAGCCTAGGGCAAAGTAGGGCGCTTGCGGAGAAACGACTGCTGTCCATGGAGCGACGCATGCAGCGTGACCACGTACTTCGCGATAAATATATTGAATTTATGCGCGAGTACGAGGATTTGGGTCACATGTCTCCGGCTCGAGTTGATTGGAGCTCAACTGAGCATTATTTTTTGCCCCACCACGCGGTGGTGAAGGCCTCAACAGGCAAATTGAGGACCGTCTTCGATGGGTCCGCACCCACTTCGAACGGGGTTTCGTTGAATCTGTGTTTGCATTCGGGTCCCAAATTGCATAGGGACATAATTGACATCATCTTGAACTTTAGAAGACATCAAGTGGTTTTTGGTGCGGACATCCGGATGATGTTCCGCCAGACAGTCATACATCCTGAGGACAGGCGATTCCAGTTGATACTCTGGCGTGAGCGCCCTGAGGATCCTGTGACGGTGTATGAACTCAACACAAACACGTATGGTTTGAAATCTAGTCCCTATATCGCCATCAGATCATTGCTTGAATTGGCAGAGCGGGAACGGATCCGCTTTCCCCGTGGGGCTTCCGTGCTGTCACGTGACTTGTATGTTGATGACGTGTGCACCGGAGCCCAAAGTATTGAGGAGGCCCTCCTACTGCGGGATGAATTGATTGAAATATTGAAGACAGGTAGCTACGAGCTACGTAAGTGGTTGTCTAATGAGCCTAAAGTTCTAGAAGGGATCCCGGAGGATCACCAACAGAACCCTCACCTGTTTGAGGATGTGGATGATCCCAACAGGATAGCGGTGCTGGGCATGCAGTACCAGCCGCTAACCGATATTTTTACATTCCAAGTGGACTTGGAAATACCAAAGGTCTGGACTAAGAGAACGGTGTTGTCCGTAATAGCCCGTATGTTTGATCCAAGCGGTTGGATCAGTCCAGTGATATTCTCTGCAAAGTGTCTTCTTCAGAGACTTTGGACTTTGGGCGTCTCGTGGGACGAGCCGCTGTTTGGCTCTCCATTGGATGATTGGCTCGAGTTGTTTTCATCGATTAAGGAAGTCAATCGGATTGCCTTGCCTCGTCGAATATTGCCCCCGGGAAATATCGAGCCAGCCTGCATGGCTTTTGTGACGCGTCGGAGCGAGGCTACGCCGCGTCAGTCTATATGCGGACAGTTGACGCCGATGGCCGGGTCAATGTCTCGCTTTTGTTAGGGAAGAGCAAGGTCGCCCCCATCAGGACTAGGCTGACTATTCCCAAGCTTGAGTTGAGTGGAGCTCACCTTCTCTCTAAATTGTTGCATCACGTTGCATGTGAGCTGGCGGCCACGGTCGAGATACGGGACATCTTCGCCTGGTCGGATAGCCAGGTCGCGCTTGCATGGTTGCGCGCGGCCCCACATACCTTGGAGGTTTTTGTTGGAAACAGGGTTTCCCAAATTCAAAATATTGGAATTGATATAACATGGAGACATGTGCCGGGAGAGCTTAACCCAGCGGACTGTGCTTCCCGAGGTTGTACGGCACCAGAATTGGTGTCACACCCGCTCTGGTGGGGTCCAGAGTGGCTGATGGGATCAGAAACATCTTGGCCTGTCTGTCAGACAGATGTTACTTCTTTGAGTTTGACTGGGCTCCGTGTACATGCTGTAGTCGCTGAGACGACGTCGGAGCCGGATTGGCTACTTGCTCGGTATAGTAGCTTGGATAAGCTTCTGAGTGTTACCAGTTGGATTAAGCGTTTCATACATAATTGTAGAAACCCACAGGCAAGGCGGTTGGAGCCGATTGCAGGTGCAGAAGAGCGCCGGAGCGCATTGTTGCATTGGGTCCGTGTCGTGCAGACCGGACGGTTTGAGTCAGAGCTTCGTATTTTGCGCGACGGACGCGCTAAGTTGAAGGGCGCGGTCGCTCGTTTGAACCCGTACATCGACTCGGATGGGCTTCTTCGGGTTGGAGGCAGGCTCCGGAAGGCGGATCTTCCATATGAGACTCGCCATCCTCTGTTGTTGCCCAAGGGCGGACCCTTGGTGCAGCTTTTGGTGTCTGATCGACACATTCGTAACGCCCATGCTGGGTGCAATGCTTTGTTGGCTATTTTGCAACGCGAGTTTTGGATTTTGTCTGCCCGAAGAGCAATCCGTAGTGTCCTGTTTCGATGTATTGCATGTTATAGGTTGAAGGCATCCACGATGCAACCACAGATGGGTGATTTGCCCGCTGATCGAATCCGACCTTCGAGACCGTTTGACGGCGTTGGAACCGATTTTGCCGGTCCCTTTTCGATCAAGGCTTCTCCCTTTCGTAATGCCCGTATTGTGAAGGGCTATTTGTGTGTATTTGTTTGTTTGGCCATCAAGGCTGTCCATTTGGAGGTGGTATCGGCTCTGACTACGGAGGCCTTCGTCGCCGCGTTGGATCGCTTTGTTTCGCGTCGAGGTCTACCTTCCCTTATTAGGTCTGACAATGGCACAAACTATAAAGGAACTGTAAATTATCTTAAGGATGTTTCTGTGTTTATTGATAAAAATTGTACTAGTTTAAGTCAAATTGCTGCCCAAAGGGGAATAACCTGGAAGTTTAGTCCCCCAAGTTGCCCCCATTGGGGAGGGATTTTTGAAGCGGCTGTGAAATCCGCAAAGACCCACCTCCGCCGCATTATCGGAGAAACGGCTCTAACTTTTGAAGAGCTGGCCACAGTGTTTTGTAAAGTTGAGGCGGTCCTCAACTCTCGTCCTCTCTGTCCGCTATCTCCAGATCCAAATGACTTGGAAGCTCTCACCCCTGGTCATTTTTTGGTGGGAGGGCCGTTGAATGCCCTGCCCGAATACCCGTGGAAGGATGAACGCGTATATCGGTTGTCGCGTTTTCAAATGTTGCAGCAAATGAGCCAGGACTTTTGGCGTCGCTGGTCGCTTGAATATTTGCATTTGCTGCAGCAAAGAGTGAAGTGGACAGACAGGACTGAGCCTCCCAGGGAGGGTGATTTAGTATTGTTAAAAGAGGCAAATTTGCCCTCATTGCTTTGGCGACGAGCTCGCATATTACGTTTGATTCTTGGCGGAGATGGCACTCCGCGTGTGGCTGAGGTGTTGGTCGACGGTTCGATTTTGAGGAGAGCTGTGACCTCTCTCGCCCGCCTTCCCGTAGAGTAAGCTAGCGGTCTGCTTCTCAGACCGGGACGGGGGGATGTTTGTAATAAAATCTATGTTGTTTTGTCCGTTCGCCGCCGTAATATTCTAGCGCGTGCGGTAGTTTCATATTAGTAGCGTCGTCGCCCGCTCGGCCGGCGTCGGCAGTCGCGAGCGACCATTTTGAATTCAGTATTGTTTGGACATCGCGCGGGGAGGCCGCGCCGCATGAAATTGCTCGCGTGAATGGCATGGCGGACGGCCGCCATTTGTCCTGACATATCGGTTTGATTTTAATACGCGGAGAGGTCTCGCGTCTTTTGCTTGTTAACTAGTTTGAGTTATATTTGTGAATTTCCTGTTTGTTAAATAACTATTGAACGTTCGTGTTTGTGAAAAACCCTGTTATTGTGACTGTTTCTTGTGAGATGCGAAACGTGGCTGCCTGGAGGCGCCGAATCCCGTCGCCGAGTGGAACTGCTGGAAGAAACCTACGTATTTATTCTGGGGAAGAGATCTCGGGGTAGGTTGGGTGTTTAGGGACCGCATCCACTTCCGAAGACACTCGAAGTTGGATCTGAAGATTAAGAAGATTCAGTTTGGTAAGTGGTTTGAATTTTAGTTACTTAGTTATTAGTACATAGGGTTCTATAGCTCCCTTTATAAGCTATAGTGGTAGCAGACTGCGTATAGGTTAGGTTTTAGGCTCTAGTCGGACAGACGCAGTGCCGTATATAATCTTTACCGTCGGGTATCATCGGGCCTTTTTGGGGACCTATAGGTCTCCACTTAAAATCTGGTCTTTTTCGGTGAAGAGGTTCACGGCGCTTCGTTTGTCCGGATTCTCTGCGCACATTTTCTGGCAGCAGAGCGTAGTTGTTCTGCACAGCGTAGGCAAGACGGACGTGTGCCAGATCGTCGCGTTTTCGCGCCAATAAGGTAAGTAAGCCATTTCAGTTTCTCCCGGACAATTTTTTCCTATGATCGGTGGTCTGATTTATCTAGTCTAAAAAGCAGTTATGTCATAGTTGTTGGATTCAAATACATGTAGTTAGAGTATAAGTTTAATTAACTGTTATTGAAAATAACGTACATATTATGCATCTCTTCTAATTTTTGAAAAAGTGCATTTTTTCTGACCTCGGTGTTCTGAAGTCGGTGGCATCGGTGGACATTTTTATCCACCGATCTCATAAAATCCACCGATAACACCAGAAAATTTGAATCAGTGGCATATGTCTGTAATCGGTGTCAAATTTATAATTTGAAGCACAGTTATCTGAAATCGGTGGACTGCTTTATCAAATCGGTGGGCAATTCTATCTTATCGGTGGCTTGTTTTATGGAATCGGTGTGATTTCAATTTTTTTTTCTAATATTTTATTAAGTTTTTGCATTAACACCTTAGGTTAAGTACTAAATCGTATTTTACATGTTCCACATCCCTAAATATATTTTCACTACGACAAGTTGAGTTTTAAATCATGAAATTTTCAATTTTTAATTAAATTTATTGGAACCTACAAGGTTGTTAAAAAATATATCCAGCATTTTAAAATATTTAAGGGAAAATATTAACAGCCAAATTTTGTTTAAGAGTGTATCACGTCCGCGCGCCCGACCGAGTTTAGGTATTTGATAGACCGCAGCTGGCTGTGTGCAAGTCACATGCACACATCGACGTGAGATTGCCGCCAACCCGAAGTAATAAGTGACATTATCCGGCAAAGAATTTGTTGGTACCTATATAATTATTTTTTCTTGCTTTACGGTAATAAATACTAAAAATAAAATTACGACCATTTTTTTTATGTAAAACATACTTGGCGTGACTTGGCAGTAAAATGGACACGAATGCCGCGACAGAAAATAGCATGACCGTCGTGCCAGGATGCTAAGATGTTAAATATCTGCCTGGCATCCCATGAAGGCCACCGCTTGTTGACTACTTAATAATAAGACTAAACATTGGTAACAGAAATTGTTTATTGGCCGCTGTTTATATTCCGCCCAGGCAGGGCCTTGTCTCTTATGAATCTTTTTTAAATAAGTTAAATAATTATCTACATAATACATCTATGGAATTTGTTGTAGTAGGAGACTTTAACTTACCAGAGTTGAGGTGGAAGCGTGCAGGTGTACATCTACAACCCATTTCTAACACGCAATTAAACTCCAAACATTCGTGCTTGGCTAACTTCATGTCATTACATAACTGTTATCAATTGAACCCGCTATTGAATTCGTCGAATAATATTCTCGATCTTTTCTTAACAAATAATATTAATTGCAGCCTCTCACCTGTAACTGCTACCCTGGTTCCTTCACATGCCGTTCATCCTTCCTTTCAGGTTTCGATGCCAGTCTCCGAAAATATTTCTAGCTTGCCTAGAAAATCTCGTATTAAATATAATTATAGAAACGCAGACTTTGAAAAGGTAAGACTCGAAATACTTAACATTGATTGGAATTACTTATTTACTAATTTGAATGCCGAAGAATCTGTTAGCTGTTTCTATGAGAAAATATATGAAATTTTGAAAAAATATATTCCGACTAAGGTTATTAATACGTCAAGTTATCCTCATTGGTTTACTCCGGAATTGATTCATTTATTTCGAAAAAAGAAAAATTTTGGGCACAAATGAAAAAAATTTAACAATGAATCTAATTATCATCTTTATTCGATTTTTCGTAAAAAATTTAAAGAGGCCGCTGAACGTTCTTATAGCAATTACATGAGCAATTTAGAAATGAAACTAAAAAAAAATTCAAAATATTTTTGGTCTTACATGAATAGAAGGAAAAATCACACCGATATACCTGACTCTGTTTGTTTTAAACATGACACGGCGAATACGCCAGCTGACATCTGTGCTTTATTTTCAAATTTTTTCCAGTCTGTATTTGAGCCATCTACTGTGCCAGATGACTTTGAAATCAATGATATTAAATTAGATAGTAATAGTCCTGATACATCTATTAATGATGTAATCATTCATAAAAACGATGTCCGTAAGGCATTACAAGCTCTTGATACTTCTAAAGGAGCAGGAGTAGACAATATTGATGCCTTCTTTCTTAAAAATACTGCTGAAGCTATTGATGAGCCTCTTTGTATTCTTTTCAATAAGTGTCTTAATGAAGGGGTATTCTAAGATCTGGAAAACAGCAAAAATTCATCCTGTTCATAAAGGAGGGTCTAAAAAAAATGTTGAGAACTTTAGGCCAATATCGATTCTATCCATCATATCAAAGGTTTACGAAGGTCTTGTCCATGAGGCTGTGTATGCACGTCTTCGTGGCAATATATCTGAACAACAACACGGGTTTGTGAAGCACCGCTCCACTATTACCAATTTGATTGTCTATACTACTTTTCTTTTTCAGGCCCTAGATGCTAATTGTCAGGTTGATAGTGTATATACGGATTTTCGTAAAGCCTTTGATAGGGTTGATCACAAAATTCTTCTAGAGAAAATTGCATATAATGGCATTAGAGGTAATCTTTGGCGCTGGTTTAAGTCATACATCCAAAACCGTACTCAAAAGGTAGTTATTAATGGGTATGAATCCGAATATCTGAATGTCACATCTGGGGTGCCGCAGAGCTCCATTTTGGGACCACTTTTATTTGTACTATTTATAAATGACATCGGTAATTGCTTTAAGCATAGCAAGTTTTTACTTTATGCTGATGATTTAAAAATATTTAGTACTATTAAAAACCACCAAGACCACATTAATTTACAGCAGGATCTAGATCGTTTCTCACAATATTGCCTCGAAAATAAACTTGAACTAAGTTTGAACAAATGTAATGTTATTACTTTTACAAAAAAATTAATGTAAGTTATTTTTCTTATACTTTATGTGGTTCGGTTTTAAATAGAAGTACCAATGTTAAAGACCTTGGCATCACCCTAGATTCCAAACTACATTTAGACCTGCATATTGAAAATATCATTAATAAAGCGTTTCGGATGTATGGCTTTGTTATGAGATCGTGTACCTTCTTTAGAAATCCACTCACATACCTCTACTTATTTAAGTCTCTTGTGAGATCCCAGTTGGAGTATGCTATTGCAATATGGAATCCCTTTTATCAAAAGTATGTTGACGAATTGGAAATGGTTCAAAAGAAATATTTAAGGTGTATGCAGTTTAGATGTTGTAAGGTGCGCTTATCATATTGTGATCTACTTGAGAAATATAAATTACTAGATTTAAATTCAAGACGAACACAGCTTGAGGCAATGTTGTTGTATGACATACTACACAACAGATATGATTGTACAGAAATCGTAAATAATATTTATTATAGAGTACCAACCAGGGCCAACATGCGTGCATCTCGTTCCCGACACCTATTTTGGACTCCAACTAGTCGTACTAACGCAGGTGATAGATGCCCCGTATCCCGTATGGTATCGTCATACAACAATTTGTTTCCACATTTGGACATAATCCACTTGAGATATTCTAGTTATAAGAAGGGAGTCTTACAAACATTATTTGAGAAATAACCCTTTTCCTTTTTTCTCTCATTATACCTAAAAGTTAATTCTTTGCCAATTATCAATTAACTAATTGCTAGATTTGATTAAATTTCTAATTGGTATTTATAAGATAGATTTGTATTTTCGCACAATTTTCTTTTATATCATACATATCAAATTTATTGTATGTAATCTGCCGAGATTTTTGCCCACACTTTATACTATCTTCTTAATTCTAATGTGACCAGCTTGGCTGGGTTCATAGTAATATTTTTTCTACTGTTAATTTTATATTATGTATGTACTATGAACTTGTTTGTGGTCCAATTTAATAAATGAAAAAAAAAAAAAAAAAAAAAAAAAAAAAAGGCCAATTTTTCGGGATAAGGTTTACAAAAATAGTATTTTTGGATCCAAGATGGCGGACAACTTTTTTTTAATTGTGCAATATGGGTATGGTTTTATAAGTTTTTCAGTACGCTGATTACGAAAATAACATTTATTTTGAGATCCAAGATGGCGGAAAACTTTTTTTTCAATTTTACAATATGGGTATGGTTTTATAAGTTTTTCAGTGCGCTGATTACGAAAATAACATTTATTTTGAGATCCAAGATGGCGGACAACTTTTTTTTCAATTTTACCATATGGGTATGGTTTTATAAGTTTTTCAGTGCGCTGATTACGAAAATAACATTTATTTTGAGATCCAAGATGGCGGATAACTTTTTTTTCAATTTTACAATATGGGTATGGTTTTATAAGTTTTTCAGTGCGCTGATTACGAAAATAACATTTATTTTTAGATCCAAGATGGCGGACAACTTTTTTTTCCATTTTACAATATGGGTATGGTTTTATAAGTTTTTCGGTGCGCTGATGACAAAAATAACATTTATTTTGAGATCCAAGATGGCGGACAACTTTTTTTAAAACAATACAATTTTTACAATATTGGTATCATTTTATAAGTTTTTCGGTGCGTTGATTACGAAAATAACATTTATTTTGAGATCCAAGATGGCGGGCAGTTTTTTATTTTATTTTACAATATGGGTATCATTTTATGGGTTTTTGGGGACGCTGATGACCAAAATAATATTAATTTTAAAATCAGCGTCCTCAAAAACCTATAAAACGATACCCATATTGAAAAATAAAAATAAAAAACTGTCCGCCATCTTGGATCTCAAAATAAATTTTATTTTCGTAATCAGCGCACTGAATAACTTATAAAACCATACCCATATTGTAAAATTGAAAAAAAAGTTGTCCGCCATCTTGGATCTCAAAATAAATGTTATTTTTGTCATCAGCGCACCGAAATACCTATAAAACCATACCCATATTGTTAAATTGAATACCCATATTGTAAAATTTTAAAAAAAATTGTCCGCCATCTTGGATCTCAAAATAAATGTTATTTTTGTCATCAGCGCACCGAAATACCTATAAAATCATACGCAAATTGTAAAATTGAAAAAAAAGTTGTCCGCCATCTTGGATCTCAAAATAAATGTTATTTTCGTCATCAGCGCACCAAAATACCTATAAAACCATACCCATATTGTAAAATTGAAAAAAAAAAGTTGTCCGCCATCTTTTATTTCAAAATAAATGTTATTTTTGTCATCAGCGCATCGAAAAACCTATACTGATAACTGATGAACCTATAACTGATTACAAAAACTTAAAAGGGATAACCATATTGCAAAATTAAAAAAAAAAGCTGTTCGCCATCTTGTATCTTGATTTGGATTTATTTTGATTTTTATGATTTCGATTTATTACGATTTCTATGATTGCGATTTATTACGATTTCTATTTCATCAAAAATTGTCGGCCATCATGAGTATGAAAATGGTACTTATATAAATTTAAAAAAGATTAAAAATAATAAATATGCAACTCCGACTTATTCATTACTCTCTGCTGTCTGCGAATACACGAACACGCGAAAATTAAAGGCCCCTCGAGCAGCAGAGCGACGTGGATTCCCTTTGAATTCTTACGGCAGACTGATTTTTCATGGCTTTGGAACTCTTATATATTGAGCGTTTCGCTGCCATAGTAAAAATGTATGGGGGATTTCTTTGTGAATTGCTACGATTTTTAACATTTTTTCCGAGTAATTTTTCAAAAATCTAAAACCAGCAACTTGTAGCTAGTTTAATAAACTCGCGATTTAACATTATGTAGAAATAATGATTTGTGTTTTACATAACGATTTCGTTAAAGCCGTGAACCTTGTTTTTCGTGTTTTCCGTTTTTTCTGGAAGATATAGACGAAAAAATAACAGGCAAATTATTTTTTTCTGTCTCGTACAAGTAGTAGCAGTTATTTGAGAAGCCTATTGTACTATTTTTATTATCATTAATGATCAAGATTTAGCACCAGGATCAATTCAGTAACTCCTGTTTTGGCTAAAAACGTGTGATGCAGGCTTAAGGATGCCAAAAAAAATACAAGACCAGGAGGAAAGAAAACTGAAAAAAAAAAATATATTACAAAACAGTTTTCAATATTAGAAGGCCACCTTCCAATATTGAATCTTATATCGGTGTATAATCTTTTCAAATCGGTGGATAGCCGTCTCAAATCGGTGGATAGGATTGTATACTCGGTGGACAGAAAATCTAATCGGTGGACAATTTACATAATCGGTGGCAACCAAATTTGATCTCAATTTTCTCCTTCGTTATGACTGATACGTAGTTGTCGTAAACAATGCAAATATATAATATCATAAGGAATGCATAAAAACTCAAAAAAACATAAAAAAAAGGAAAACAAAAAATCCACCGATAACTTAAAAAAATCTCCGTTTGTTGAAATTCACCCTGTTGTTGATGAAAGAAATATCGTTATTGCATTTACAATAGTGTATTTATTTTTCCTAAGAACTCGGCATATTCGGAATTCTAAGTAATTTTCATACAAAAAATGAAATAAAAGTAGGATACAGGTGAAGTTTATTAATTTAAATTTTCTCGGCACCTACCCAAATAATTTTGGACTTCAAGAATCCTTATTACTTTAATTATTTATTAATGTAATTCGCATATTATCATTTACAGACAGTATTTGCTAAATTACTTGTCCATATGTTTCTAAATTTAAATAATAATCTATTTTATTTCTAGTTTATTCGAATTCTAAAATTTCGTGAATTCCCAGAAGAGGCAATTACTTCTTGGAAAACATCTTACATGGGCACATACAATTTGTTATATCGGCAACTGCGATGGAATTCACAGAAGCTTATTGTACTTAATATAACTACTACTTACCGGTAACTATTGATTTATCGAATTTTAGTGGTTTCTGTGCTTATTCTGTCTGCCTACCTACATCTATAATCCCCAAAGTGGTGTCGGTGGAAATTTTGAAAGTGATCTACGAGTTAGGAAAAGTTTAAGAGAGAAAAAACCCACCTACAATGAAAATTCAAAAATATTTTCTAAAAAAGACCCAGAAAAATCGAGAAGTCGAGTCTTCAAATGTCAAGGTATGTTCTAATTTCTTTGCCTTCTAAACTCTTAGTAAAATCTCTTTAAATTTACTAGTTAAGTGCTTGCAAATGTTACATACATGCAGACAGTATAGAGTTTAGAGTATCTTGAAGTTTTCCATAAACCAGCAAAATAGAATAAAGGAAATAAAAGCCCATTAAGATACTAACCTACATACTATGTCGGAGAAGGGTCAAGAAGAAGCATTTCTTACCTGTGTGGTGGGGTTTCTATGACACATTTAGGGCAGGCGGACTGTCTGCACATAGCGCACGTCCGCAGAGGAGACAGCAGTCTGGCGGTCTCGCCGCAGACCAAACACGACCTGGGAGCGGGGCCTTGTGCTGAGCGTCGCATTCCTGGATTATAGGAAACAGTTATAGTCCACCTGGCGGAGAATGACGAGGAGAGCCGACCACAAATTAAACGGGAGAAGGCTAGGCAAAGAGAGAGAGTTGTAGTCCGTCCAGGGGGGTTAAAACGGCCACTTTGATGCATCAGAATATGATCCATTTGTCATTTCGTAAATATTGAAAAATTAACCTTATTAAACCAAACACAAGGTTCATTTTTCAATATTTAAGAAATGAGAAATGGATCATTTTCTGATTCATCAATTTGGCCGTTTTAGAAGTGTGCTCTTTACAAACCACCAGTACATTATTTTTCTTGCTTTATGCAAGACCTAGGCTAGAATATTCGTTAACATCAGTCATTTTAATGTTCTGCAGCGGCACTAGCCTTCCTCATGGACGGGTAAGGAGTATAGGCCATGACCCACCACACACGCAATACGAACTGGTGGGATTTAACGACTGCAAATACAGATGGGACCAACTACTTAAGTGCCTTCCGAAGCAGGAGGAGCTTGAGATACATATATGTGTATTTTTGGTTATCCACTATCGCAGGCCGAGCGCGCGAAGCACTGCGTTACCGAGTTCCTTTTCAGGTCCATATTATGATCGGGTGACCACTGAGGCTAGGACTAGGTTTACTAGAGCCCTGCCGCGGCTTTGCTGGGTCAGGTATAAAGTAGCTTTCTATTGGTGAAATAATTTTTGAAATAGGTTTAGTATTTCCGAAGATTACCCCCTACAAATAAACTTAAAAACACTTTCTCTTTATAAATAAATAAATAAATATATACGGACAAATCACACAGATTGAGTTAGCCCCAAAGTAAGTTCGAGACTTTTGTTATGGGATACTAACTCAACGATACTATATTTTATGACAAATACATATATAGATAAACATCCAAGACCCAGGCCAATCTGAAAAAGATCATTTTCCATCTTGACCTGACCGGGGATCGAACCCGGGACCTCCGGTGTGGCAGTCTGGCGTGATAACCGTTAGGCCACGGAGGTCGTCTTTATAATATAAGTGTGATAATAATCTAATCATAATCACACATGATCGGGGTTTCAGAGGATAATGAATGAATGGAGTGGTGATCAGTTCAGGAGTGTAACCACAACACAGAATTCTACAAACCTTCAAGCCTCGCGACCAGCCTGCCAACCCGCTTGGCCTCGACCTCGTCCAGCTTCTCCGCTCGCTTGACGACCGCCGCTATCGCTTCCCGCTCCGTGGGTGTCAGCGGGGGCTCGCTGCGGGCGGCACTCCAGCCCGTGCGGAGTCTGTCGAGGACAGAAATTGACGTTTATTTTCTTTTGTTATTACTTGTGGCGTTGCTATGTTATATTGTAACCTTAAAAACAGTGGGTGCTACTTTTTATACGACTGACCAAAAAACTCCAAATTGGTTTTACCAAGTAAAATGTTAAATCTAGGTAGGTGAAGAAATTATTATTTAATTATCTATATCCCCGTACTGGGCAAAAGCATCTCTCATTGGAAGCCTTTCAAGAAATGATACTTTTTTTTTAATGGAAGTTCATTTGAAGTTGAAATTTATTTTCAGATGGTAATTTATAAATTATTTTAAGCTTTGAACTCCACTTTTCTTTGATCTAATGTTGTTACAAAACGATAATATAACGTTTAACAAAAGTAACACAAGATTTTGTGTTACTTTTTTTTGCTCGATGCAAAAATAAAATTAACTTTGATGGACAATATGACGAAACACAAAAGAAATTTTATTAGGCTCTGCTATAAGGCTATTGTAGTTTGTAGATTTCAGACTAATATATTATGATTAAATAATTAGTTTTTGACGTGAAAAAGAGCCTTCTTTGAAGGCCAAGTTTAATAATTTTGATTTTGATTTTAACAAAAGCGGCCTGCATATTTATTCTATTTTTATTTTTTTTTATTTTAGAAACGAGGACATGGCCTAAATAGAGCTGAGTTGAACTAAATATGGACTTAGTTCTGGGTGTCTAAAAAGGCTACTTTGACAAACCAGAATTTGATGCATTTCACATTTCCTAAATATTTAAAAATGAACCTTACGTATGGTGTAATAAGGTTCATTTTTAAATATTTACTCAGATTTGTCAAAGTGGCCTTTTAGACCCCCCTGTTGAGAGCTTACAGCTCAATAGCGTTTGTACTATTATGTATTCTGTGATAGCGTCATACTGATCCTACCTATTGTACCGAGTCAAGTGCAGCCAACGCGGTCATGCAATATCGCATTACTCTTCGAAAATCACATTCTGTGATAATGATATTTTCTGCCCTTGTGCCTTTATCGACCTTGGCCGGAGTAATAATATACTTTACGGACGACAGTTTCCTTGATGAATACAGAATCATTCGCCCCATGGGATATTGTAGGTAACCTTGGCATCTATGTAATCTTGTAAATGATATAAGAGATTTTCCGTTTGTCATTACTGTCTGTATGTTTGTACGCGTATCACGCAAAAAATACTGGACCAAATTTGATGCGGTTTTCACTGTTGTATTGTTGATGGTCTAACTTAAAATCTGGCGTAGGTTTCATCTTGACATGCTGGTTAGAACCTGAGATATTAACAATAGTAAATTATGCGCGGACGAAGTCGCGGGCACAGGCTAGTTTAAAATAAACTAACAATAAAAAATATAACTCATGGACTAGCTTTTCTCGTCGACTTCGCCTGCGTGATTTTCGGTCATCGAATGTTTATTTATTTAAACTTTATGTTACCGACACATCAACCTTTATTCTATCTGTTATATTTATACTCTATGCGCAATCTATCTGTTGTATGTATACTCTATGGCGGGCAAAAGCGTGTAAGTACTTCTAAACGCCGAGCGAATTTTGTAACCATATTTGGTAATGTTTGAGACTCTCTGCTGTGATTGGTACAATTTTAACGAACACGCGACAGGCGCCCCGCGCCCCTGCAGAGCATATATAAGTATTTTCACGCCTCACCGCCCGGGCTCATTCTCTGTCTACAATTTATCAAGCGATGTAGTAGTGTTTAAGTGTCGCTGTGTTAGTTTATAAAGGGCTAATCCTCCTAAAAGTTTCCTTGTATTTGTATTTATGAGTTTACTGACAAATAAAACGCAATTACGCGGTTGGACAATCTTTCATTTCTAACAACTGGTCCATTCGAGTCGGATAATAGTAATTCAACCGCGTCGCGTTCCGCGTTTTATGTGGACTCTAGTCAAGTGTTTTAGTACCTACCAGTGAAATTCAATTTCACCACAATGGTGGGAACAAGGAGCACGGCGAGGGAACAACAGGAGGAGCCATCTTCGGTCATGGAGTCACCTCGACCAGCGACACCAACAGTCACCGGCGGCAGCTTTGAGCATGGCGCGCTGCACGACACGGCCGCAGCGCCGCTGACACCCGGTGACACTTCGGCACCCGTCGCTCCCGTCACAACTGCGCCCAGTGGGTCGCACGCCACCACAACGGGAGGACCACAGCTGAACGACACCAGCCAACCGTTGAGAGACCTAACGGCGGCTTTATTAGAGGTAGTTCGTGGGGCTCGCCCCGCGACACACAGGTATGCTGACTTGCCTTATTTTAATGGAAATACTGGTGATTGGTTATATTTTAAAAGTGCATTTAACGAGTCACAATCTGCTTTTACGGAGGCAGAAAATATGGCACGGCTACGCAAATGCTTAAAAGGAGTAGCTTTAGAATCGGTAAAGGGTTTCTTTGTAGGCGGTATAAACGCACAAAAAATAGTGGAAAGGTTAGAAGCACGCTTCGGTCGACCACACGCTTTGGTTACAAACGAGCTGGAAAAGTTACGCCACTTACCAAAGTTGACAGATAGTCCAAAGGAAGTGTGTATTTTTGCTTCTAAAGTAAATAATATTATTTCTACTATAAATGCATTAAATAAAATCGAGTACTTACATAATCCAGAAATTACTAACATTGTATGCGATAAATTGACGACAGTTTTACGACACCGCTGGTATGACTTTGAGGTTATGGCAGACGCATCTGAACCTAGGCTGCTTGTCATCGCTCGTTTCCTAGACAGGGAGGCTGACCTCAATTCAAGGCATGCCAAATGTGAGATAGTCGAAGAGCGAAAAGATTACAAGCGCCATCACTGTGGTACCACAAACACAAAAGTCAGTATGTGCCCTATATGCAACGCCACAAGCCATAGCACTCCAGCCGCATGTTCTAAATTTTTATCCATACCCGTTTCAGAAAGGTGGGAGACAGCTCGTAAAAATAAATTATGTTTCAGATGCCTCGGTAGACGGACATGGAACCACCGTTGCAAAGGAAAGAAGTGCGAAGCGCGAGGCTGCGAGTACTACCACCACAAGCTGTTGCACAACGACGCAGCACAGCGAGTGCAGAGTGACAGCAGCACAACTACACTACGACAGCGAGCGGAGGGCGACAGCACCGAGGCAGCACCTGTATTCGAGTCGTGTAGCAACGCAACTACAACAGCGGCGGGAGTGCCGCGCTCGGTGCAGACCTTCCTTAAAGTTTTACCTGTTCAAATATCGGGACCACATGGTAAGATAGATACTTATGCTTTATTAGATGATGGGTCCACCATCACGCTGCTGACGTCAAGACTGGCAGACAAGATTGGCGTTACGGGGCCAGCAGCACCTTTTGTCATAGAAGCCATAGCGGGAGCGCACATCGACGCTGTCAGTTCCCGACGGGTAAAGTTCTCTATTAAAGGCAAGTATACAAATAATAAAATTAACATCGAGGCGCGAACCATTGACAGCCTAAACATATCCCCGCAGTCTGTGCCAACCGAAGCTCTGGCTCATTGTGAACATCTACAGGACATTAGCGACCAACTCGTCTATGCAACTGCAGAACCGCTCATATTAATAGGACAAGACAATTGGTCCCTGCTCATTGCATCTGAGGTAAGACGAGGTAAGCAGGAACAACCAGTAGCGTCGCACACACCCCTTGGCTGGGTATTACACGGACAGAAAAGTCGCGGTGGCTACATGCTACAAGAACGTTTTCGTTGTAGCCATGCACATACGAAAGACGAAGCCCTTGAACAATTAGTAAAGGAGCACTTTGATTTAGAGGCGTTGGGCGTAGAACCGCGTCGACCTCAAGCTGACCCTGACACGCGCGCACTGCAGATATTACAAAAAACGACAAAAGCGCTGACCGAGGGTGGCTATGAAACGGGACTATTATGGAAGGAAAACGGTAAGCCCTTCCCAAATAATTACCAGGCTACTCTCGGAAGGTTGGTAGGCGTAGAAAAACGACTGGCGAAAGACCCACCTCTAAAACAAAAATACAAGGATCAAATGAATTCCCTGTTTGAAAACAAATATGCTGAGCTCGCTCCAACAGCGCCACCTGTTGGACACACCTGGTACCTGCCTCATTTTCCGGTTTTAAATCCCTCAAAACCCGGTAAAGTTCGTATAGTTAAAGACGCAGCTGCACATACCGATGGTGTTTGCCTTAATGATTATTTATTAACTGGCCCTGATTTGTTACAATCTCTGCTAGGTGTCTTTATGCGATTTAGAGAAAAACCAGTTGCAATAGCGGCTGACATAAAAGACATGTTTCTCCGCATAAAAATAAGAGAGGAAGATAGAGACGCTTTACGTTTTCTGTGGCGTGACGAGACAGACCACGCACCCATGGAGTACAGAATGACATCTCTCCTCTTTGGCGCCACATCATCACCTAGTACGGCAATTTACGTTAAGAACTATAATGCCCTTTTACATCAAGACGAGTTTCCAGAAGCCTTGGATCCTATAATAAATAATCACTATATGGATGACTATTTACAGAGTTTTGACACCGCGGCCGAGGCGAATCGTGTGGCTCGAGCAGTGGATGCCGTGCACCGCCGAGGCAACTTCGTGCTACAGAAATGGGCATCGAACGACAGCAGTGCCATCGCCGGTCTCGCAGTGGAGCCCATGACTCCTAATGTCAACATCAACAATGAGGAAAAAGTATTGGGGCTCGTTTGGCGAGTAGCCGACGACACCCTGGGTTTTAATTTATCTAAATTTCCCTTTAACGATAAAATTACTAAACGTCAACTATTGAAAGAAGCTATGTCTCTCTATGATCCATTAGGTTTAGTAACACCAGTAACCATCCAAGGCAAACAAATATTACAAGAGGCATGGCGTAGTAACGTCGGGTGGGATGATCCCTTACCATTTAAATTAGAGCAAGCCTGGCTAACTTGGTTAATATCTTTACAGAATTTGAAGGATGTGGCTTTACCACGAAGTTACCCATTATTTAGTTCGGCAGAGATACTTGAACTACACGTTTTTGTTGACGCGAGCGAAGTCGCCTACGCCGCAGCGGCTTATTGGCGATCAGTAAATAATAAAGGCGAGGTACAGATCTCACTCGCGGCAGCAAAAGGACGTGTGGCCCCCCTTAAGATTGTTTCTATACCTAGACTTGAATTACAGGCGGCAGTTCTGGGTGGTCGGCTGGCGCACACCGTCACGCTCCAACACTCGCGTCGCCCGGACCGCCGCGTGCTGTGGACTGACTCACGCACCGTGCTGTCGTGGCTGCGCGCGGGTGCGCGGTCTTTCGCCGTTCGTAGCGCACCGCGTGGCCGAACTGGAAGAGACAACGGCAACCACGGAGTGGCGATGGGTACCCACAGCCGACAACGTCGCTGACGACGCTACTCGCAGCGTACCGACCGAGTTCACAGCTTCACATCGATGGTTTCGAGGCCCGGAATTTCTATACAAAGAAGAAAAACTCTGGCCGCGCGATAACGACCCGCTCCACTCCACGAAAACTGGCGAAGAACGTGTTGCCATGACTACCACTCACCCGCAACTCAAAGAAGCTCTACCCGACGTGTCGAGGTTCTCGTCGTGGATCCGTCTAATCAGATCGACCGCACGCGTACTACAATTCATCGACCGCTGCAAAACTCACACTATCACCGCCGTGCGTAGAAAACGCACACGCCGCATTTCATCTGAGGACCCGGACTGGACTGGCGCCCAGCCCCGGCCAGCCCGCGCTAGCACCAGAGCGACTCCACAGCGTGACAACAGCCATGCGAGTGCAGCCCGCACCTACGTGCCTCTCGCAGCTTGTTACACACGCCGAGCTGAACTCTTATGGACGCGTGCCCTTCAGGAGGACTGCTTTCCTTCTGAGCTGCGTGACATCACCGGCGGGAGGAGATTATCCAATGACAGTCGCCTTCGACACCTATCCTTGACTACAGATCAATATGGCGTATTGAGGTTACGCTCTAGAACGGCCGGCGCTACTGATATCAACGAGGAAACTCTGTCCCCAGCAGTATTAGATGGAAACCACGCCTATAGCCGACTGTATATCAACTGGATCCACCGACAGTTACATCATAGCGGGGTCGAATGTGTCACCAACGAGATACGCCAAAGGTATTGGATACTACGCATCAGACCAACAGTAAGAACAGTCATCAGACGATGCCAGCCATGCAGACTACGTCGTGCCACGCCTACTGAGCCGTTGACGGGGAACCTGCCACCATGTCGCCTCGCCCATCATCAGCGGCCATTCACACAAACGGGACTGGATTATTTCGGGCCATTAACAGTCACTATTGCGAGACACCACGAGAAACGCTACGTTGCCCTATTCACCTGCTTGACGACAAGGGCAGTTCATCTGGAAATAGCGTCGTCACTCTCTGCTGATGCTGCCGTGCTCGCATTACGTCGCATGATGGCTAGACGTGGTTGCCCCGACGCTATATGGAGTGACAATGGCTCTAACTTTCATGGAGCTGATGCTGAACTTCGAAAGGCGGCTCTAACCTCTATGCTACAGGAAGCAGACGTTCGACAAATAAACTGGCACTACATACCACCGGGGGCGCCGTTCATGGGCGGAGCATGGGAGCGGTTGGTGCGCTCAGTTAAAACCGCACTGACAACTACATTGCACGAACGTCACCCTCACGAAGACGTCCTTCACACTTTACTTACGGAAGTCGAACATACAGTCAATTCTCGACCGCTGTCACATGTGTCGGTCGCACCAGAAGACGACACCGCCTTAACCCCTAACCACTTCTTATTAGGCGGACCTTCGAAGGTCCCATTGCCAGGGACATTCTCCAAGGTGGATGAGCTTGGACGGTCACATTGGAAGGCAGCTCAACGACTGGCTGATCTATTCTGGCAGCGCTGGGTGCGAGAAGTCCTACCTCTACTTCATCATCGACGAGAGCCGCATGGGCGCGGCGAGGCGATAAAAGTGGGTGATGTAGTCGTCATAGTGGACTCGACGTTACCACGAAATGTATGGCCGAAGGGCAGAGTGGAGCAGGTCTATCCAGGCACGGACGGAGTGATACGGGTCGTAGACGTCAAAACAAAGAATGGCCTGATGCGTCGTCCGACTAAACGTTTAGTTATACTACCAGTAGAATGTTAAACTGATTTGTTTATGTTTGTCATTTTTCTTATGCATATTTTGTTGGCGTTGTTATGGAAGGTATTGCTGACTTTTGTGGTGTAATTATTTTTGCAGAATACTGACCATAACAACTACCCTTAGAGTCAGATTTGTTTATGTTTGTCGTTGTTTTATGTATTTGTGTTGGCGTTGTTATGATGAAGGTATTGCCGGCCTTTACGGTGTAATTATTTTGCAGAGTACCGACAACATAACAACTACCCTTAAAAGTATTATTATTTATTTCTTGCTCTCTCCGCAAGTAAACAACACAGTCGTTTGTTTACTTGTGGAAAGAGTTTAGTTTAAGTCATTTAATATTGTATATTGATGTTTACAATATTATAAATTTGTCATGGTTTTATGTATATTTGTGTTGGCGTTGTTGTGATGGAGGTATTGCCGGCCTTTACGGTGTAATTATTTCGCAGAGTACCGACAACATAACAACTACCCTTAAAGTATTATTTATTTCTTTTCTCCGCAAGTAAATAGCACAGTCGTTTGTTTACTTGTGGAAAGAGTTTAGTTTAATTTAACTAATATTGTATGCTAATGTTCATAGAATCAAACTATACTTCTCTATTTAATATGGTTATTTGCTTTATATAGAGATCGGAATTAGCTAAATCTTATTACATATTTTCTCTAAAATGTAGAGTCCATAGATTTAGTAGTAATTGTCGATAAGTACTTTAAGTCAGAGGTGGCAAGTGTTCAACAGTTTAGTAATGACATTGTAACCGATTCTATAATTTGTTTATATTTCATTTAGTCAGCCGATAACTTAAGTTATTTACTTGTCACCAACAAGGCGCATGTGTCGGTAGCGGAATACTGCCTATATGTTTACTGCGTTCACACGGCGGGAGAGATGTTACCGACACATCAACCTTTATTCTATCTGTTATATTTATACTCTATGCGCAATCTATCTGTTGTATGTATACTCTATGGCGGGCAAAAGCGTGTAAGTACTTCTAAACGCCGAGCGAATTTTGTAACCATATTTGGTAATGTTTGAGACTCTCTGCTGTGATTGGTACAATTTTAACGAACACGCGACAGGCGCCCCGCGCCCCTGCAGAGCATATATAAGTATTTTCACGCCTCACCGCCCGGGCTCATTCTCTGTCTACAATTTATCAAGCGATGTAGTAGTGTTTAAGTGTCGCTGTGTTAGTTTATAAAGGGCTAATCCTCCTAAAAGTTTCCTTGTATTTGTATTTATGAGTTTACTGACAAATAAAACGCAATTACGCGGTTGGACAATCTTTCATTTCTAACACTTTATTGTACACACATACAAAAGTACAGTACAAAAGGTGGACTTAATGCTAAAAGCATTGTCTGAATGTTGCTTGTACTTAAAGAACTTCTCTGCAAATCAGCTCATCATCATCATTGTCAGCCTTCCATGACCGACTGCTGGGTATAAGCCTTCCTTTGTCTACGCCAACCTCAAACAAATTAGCTATTAATAAACAAAATAAACTTTTGGACACGGCCCGCATTGTGAGGAGATTCCTCTCGCTGGAGCCCTGACCACCACCGGTAGCTTGGGTCTTTGCCCCGCTACCGATAGGTTCCCCTGTTTATTATATTTTTAAATATTTGTATTTTTTATAATATTTTATATTTAAAAATGTAAAAAAGGACAAATAAATAAATGAAAACAAAATAATAAATATAAAAATGTAACTTTCCGGAGAAATCACACAAATGATAATAAGTGGGAGTTTACCAGAACTTTTGCTTATCGCTGTAAATGTGATCTACGTCAAAGCTAGTGCCTGTTTTATATTTAGTTTTAGTTTAGTTTGCTGCGAAATATAATACTAAGTAAGTACACGTCATAATAAGTACCCCAAACTAGTACACAACCAAACACAAGTTTTTTATCTATTTTATTTTACAGGTTATCTCATAAGTATTCAGATGCATCAAAAACAAAATAGTTTGTTATTCAGGTAAATCCAAACGCAGGCATGGTGACAGCGTGGACATTCGCCTGGTAATAACTATCAAAATAGAAATAGCTTAGCCGTTATGACGCGTAATATTGAAAATTTTAACCGCTTATGGCTACTAGGGGTCTAAAATAGCCACATTTACAAATGTGATGAATTTACCGTTTCCTAAATATTAAAAATGAATCTTAATTATCATGAAATAAGGTTCATTATTATATATTTAGGAAATGGGAAATGGAACATATTCCGATCTTCAATGAGACCGTTTTAGACCTCCAGTACCCATAGTGCGTCGTCGCAGCAGGATATTAGAGTGGCATTTGTATAGCTCTATGAATAGTTTACCCTCTCTAAAGATGTGCTAAAGTATTATTTATAAGAACTGATATTTAAAGCGTATTTTTCT
Source organism: Ephestia elutella (assembly GCA_018467065.1). Classification (NCBI taxonomy): domain Eukaryota; kingdom Metazoa; phylum Arthropoda; class Insecta; order Lepidoptera; family Pyralidae; genus Ephestia; species Ephestia elutella. The sequence goes on along the minus strand of CM031579.1, from coordinate 8,034,767 downwards.
CTAGAAATGCGCTGCAAACCTATTCTCGTAATCTATTGTCCAATAGTACGTGACATCTTGGGCTTATACTTATAAGAGGCGTAGGAAGATCAAGGAAAGAGTTCTTGAATCTTGTCAAATGATATGAATCTGCACAGAAAAATAGAAAATGACGGAAAATGGAAATTTAAAGAGCCTTTCGCCGAAAAATGCTTGGTTCCTTTTTCCTTATTATTCAATTATGGATTGAGCAATAAAATTCCTCGCTATATCTAAAATATATAAAACCTTTTCGGCAACGGGACTCTTTTGGAAAAAAGTGTGTTACGACTCTTAAATTACCTAATAAAATAAAAAAATTATATCTATCAATCGGTCTATTAATTATTATAGACCTTAATTATAGTGATCATAGAATTTGTTATAGATTAGATTCTTCTCGCAGTAGAGTAGAATTAATCCTCACTTTCCTTACTTTTCGTAGCAAATCGTAGCAGTCTACGAAGCGTAGCATGTATCAAAAGTTACGGGAAAATATGTTCAAATTGTTTTCGGTAATTCTTACATTTTTTTTGGTGAACTAAGTACATACATACTCACATATTTATCCCTTACGGGGCAGACAGAGCCAAGAGTCGTGAGACTCGAAGGCCACGTTTAGCTTAATAGTATGTGCTCTCCATTCTGGTGGTGAACTCGTATCGAACAAAAGGAAAATATATTTCTACTTTTTATATAGGTACAACTGAAAGTCATCAATTTCCATCCACCATAGTAAGCACCGCGTTGCGCGTTTGAAAAATAGTTGGCTCTCTAATGGGCATCTGATCCTGAGAAATAGATACGTCTCACAAAATAATGAGAATACTGAAGGACATATACTTCTTATAAGTAATATTTTATTTTAGTAAAGGTAAACGCGACACACTGCCAATCTACTACATATGTCGAGCAGATTCTCTGGAAACTATGATCAATTGCTATAGAAATGACAGCAATTGATGATAGTTTTTTAAATTTCTCTTGCCCCACTGCTAGGTAAAGGTTTCCCCCATTATCTTTCAATCCTATGAAACGCAGTTTGTTGGATATATCATACTTATAGGTACAGATTTGATAGATTTATAATTATTGTGAACGTACAGTGCGACAAGGATCTTTTTGCACGTGGTAGAAAATGGAACTAATGTCTAAACTATTAAAATTTCTTATTTAAAACGTAGGTGGCGCCCTCACTCACGTGCAAAAAGATCCTTGTCGCACTGTAGTGTGGATGTATGAGATCGTCATTGCATCAAAGTGTCAAAAATTATACTTTCTTTATTTTATGACAATACAAAATATTATCTATCTACCCTGGAAACATAATATCTACTGTGTAACGATACCCTTTTAACTACTCATGTGGTAACGAGTTTGGCACGTGGATACAGGGTGTTATTAATGATAGAGGAGGGTTTGACACTGAAAAATGCGTATAACATAAGTATCAGGTGAATGAGTTTTTCTAGTTAAGAGACGTAGGGTATAGTTATTCCAATATATTTAGATGTTTTTTTTAGCTTAGTACTTCATAAACTGCTTGTCAAGTACCGGAAAACATTTTAATTGGATGCCTGTTTGAAAGATCACACAATAATGGAATCATCAATAAAATAATCACATAACTAACCAAAGTATTTCCCAAAATATAACAAAAACAAATCACATTTTTGTGCAATGTTAGATTTAGACCAGAGGTTTTGATGATACTAAAACGCTACTTACTAAATGTACATTCTTATGACGTCATACGTAGAAAATAGACTATCCTAAAAAGTTTGATAAATTAACTCGAGAGAATAAACGATAAAACGTATAAGTTACTTAGTTACATGCTCAATCGATGATGATTATTACACTAGCTTGATAGTTCAATGGTTTGATCTCTCAGGAAAATATACGACAAAACGTATCTATTAATCACTTACTTAAAATATTCTCTATTACTGACGATTATCTACTAGCTGATACTTCAATGGTTTAGTGTTCTAATATATTTAGTGCTCACGCAAAATAATATAAATATTACGTCAGTCTAGTCCAGATGCTTAGTCTAGAAAAATCTTATTGGTTTATCGTTCGTCATGAATTCGTTTCATACTCGTTAAGCACTGGCTGGCTCGAAGATCTACTGTTTTTTTTAATATTTAGTAGGTAATGATCGATTTTCTGACAGCTAAATTAAGAAAAAATAGTATAAAAAAGTCTCAACAGATAGCGTTTTATGAAAGCCGAGTCGTAATAATGCACGAACCTATATGGTGAGCTTTTTCTTGTCAACCAAAGGCAGAGAAAAAAATCATCTAACAGTTTGACAGTTGCACAAATCACAATATTGATACTTTTTAGTTATTTTTTTTACCAAGTTTTATTTTTTTTAAATGCCAATCCCCTGAATTTTTTTTTTTTGCATGGAACTTTTTCTCTCGCCTTTTATGAAACGCCATCTATGAAGTCATCTGGAACTATTATTTTTTTTAATTTGGGTCTTGGAAAATCCCTCATTGAAATTATACGAGTATAATGTGACATTCTTATAGGTTTTGTAGCCATCGTTGATGTGAATGGACTCTAACACAGGAAGCGGATGTAAAACAAAGAGATAAACATGCCGCAAGGCCAGTACTGGCTGAATAATCCACGTTGCTCTAGCCTCGGGGTATTTTTAGAAAAATAAAACTTTTTCCTTTTTCAAATCCTCTCTCGATCGCAAAAAAATTAATTGGAATCTACCTAATTATGGTTTCCTGAGGCCAGTTTTCTGTTTTTATTTGCTACATAACGTAATTTGCTGATAAATTTAATGTTTGTTTGTTTTTGCCTTCAAAGGAAAGTGATCATACTTCGCAAGCAACCCTTACAAGTAAGTGGCTTGGGAGTAGATGGAGGAAAAGTCCACGAAACAATTGTTTGACGAATGTCGAAACCGTTTCGATCATTATGAAACTTTGTAACTATAAGTTCACATCGTTAGATTGTATATAAGACTAAGTAGCTACTGTCTCCAAGGTATAAACGGTATAGAAAGTTATTATGAAAAGTCCTCAGTTATGAAAAAGTACTCAAATAAGATTTTTAGCTTATACCTAAAAATCTTGTAGGATATTTGATAACTGAGGACTTCCTAATAACTGTTCATAAAGAGTGCCCATGCAACCAGTTATAGGCAGGATGTAGGAAGACTACCTATACTTATAGAAAATGGAAACTCTACATGGACCGAGGCTACGTAATAATAACGAACAAAGTCGTCGTATTTTTTTTAGTCGGTTGGTAATGAGTTGCTCATCTTTCTGTAAAGATCATGAATGTTAACAAGCTAATCATCAAAAAATAAAAAAACACGAGAGACAACTCACATAGCCTATGTCCTCGGAGGAATGCAAGGAATCTAAAAATAAAAATACCTCTCACATCAAAAACTTAGGGTACAATAAAGAAACTTACATACATACACGAACCCTGAAAACATAACACTCCTTTTTTGGTCAGTCGTGTAGAAAGAAATGGCCGATTGATTCCATTATTTTTGGCATCTGGATTTAACAGCTATATAGGACGCTGTTGGACTCCGTTCAAACTTTAAGCTGATGATAACAGCTGTTCCGTGGCGTAGGCATCACATTAATTGCTAGATCGATACTGACAAGAGAGTACTAAGAGATAAGACTGATAACATTAATAATTATGAATGTTTTATACTTATGAAAAAACATAGGCTCTATCTGATAATATCTAAATGCAAAACTTTGCGATTCCTGGCAAAAACTATACCTATCAAAAAAAATACTTTTAAATGAAAGTGCCGCGTATCGTTAAATCATTGTACCTACCTTAGTACTTTTTATATGACAAGTATTTACCACTCGGTCAGAGGCAGTAAGAAACGAACATGTTTAGATATCGCCTTACTTAATTATTTATTGCTTTAGCTTTATAGGAATGGCAAAACTACAACATTTGAGCAACTTCTATTAACAATTCTTTTCCTTCCACTTATTTTTAATAAAATTATTCTCAATATATTTGCTCCAGTAAAAGTTAAATAAAAGCTGAAATAATCCTGCCATTCATTTGGCACATTATTTTTAGTCTTAGCTTTGAAATTCTTCAGCACCAAAAAAAAAATTAACTCTTTAGTAATTTGAAACTTAATAAAATAAACAAAGATGCTCAAAGATCTCTTAAGTATTTGTTTGGTCTAACAAAGTTTTAAGTATTTTAGTTATTACTTACTTGGCTCGCAAGGAGAGCTGCCGGTCGTTAGGACACACATATTTATTGGCTTTACTTTGACAGTTCATTGCTGTGATTTAAATTAAAAAAATATAAACAACAAGTGACAAATTTCGTGGAAAACGGCGGGAAAAGTCGCGCCGCGCGTTCCCGCCTGTTGATTCCGTCCAACTGTTGCTTCGCGCGTGAACATAGCTAATAATCGATATTTTAACAGCGCTCTTGAAAACAGTACAACATGTTGTCTTTTTATCTGCCTGATAGACGCTTAACTCCCTTGTTAACAGGAACTTTATGGTTACCTATTATCATTTTCAAGTATACCTATCTCAGTATATAGCGTTTGTTTAGATACGCGGGTGGGTACCTAGTAGGTACTAGCTACCTATATTAATAAAACTAAATAAGTAAATAATAAAAGACCTTAACGAGGGCTGGCGGGCGAAGTGGTAGAGCAATTGAGAGAGGTGTAGAGAGCACAGTTTCAATTCCCGGTAAGGCTAAATTAGTAAATTACAACGTTTAAAATTAATTGATGTCATACTTACCTAACTAAATATCTACCTACTATCTTCTTACTTAATTAAAAAAATATTACCTACCTACCACAAATTATCCCATTAAAAATTTCCTAGAGTAAGTAGTTGGTAAGTAAATAAATAAATAATAATTTATTTCTTTTGATTTACGATACATAAGGTTCTATAAATTAACTCTACCTATTTAAAGTAAAATGCAAATTAAAAAAAAAATAGTATAAACCACGCCTTTTTTCCATGGGGGTAGGCAGAGACTAGCGATTTCCACTTGCTACGATCCTACAGATCTCTCTAAAAATAGGTATTATTTTGAAAAACAAAATAGATGAATTTCTATGTAGCTTCAAGCAACAAGGATTTCCGCTCGTGGCACGGAAGGAGTCCGTGTTGCTCTATGCTACCTGAGATGCTACGTGTAGAAAAATAAATACACATCTGTAGTTGTGGCTAGGTCACAGAAACAGGTCCAGTTATGGCTTTTATGTGGATTGTGGGCACACTTTGAGTGTCTATGAGTCATGTCATGCACCAACAAAAGGCTATGACAGCTTTGCATAGATACTACATGGGACATGGGTAAATAGGGCTCTGGCTCTGGGGCCCCAATATCCAATTTTGCCCAGGGCCTCCAAAAGACTAAAGACGGTTCTGAAAAGTCATGTTGGAGTTGAGTTGAGGGAAACGAGAATGCAAATGAGGAAAGATTCAAGTGAGCTCATACCTGTACCTGAACCCTTCATAGGAATATGGCATGGTAACCATCGATGGTTACATGTTAAAGATAGGTAATCCGAATGGATTGCACCGGGTGGACTCCATTTGACTCACTCCGTGACATACATTCGAAGGAAAAGAAATGAATAAATCGAATCAGATAAATTCAACTCGAGTTCAATTCAACCAACCAATTCTAAGAGATAATTTGACAGTGCAAATATCCGAACGCAAAATAAGAAAGGCATATATTTTCCTCTCTATCACAGAGTCGCACTTCTGTCATGGAATAGTGACGTTTGTAGACAGGTACGAATACGAACTTACACTGTTATGTTTTGTAACTGTTATTAAGTTGATCATCAATTTCGATAAGTTTCGGATAACGACTTCGATCGACGACGATTCAATTTGTCAGAATATAAGAACAAATAAAGGTTGTATTATAGGTAGAGAATAAACTTTCAAAATATCTATCAATATCTTAGGAGATAAAGTTTTGTACGGATTAAAATATGCATGATTATAAAATGACGTTATCAATTTGTTATGTTCTGTAGAACATTTGACGCATCTTGTTTGTAGGTTAGGTACTCAATAAAAATAAAATAATAATTAGAATTGTTTCTACAAGTAGGTAAGGTTGATCAGAGTCATATTCAAGACGTTATTTATTAACTAACAACTTTCTTTCCTTTATCAATTTACACAAGCATGTATAACTTGCTGAATATCGCAGAAAGAAAAAGAAATAATGTTAAACATGTTTTTATTACAAAAATGTAGCTGAACAGTTGAAATATCTAAAATGTTATTAGGTACCGTTAATGAATAATGTACCCAAACGAATAACGTTCACGTTACTTCGATACAGCATGGCTACAGCACTAGTTTTAATTTGACATTTCACTTTTTTAGATATGATGGCGCACTTGCGATAGGTGGATAGTTTTCTGTAATCTTTGTTTTATTTAGTGCGGTGAAGTGAAAATAACGTGATTTTAATGCCGTACCCCAGGCGCTTCTCGGCCAAGATGCCAGACTTCGACGACGATGTCACCGTTGTCGATGTGTATGATCTGGCATCGGATATTGGCAAAGAATGTGAAATAATTATCGAAAAATATGGCCCTGACGCAGTAACTGCACTGCTGCCTAAGGTGATAAATGCTTTGGAGCTGCTGGAGAATCTAGCAGTCAGGAATGAGAAGGAGAATCATGCTTTGCAGGAGTTGACAGCGAAGATATCTCAGTTGGAGAATGACAAGATAGAAAAGGCTGAATACAGACAGCGCTTCGAAAAGGTACGGGGTTGAGGTCATTGTTTATTAGATTCTGTTTCATGCGTGCTGTAAAATTGAACGATAGATCGCTCGTGGTTTCGTCACCACCAGCAGTGGGTGCAGTTGCAAAAGGTAGCGGCGCAAAACGCGTATATTGCGCGACATTGACATCAGCACTGCACTGGTCACTTATAATTATGTACTATTGCCGAGCATACTCTGGTCACTTATAATTATGTACTATTGCCAAGCATACTTTTGTGTTCATTTTGACCATGTATATGTATATGGTTTATCAACATTATTTTGTCACTTGAATTGGGGTGAGTTTGTTTGGAGTTCTATATAATACAAAATAGAATTTAAGTGATGTTTGAAAGAGTTGAACTTTAGTAATTAAATTCCAAAAGCTGCTATCATTCCTACAAAAATAAAGGAGCTTTAACATTTAACAGTCATTTCAAACTCGACAATTACAGCAGATTTATTTAGTGTGTAAGATTTGAAAGACTGCTTCCTCTACCATCATCACTCTGTATATTTTCTGTTTTTGCTAGAAACTCCACATAAGAATAGATAAGCAAAATATAATAGAGGATCGGACAGGAATTAAATTAAAAAATTGTTTGGGGATCATACAGGATAACCCTTTATTTAGAAACATTGTAATGCTGGGTTACCATAATAGTTTTTTTGCTTAATCCTTCAAGTAACAATCACCTGGATCCAGCAGCCACCATTGTTCTTTAATTGTCTTCGTTAACCACATGGCTCTATTGTCCCACGGCTGCGCTGGGCAAAGTTCTCCCTAATCGATTCCAATCGACTCTACTCATAGCAACCTTAGCGCAGTTTTTCTTAAATGACATTAGATCATTGCTCCATCATTTCCTTGTTTTTCATATCTTTCTGTAGCCACAACGATGACTTGTTGGCTAAAAAGCCCAGATTGTGATGAGTTCAGCAGACATGACCCACTTAATCCCATTCAAGCTTGGCAGCCATGTGTCCTACTATAACAGTACTGAGATAAATGGCATCAAAATTAAAATGTTTAGCAGATTTAAAAAATATGTATTTTTAAATGGATAAGTAGACCCCTGCAGTAATATTTTATCATTATTTAGTTATCAGAGTAATCAAGGTTTATTCATATTTTTGTCCCAACTCTGTTATCCTTATCTTAATTTAATTGTTTAGTTTAATTTACTTTTTATTTATTAAAAAAAACAACTACCTTCCTATGTAACAAATTCTTTAGTTCCTTGGCTTGGGCCCTGTTAGAATGCTAGGATAGAACATTGTTTAGACATCCCATGAACAGTGTGGTAACAGTGGGGCCCTTACCTACCGACCTTTGTCTCAGGTAAGTATATTGTACCCAGACTTTACAAAGGTAAGGATGTAGTCCTAGATCCTATATCATTACATAGAATGAAACCCTTCAGTGGCATCAAGTCTACATCCAACAACTTTTTGATCCTTTCAGCAATTTTAACCACTGAACTCCTCCATCATAAACAAAAAAAAACATATTCACACATATTAGTTATTTGTGTTTCAATAATTTTTAATAAACTTTAGATAGTTTTCTGCTGGCAATCAACAATGAATCTATCATTGTTAAAAAATGCATTAGCAGGGTCACTTTCATTGTAAACTAGATTTTGCCTGTGGCTTTGCCCGTGTAAATTTCCCGCGGGAACAGTGCTTTCTCTTTTGATGAAAGGTACCCTATGTCCTTCTCAGTACTTTTAACTATATGTATGTTTGTGAAATTTCAATGAAATGTTTCAGTAAATCATGCGTGAAGAGGTAACAAACATATAACCAAATTCACTTTTGCATTTATAATATTAGTCGTAATTAAATAGTTGTCCACCTCAGCCTTTTGGTGTGCTTTTGGTAGAAGAAACCTGTGAGTGAGTGTTAACACAGTTGACAGCTGTTTTATGTTATCTGTTTACATTTTAATACTTGACTATTGAGTACCTACTAGGACTATACATGAAAGACTATACGTACGACACCCTTCCTCCTGCACTTGGCACAAACTTCACCTCATTCTGAAGGTAGCATGCTGATAAATTTTTATGTTTTTGATTAATCTGCCTATTTTGTTATTTCATGATTTTGTTGAGTATATTAAAATCAAGTAAATTTATTTGCTTTATCTTATCTATTATCTTAATATCATTTGAACATTTAGACACACACATAGGTATTCAGTTTCTGTTCATAACTGCACTTTCTTCATTAGAATATTTATTAGGTTGCTAGATCATAAACATCCGAACTATAAAACATCTTACAAATGTATTTTTATTGTTCAATTGAGTAATTGGATTGGTGCTTCCTGTCGTGCATTCGCCACGTTTAAACTCATCCTTATGCATTCACGGCTAAAAATGTAAGCAATATAAAATGACACTTAATGCTATGATGATAAGAATGATCTGTTAACATTTTTTGACGTCCCTGTTCACTTGTATGTTACTTATTACACACACACAAGTACTTGTAACTGAATGAACGTATTGTTCGAGAAATACAATCTACATGATGTATAAGTTTGCTATAATATATAGTGACGTACGAAAAATGAATCATAATGTCCTTTCAAGACGAAGGTAATATTGACAACACAAATCATCGGATTTATAAATTAGTCGCGAGTTCGTCCGCGCGGAATTAAATGAAACCGGCGGCGTTTTTTTTTGGCTTCTATTTGCTTTTTAAAAAAATATAACATTCTATTGTTTGATTAATAAGGAATGACGCTTCACGTTTTATTAGCCTCGCCTCTGGCCCGCTCTAATCTATTCAGTGCTTTAGCTCTCAATAAAATTTCAATCTTCAATCTATACCCGTCGCATCCAGTATAGTACCTATTGGTAATAAATTTTGCAAATTAAATTTCTGAATGAGAATATTGAATATGTATTTTTGTAATAAAATAACTGTCCTATGTTCAATAAAAAAGTATAATGTAACAAGGCACTCAAAGTGACGCAGTAAGCATGAACTATCGCTCGAGTGTTTTTGTGGGTCTGCTTTGGAGTATTGTGAGCTAATTAATAGGATACTCCATCCCAGCATCTCTGGAGTACGTAATTACTTTATTTTTTTAAGAACACTCATTAGTTTAGAGTCTTGTTGGCCGTCTCGATCCTCTGGCCCTGCGTAATGTCGCATACTTGTGCATTCTATCATCTATAAAATATTTACTTGTTAATATTTTGTCGATGATTCTATAACCGTATTTGTCATGGGGAATGCTCTTAGGGAACTGTTCGACCTAATAGGTACCTACCTACCTGCCGCTAAATTCACCACCGGACACCTGGATAACTGGCAGTAGAAGCTTCCTGCAACGCACAACCCAACTATGGTATCCACTTCCTGGTGTTGTTCCCAAACCAATACGACATTGGTACCTTAAAAAAGCGAGCTGATTATTTATTGAATGTTATTTTAGGTACCTACATGTATGTACAGTACATACCTTATTGCAGTGGGAGAACATGGTTGTTGAAGTAATTTAAAATGTAATTTCACCGCGACTTTGTTGATATAACAACGACGAGAACGTTCCTTACAAAAACAGCGGATCAGATATTCAAAATATTTATCTGTCTCGCGAAAGAATTCCATTTATCCCTTATTTCGGTCGGGAATATCGGAATAACTGAGATACTGTTAAATCTCTTTGTGCAATAAATTTTTCACCATTACACCACCGAACGAGGGATTTACTCTATATTATTCTGTTTCGTGATATTTACGAGAATGTAATAGTAGACGTTAAAATATTTTATAGTCTTTATTTATAATCTGTGATATGATAAGATGTTTTAGAATATTGTTAAACATTATTCATCTGTTGCATTCTAGTCTAAAGGATAAAAATTACAACTTTTGGTTTCATTGCTTCGGTTCCCACTTTATGTTATATAAAATACCAATCCCAAGTTCCTGTAAAGTACCTAACATTTAAGGACACTTTCAATGTTAACCGAATTGTTAATTATTTCACTTATCAAAAGGAACCATCTACTTTAATATCGGTGTATATTACGTTGCGACAAGACGGGCATAAATCTGGGACATTTCACCGAATGGCGTCCGCCATGCCCTGAAGACGTACCCTTTATAAGGGTCGTACCCTTGTCTAGTCAAATAACGGTATATTTAGTCCCCTGACGCCTGTATAGCATTAAAAATCTCATTACGAAGCCATGCCAAAATTACGAGTTCCTTTTGGAAATTCAGACGCAATCTTTCTATTTTACTTAGATAGGTACATGTACTTTTGTTTTCGCTGGAATTAAAGGATCTGTTGTTTAATAACGGAAAGTTATTTCTCGCGCAAACACTTCACGACTTTTAATTAAAAGTTGTTATTTGTGTAAAGAATTTGTTAATTAAAATTAACAAGCTTGAAATAAACTGTCATTTCTAACTTTTTTGAAGTAATTAAATTAAAAACTTGTTATAAGGTCCGAAAGAGAACCACAGCGACTTGCGACATAGCATACATGCATGACGTGACGGTTGAGAAGCCCTTTTGATGAGTCATTAGGGATTATGGACCCTGGAGACATTAGTTCAATCGTAACATTACATACTTGAGTTGTTTGGTACTCTATACTTTACCTAAATAATAATGGGAGCAAATCATTTCATTTATATACAATCTCGCCTCGACAGTCTGCCGCGCAAATTTAAAATGCAGTACGCAATTTACAACGGTTTGAGAAAAACGCGCTTAAATTTTGTATTCGAAAATTCGAGGTTTTGACCTCCACCTAACATTTTTAATAATATGCTATAATTTTATATATAGCAAAAAACATGTTATTTTACATACGTTTATTAGAATAAAAAATAATTATATATTTAATAGATTATTAATTAAAAATCTGTTTTTCATTACGTGGCCTCCAGTTTTAAAGCAGGGTCTGACAAGGCAAGAATGCAGTAGCTCAGCGTACTGCATTTAATTTGAGGGATGATAGCTTGTAAAATATACTTTATTTACTTATTTACGCAGTAAATTTAAGGGAATTCTAAGAAAAACAATTATGAAGTAAGTAAAACATGTATTTCAAAATTTTGATTTACATGAAAAAAATGGTAATCAAAACTAGCAATCGTTCTGTTACGTGGCTGTGTCCTTGTTATCATTTTCAGAAACAGGTAAGTCAAGCCAGAATCTTCTTCTATTGTCAGGCATCAACGGCACCAATTTTTCAATAATAGCAGCTTTTCTTGTTTTAGAAATTCCTCGTGGAAATAATTTTGATTCAGTCGAATCACATTGGCGCCCAACTAAAAAACCCACTGTGGGGTAGTTTTTCATAAATAATCCCAAACCGGGTGGGCCCAAGCCTCATCACATTGGCGCCCAACTAAAAAACCCACTGTGGGGTTGTTTACATAAATTATCCCAAGCCGGGAGAGCCTGAGGGTAGAAAAAGGGAGTAAATATCATATAAAATAATCCGTTATCCGAAATTAAATAAGAATCGTGAACCGTTCCGTAGTCAACTTAGGGTTAGGTAGTAGTAAGATAATCGACATGCCAACGTCCCGGGTGTACAAATTGAAGAAAGAAGACCTGGTAAAAGAACTGGAAGAGAGGGGTGTGTCCGCAGCCGATAAAACCGTGGAGGAACTCAGAAAAATCCTTTCTCAAATAATTAAAGAAGAAGAAGTTAAACAAACGTCCGGGGAAAAATCCGAGGAAGACTGCCCGTTAGAAGAGGACTTCGAGGAGGCGGAAAAAACAAAAATGGCGGACACAAAAGAACTCAGAAACATTGAAAAAATATTTTCAAAATGGAACACCACCTTCGACACATCAGGGGACGCGGTGGAATTTCTGGAAAGAATCGAAGAATTGATTCATGCCATTTCAAGGGACAAGAACGAATTGCTACAATTCGTACCTAAACTACTAAAAGGGAAAGCTTTATTATGGCACCGGAATAATAGTCAAAGTTGGAAGTCATGGAAGGACTTCGAAGATGATTTCAAATTATTTTATTTCCCGAGGAATTATGAAGCCAATTTACTCAGCCGCATAGCAGCAAGAAAACAATGGCCGAATGAAAAATTCACTGATTATATAACACAAATGCAGACACTTATACGTAGACATGGAAAGATGAGTGAAAAAGAATCTACAGAAATAATATATAATAACATGAATCCGAAATATAAATTATACGTAAAAAGACACGACTTTACAAAAATTAAGGACTTAATAGCCATGGCGGGCGATTTTGAAAATATATCCTATGAAGAAAATAAGACAAGAAGCTATCCAAGAAGGGATTTTAATAGCTATAACAAACCGGATCAAGGCAGAGTGCCAAATAGAGAGAAAAATTCAAACCAGCAAACCAGATACACGAGTAAGCAGTATAAGTCAAACGAAACACAACAAGGCAGAAAAATACACCCTAATTTCGATGAAAAGACACACTGCTGGAACTGCGGAAAACCAAACCATAACTCCAAAGAATGCAGAGGACAGAAGCAGATCTTTTTGCAGTAAATGCGGGAAAATGGGAAAATTAAGCAAAAATTGCTGTAGAAGGTCGAGACAGGAAGCATGCACACTAAATAAACCAGAAAACGATAACAGAACGTATGTCAACGTGAAAGTGAATTGCAAGACATATGAAGCGTTAGTAGACACAGGTTCAACATGTACATATATTAACAAGAAAATATGGGACAACTGTAAAACGGCGGAGGAAGCAGTCGACAACCAAGAAAACACGGCAGTGATACTGGCAGATGGTTCAGAAGTGAAATTTAATCGAAGTAAGTTGGTACACTTAGAACTCATGGGATACAAATTGAAACAGTTTTCCTCCTGCCGTCAACGTCAAGTATCATACTAGGCATGGATGTATTACAGCAGTGCGGATACACATGCGTATGGAAAAAAAGGATCAGGAATTAGACAGAGAGAAAACGGAGGAATCCAACGAGCTTCAGACAGCTGAACAAAAAGAAGAAAAAACGAAGGAATCCAAAGAAATTCTGTCAGCTGAACAACAAGAAAAATTAAAGAAAATCCTGGAATAAAAACCCACCGTAAAAGAACCTACAGGAAGATTGGCATTAGAACCACAACAATACGATTTCGAAATATTATATCGAAGCGGAAAACAAAATGTTATAGCCGATGAACTGTCAAGGAAACCCGTGAACACGATAACAAGAAAAAATAACATAGGCTGGTACAAAAGAAAAGAACAAGAGACGCAGCAAAAACAAAGTGATTCTCAAAACTACCAAATAAAGGATGGGAAATTGTATAGAAAAATAAGCAATCCGGCGTACGGCATTCGCGTGAACAACGAGGCGGAATGGAAATTATGTATCCCAAAAGAAAAAATACAGGAAATATTAGAACAAAATCATGACTCACCCACGTCAGGACATATGGGAACATCGAAAACCCTAAACAGGATAAGCCAACGATACTATTGGCCAGCAATGTTCCGGGATGTAGCAAAATATGTAAACCGGTGCGAAATATGCCAGAAACAAAAATCTTTCCAAGAAAGAAAAGCAGGGATGATGCATATTAATAACAGTAAAATCCCCTCGGAAGTTATATCAGTCGACCTGATTGGACCCCTACCCAGATCCCGTAGAAAACCCGTTGGTCCGAAAAAAAAGAATCAGACCAAAAATCCCACCAACCCCTACCGAAAAACATTGTGCCGCAATACAACAACCACCTCATCACATTGGCTCGTGGAAATAATTTGGGTTCAAGGATTTTTGCAGGTGTCCTTATCTTGCATCAACTATTTTCAATCAACCCATTTCGTTTACTCGCAATCGCAACCACGGCGGCGTTAAGAGTGTGTATCTGGATTGAGGGCCCAATTTTTAAATTGTCCCGGAACGAAATAAGATTCACAGGGCAATTAGATAAAAATAGTAAAAACTTAATGCAAAGACCCAAAAATTTCTAAAAGTAGAATTATGCCTGTAATCATTATCTAACGTGGGCCCTCAATCCAGACGCCTGCAAAAAAAAATCTCAGAAAATACTATTTCTAGGTTAATGATTTTTATTTCAGAATTTAGTAAAGAATTTCTTAAATATTTTAACAAATTCCCATTTGTGTAGAATATGACATTACAGATTTATGGCGGTCTATCTTGGGCCCTCAGAACACCAAAATGGGTATCTGCAAAATATGACTTCTCGGAAGAAATTCATAAAAATTACGTTAATATACACTACTTAGATACCTCAGTGAATTAGTAAAAAAGAAATAATGGCCCAAAACTTAATTGTCAAAAAGTTATTAAATTTCTAATTTCTGATCTGAGGGCCCAATACTATCGGTTTTATTGACTAGACTAAACCTCGTATACTAATTCAAATTAGAATATATTTTCTTACTATTTTTTAACTAAAATTTAGCGTATGATCCGTTCTTCTAAATGCTGTATTTTATGAGAAAATTGAATTTCAAGTTTTTATATGAGAAAATTTTGTAGGGTGACCACAAATTTTCATCATCAGCGGGACATTTGAAAATCTTTACAGATGGAAAGGTTTGTTTTTCAGGTTCTGTACCCAAAAGGTCCAAACGGAACAAATTATTAATATGTCTCCGGTATCTGACATTCAGCGGGCTCTATCTCTGGAATCACTATGACCGGGAAAGTCTTAAAAGGGGATGGCCAAAAAAAACCCAGTGTCGACAGAAACTTTTTCGCTTTCATAACAAAAACATTTGTCTCCCAAAACCATGAGAATTTTTTTGTATAAAATATCTACAATTCTTATTTTCAATATGTATTTAGGTACCTACCTATATAAAAATAAAATAAAAACAAATAATAATTTGATTTATTTTTTATAGCAATAAATATATTGCTTCCTTAATGTGCGGTCAGCAGCAAAGGTGCATATATACCTAAATTACCTTATCCTTCCCTTAAGATGATGCCTTGTAGATTCTGGCTACACTTTTGCACATTACAATAATATTTATAATACTAGCTGTTGTCCGCGGCTTCGCCCGCGTAACTTTCGCTTAGTTGAAAAGTCTTTTTGTGTTCTAAACTGTTTCAGATGTTTCGGATCTACGATTTTTATACGTCTACAAAAAATGCTCATCAGATTAATCAAGTTTTGCTAAGGCGCCATTTCCGTATATGTTATAGTGTAGCTGGTCTCTTGGAGCTTTTCATCAGATGTTCCAGATCTTCAATTTTTATACGTCAGATGATCCTGATCTTCGAGTTTTATACGTCAACAGAAAATGCTCGTCAGATTGATAAACTTTGGAAAGGTACCATTTCCATATTTCTTATAGTTTAGCTGTTCTGTTATGATTCTTCATCAGGTGTTCCAGTTTTCAAAACCAATTATAGCCTATATGTTGCCCAGGCTTAACAGCTATACAACAAAAAAAATCATTGAAATTCGTCCAGTAGTTTTTGCGTGAAAAGCGAACATACATACAGACAAGAAATTCCAAAAAAAATTTCTGCTTTCTAACATTCTTTTTAGGTGTCCCTCAATCCATTTCAGTCAAAAATACTAAATGTACAGACAAAATATTTTTCCTGTTTTATTATATGTAGATTATGTAGGTATAGAAGATTAGTATGATACATAAATCAAATATTCGCCACTTTTTTATAGTATTTTACGTCGTAATTTCGTAACGTATTATAAGCAAGTATAAAATACTTAGTTAAGTCGTTTCTAATTCTTGAAAATGGAAAAAAAAAAATTAAAAGAAAATGTGAAAATGAAAAAAAAAATAAGTTTATGCCTTCTTTATTGTTTGGCTGTATAAATTATTTATCTTTGCTTTTTTAAAACGTCCCTTATATTATGTTATTTACCCAGTTTAAAACATTGTATTATGCGGTTAAATTAAGAATTTTTTGTGGATACACATATAATTTGCAACCTTCTACGAATTTAACTTAAGTAATAAGACCCACTTT
Organism: Ephestia elutella; assembly: GCA_018467065.1. Lineage (NCBI taxonomy): Eukaryota > Metazoa > Arthropoda > Insecta > Lepidoptera > Pyralidae > Ephestia > Ephestia elutella. The sequence goes on along the minus strand of CM031579.1, from coordinate 8,017,969 downwards.
ACGAGCAAGTGTGTTGAAAATTAATATTTTTGTGTTTTACAGATAAATTGTTGTAATTTATTGTCAAGTTTAATTTAAAGAAATAAAGGTTTATTTTTTTATCTCCAAAAGTTTATTTTGACCACTTTTCTGACATTTAAACTCTTTGCTAAGATTTATAAAAGTATTGTTCACTTTTTAATAGATGGACCAGGTTGATAAACCGTGCGTTTTACTTTACAATAACGACAAGTGCGTAATGAGATGCAATACGATATTGAAATTGGTGAAATAAGTGACACTTTATGAGAAAATATGTTATAAAGTTATATTTAGATACAGCTAGCAGTACTGTAATGACTTTACGATACAGCTAGCGGTACTATAATGAGTTTTATTTTAATTTTATGTATGTGCGTTTATAAAGTACGTCTTTATAAAATCATTTTTAAATTCGTAATTCGAATATTTCGACATAAGTGTAGATAAATTAAATAAATAGACAGTTAAATTAAATGTACAATTTTATTGTACTAAAGAAATTGATTCTTCAAAATCAGTACCTATGTAATTGCCACCACCTTAATATATATTACAACAATGAAGTAAAACAAAAGTCATAACCCATTGTGTTTCATTCATAGAATTAGAAAATTTAAAAATAATTTTCCTTAGAGACAGACAGAGGAAGCGGGATGTCAGATATGGTTTTGCCTATGTTGGTGAAGGACAGGTAAATCTTCTGTGAGGTTCATTTTTGTCAAGTTTGACATTTTTGGTGTGTTTGGTTCCGTAAATTTGTGAACAATTTGTAAAAAAATAATAATTTGGAGCACACTATTATGAACGTTTTTGGTCTTCATTTGACAATCAAGTTTGTAAGTCTGTTAAAGAATGATTTTTTTCATTCTATGTCTATGGTTTCATTAATCGCAACGAATTTGATTGGTTTGAGGATTGCGTCGTCTCTGGTGAATTGTACACAGATACAATGACTACTATGGACATCATACTGGTCGGTAAGTTAAATAAAAGTCCTTTGTTTATTTGCTACAGGCAACAACGCCCGTATGATAAACATAAATACAATTTAAAATAACATAAATATAACAATAACTGTATTTTTAATTCATTCACCTGCAAATTAATTACTTTCCATCTGCACAGATTTTAATAAATATACAACGGACAAAGCACACAGATTGATTTAGCCCCAAAGTAAGTTCGAGACCTGTTGTGGAATACTAACTTAATGATACCATATTTTATAACAAGTACCTACATAATAGACAGATATGACGACGTTTATAAAATTTTAGGTTTGAATTGGTATCTAACGCAGCTCACGTGTTGGCCCTGAAAATTTTTTGAGAGAATTTAAACTTCTAGTAAATAACCTTACAAGAAAAAAGCATCAACTGACACATACAAACATAACAGAAATTACATGCATATAGAAAAACATCCATGACCCAAGCAAAACTAGAAAAGATCATTTTCATCTCAACCCGACCAGGGATAGAACCCGGGACCACCGGTGTGACTGTCCGGCGTGAGGACCGTGGCCACGGAGGTCGTCGAAAAAAGTCCCGCTGATGATGAAAATTTGTGGTCACCCTACAAAATTTTCTCATATAAAAACTTGAAATTCAATTTTCTCATAAAATACAGCATTTAGAAGAACGGATCATAGGTTAAATTTTAGTTAAAAAATAGTAAAAAAAATATTCTAATTTGAATTAGGATACGAGGTTTAGTCTAGTCAATAAAACCGATAGTATTGGGCCCTCAGATCAGAAATTAGAAATTTAATAACTTTTTGACAATTAAGTTTTGGACCATTATTTCTTTTTTACTAATTCACTGAGGTATCTAAGTAGTGTATATTAACGTAATTTTTATGAATTTCTTCCGATAAGTCATATTTTGCAGATACCCATTTTGGTGTTCTGAGGGCCCAAGATAGACCGCCATAAATCTGTAATGTCATATTCTACACAAATGGGAATTTGTTAAAATATTTAAGAAATTCTTTACTAAATTCTGAAATAAAAATGATTAACTCAGAAATAGTATTTCCTGAGATTTTTTTTTTGCAGGCGTCTGGATTGAGGGCCCACGTTAGATAACGATTACAGGCATAATTCTACTTTTAGAAAATTTTGGGTCTTTGCATTAAGTTTTTACTATTTTTAACTAATTGCCCTGTGAATCTTATTTAGTTTCGGGACAATTTAAAAATTGGGCCCTCAATCCAGATATACACGCGTTAAGAGTAAGGTATTACAGCTTGAATTTTAGGCCGAAAATAGTTATAAACGCAGTATGCCTACCAACTGCGTTATAATCAAGCATTGCATTAAAATTTCAAAATATTTGTAATAAATATAATACAGTAGAGAGATCTGCTGCATTTATAATTAGTATTTTATTTTACAAATAGTATTGATTGCTTGAGATAAAAATCGTAAACATACCTACGGCGTTCACGTTAAGTGCTTGATTTATATAAGGTACTGCCTTCTCATAACTGCTAGCAGTACGGGCAGGTACTGCATTTACGACTACTAAGTGCTAGTAGTTAAAATAATGAACTGCGTTATGACTTATCAATTTGCATCCTTCTAAAAAAGATAGAAAAATATGGATCTTTGTTTCTGGTAGATCTGTCCACAAAACTTTACAATATGTTAAAAAAAAAAAACAATTTTTTGGCGTACTGCATTTTAAATTTGCGCGGCAGAGTTTGGCTAGACTGTTTCGACACTGAAAGTACACGGCTGTCTTACACTTGCGTCGTGGACGTCACGGTACATTGTTTACGTATATTTTTATTATTTAGTAATGGGAAAATGAACATAAAAGTCAATGGATGTGAGTTATGACCGCCTCTATTCAGACAGCATGTTGCAGCGATCTGCGGGAACATTAAATGTAATCACGGACGAAATTTACCATTACAATGGTTGTTATTGTTACGGAATATTCTCTTATGAGAATTTGTATAATCTACAGAACATCAGTATGTGACTTAATTTTACCTGTGTGACACGTGCTGTGCATTCCACGCATAGCTGAATCTTTCAGCACATTTTCCAATCTTAAAATTTATGCTTTAAAATTCCAATAGGACAGGGAAGTATCTCTCTATAAGTTGAGATGAACTCTTATCTCTGCTGTTTAAATCCAAGGAAATAATAATATTTTGCTGTACATGTTTAAAATAAAATACTGCGTATACTGCAGATATCATTTACGTATTATATTTATCGGTAACCTTGACCAGTATTAATTTATCGAGGAGATAGTTTGCATTGCCATTGTCACCAAATGCAGGCGTTACCTTCTAGATATCGACATTGCATTACATAAAAACCGAATTGTGTAGATACTGCCTAGCTATTTTACAGAACAAGACGAGGTTTACTTACTGCCGGGGAAGATGTACCAATTTTTTTGGTGTGCTCTTGACCACAATCTTGCCTGAGGACAGAGATGAGGTCTACGGTGTAGCAAGCTTACCCAGAAGCAGCCTATTCACTCCAATTCTGAAGAGAGTCAGGTTGAGGTTGATTCGAGAGCCAATTTTCCATATAACTACTACTTATGTTTAGAATTTTTATTAATATGATCACTCAAACTACTTACTTACCAAACACAACACAAAAAATAGTTTTTTCGTTTATCTTTATTTATCAAACTTATCAAAAGTATTTTTCAGTTGAAAAATTCATCAAAAAACTCAGCCTTTGCTATTCAAATGCTTGCGTTCCTTTGCATATTAAAAACTCGCGCTACCTGTAATGTTTCCGTTTTTATTTAACTTTTTGCCGGAACTTTTATTTTTATTTTATTTTCTTACTAGCTTTTGCCCTCGGCTTCACCCACCTACACCTTGTTAAAGGGGAATTTCCAAATTTCTTTCCTATATAGGAACCTCTGCGAGTTTTCTACGTTCTGCGGATTCGGTTTTATTAAAATGTATTTATTTGTCATCTCCTTTTTTACATTTTTAAATATAAAATATTACAAAATAAAAGACATTTAAAAATATAAAAAAGTCGGTAGCGGGGCAAAGACCCAAGCTACCGGTAGTCAGGTAATTAAAATTAAAATTAAAAAGTTATCGTTAACATCTTTCCCCATTATTCTTCTTAATCTGAGGGAGGCAGGGCATGTAAGTCCTTTCCATATATGTCCGTTCACACATATTTCCCTTGATTCTTGAGCACGGATAATATGGACCGGAAGAGCATGGAGCTCTGTGTTGCTTTAATGGTTTGCTATGTCAACCTTCTCAATTTTTTAATTCGTATCTTCCCACATTTCTTTGCCGCGTTGTTCTATTCCCATTCCTTTTTTCAACAGTTAATGTAGTCTCTCACTTAAAGGTGGCCATGGACTGTATAGTTACAACATTATTACATTACTTGACACAACTGATTGAGAAAATGTTGAGTCCATATTACATAACGTTTTGTTACAGTAAGTAAATTACTGGCGTTCTTCAAGCATAACTTAATGACCACCATATGCGATAATATGTACATCATTGACGAAAAGGGTCGTTTGATGTTTTTGAGTCTCAACAAATATACCTATTAGTTAATTGAAATAAGTTCCAGTAAAGTTGTCAGTATCATCTCAGGATCATTATCCTAAGATTTACGTGTTTCATTACTATACATAATTTTCTCCCCCCCTAACTTGTTAAAGAAATTGTCAAATTGACCTTCTATTATGCGTGTCTAGCGAAAATTTAGAAAAAGCCTTCGTCAAAGCAAAATGAACTAAATCGATATCTCCCAAACTGAGGGTCTATTTTTACCGCCATAAGGCGTTGCTATGAATTTGAATGGGCGTTTTAAGATGTTTTTTTTGTGCAGGAAATAGAAGCGATCGAGGAACAATGGCGGACGGAGTCAGCGGACCTGGTGACGGCAGTAGCCAGGCTTCAGGATGAGAATAAACGTCTACGAAGGACCATAAATGCTCCCGGCGATGGTGAGATTATGATGATATTTATTTATTTTTGATGCTTGAGTAAGTTTATTAAAGTTGCAAGTTCGAAAAAAGATAGTTATTCTTTTAATTTTCCGTAAATGCGATAGTGGGGCATTTCAACTTAGACATAGTCGAGACGAATAGTTGGTAAAACACTTAATCCAAAGACGTATTTCAGGTACTAGTGCGCCTCCGTCGCCGGCGCGGGAACACGACCAGGAGGTGCTGTCCAGGCTGAGCAGCACCGCGGAGAAGCAGAGGGCGACCCTGCGCCACCAGGAGCTGCAGCTGCAGGAAAAGCAGCAGCTCATCGAGGGGGTCAGTCTACTTCACCTTTATTACTATTGGGACTAGTGCTCCTCCGTCGCCGGCGCGGGAACACGGCTAGGAGGTGCTGTCCAGGCTGAGCAGCACCGCGGAGAAGCAGAGGGCGACCCTGCGCCACCAGGAGCTGCAGCTGCAGGAAAAGCAGCAGCTCATCGAGGGGGTCAGTCTACTTCACCTTTATTACTATTGGGACTAGTGCTCCTCCGTCGCCGGCGCGGGAACACGGCTAGGAGGTGCTGTCCAGGCTGAGCAGCACCGCGGAGAAGCAGAGGGCGACCCTGCGCCACCAGGAGCTACAGCTGCAGGAGAAGCAGCAGCTCATTGAGAGGGTCAGTCTACTTCACCTTTATTACTATTGGGACTAGTGCTCCTCCGTCGCCGGCCCGGGAACACGACCAGGAAGTGATATCCAGGCTGAGCAGCACCGCGGAGAAGCAGAGGGCTACCCTGCGCCACCAGGAGCTGCAGCTGCAGGAGAAGCAGCAGCTCATCGAGGGGGTCACTACTTATTTTTTTTTTACCAAGTCCCTACTGATGTGGGGTCAGCACAGTATGTTTATCCTTTCCAAAGTGTCTACTGTCATCGTGTTCTCGCCTGTGGATTTCAGACCTTACTGATCTCTAGATTCCTTCACACTTGCACACGGAAATGCAGAGTATGTACCTCTATGTGCTGTGATCCTTACAGGTGTACCTAGTTTCCTTTACAACTATCTCTCTAGTCACTCGCTTGTTTATCAATTTAATAAAATTGTTATATAAACAATAATTTTAATTAACAAAGTAAACCTTCGCGTAACCAAAGAAGAGGAAGAAGAATAGAGAAACCCACGTTGATATTATTTTAAATCGATACTATAATAGGTTTAATCGATGCTAGGTATCATCTATCATTCAAATTTCAAAAGTAATATCCGATTTCGATTCAGAACTCTGACGAACAGGTTTTTAAATTAATTATATCAGATGAAAAGATGGATTCCCCAAACGCCCCAATTGAAAATTATAATGAGCTGGATACATGTTTTATTCACGGCGCGAGCGAGCCTCTCGTTATGAAAAGTTTCCTCATCTCATTGGAAAAATGTTCTGTGGTCGAACCGACGAGTAGTTAATTGTATACAACCTCACATCGTATTCATTATTTGGATTCAGATTAAAATTATTCACAATTTCAATCGCAGATTCAGAATTTTCGGAAATTTTCTCAAAAGAACAGTAGGTATGTAATGAAATATTTTTAAAATTCTGACTGCCATAATAAATCGTCGCAAGTCGATATTGATTTCCATGTTGGTCTTCATTTTTTTAATCAGTAATCATGATCTGATCTTGCAGTGACAAGATAAGTAATCATACATACATAAATCATAGAATACATACATAATAATAACGATTCAGTTAATCATTCCTTTCATTACCAACTGTAGACTCTGTCTAGACGGTCCATACACTAGGCAGGTATCGTCGGCCCCCTTTCATATAATACAGCAACCTGATGGGAAAGTACATATTAGTGAAAGTTCTGAATGCTAACAGATACTGGCTAGCTGGGAACTTAAGAATGTCCGTTGTTTTTGACGTTTTCTAATGGTTTGACTTTTTAAAAATGTATTTATTTAGTCTGGTTTATACAGGCAGTGATAACAAGCATGGCTAAGCCGTTTCGATCCATACAATTGATTTTGGCGAAACGCTCGGTACGCCTATCAGATTTTTGTCTAGTAGTGAATTACCAAACCTTATAAATAGAAGATTCAGTTATAGTGACAGGTTGCTAGCCCATCGCCTATGAGTGGAGGAATCCCCAGTTCAAAGCCCTTTCCCTCGAATGACTTTTACAATCTGCGCGGAAAGAGAAGCAGCTGGCACATTCTATGTTTTTTCTTCGCTCCACTATTCAGCTAAGCGTGGCGTTCGAGTCTCACGACTCTTGGCTCTGTCTACCCCGTAAGGGATAAAGACGTGATTCTATGCTATAAATAGGATAGAGAAATAACAAATGCTTAATCAGCAAAAGGATGGTTTTCTTATAAAGAAAATATACGAAAAATTGTGCAAAAACAGCGCAATCTTTGCTTTTGCTCTAAATATAGCAATACTGTTTTAATTCCATTGAGACAGCCTAGTTTGTCAGCATTTATTTCATTGCTTCGGATCCTCCAGTCCGCTTTTGTGGACTTATTCTTATAAGCTGATGTTAAAAGCAGGATTATCACTTACGCTAACAGTTCCTTCTTTTAAGGACTTGGGATTAGAGCAAGTCTCAAACGACAAGATTTAAATTAGTAAAGAAGAAAAAAGAAATTGATGTCAATATATCTATGTTCTATTATGTAATATCTGCGGTGTGTCTTTATTTTAGATAAGCTTATATTCGATTGCTGAAAAATCTCAACCATCGATAAAATATTACTTGTAATATTTGATCGATGCCTCAACTAAATGTTGTCCTTTTGAACTGTGTCGTCTTTATTTTAGATAAACTTATATTCGATTGCTGGGAAATCCCCTCAACTAAATGTTGTCCTTTTGAACTGTGTCGTCTTTATCTATACATACAATAAAACAGTAAAAATATTTTGTCTGTACATTTGTTATTTTTGACTGAAATGGATAGAGGAACACTTAAAAAGAATAATAGAAAACAAAAAATTTTTTTTTGGAATTTCTTGTCTGTCTGTCTGTATGTATGTACGCGTTTCACGCAAAAACTACTGGACGGATTTGAATGAAACTTTTTTTGTTGAATAGCTATTAATCTTGGGCAACATAAATGAAATAAAATAAATGAAAGGCCGGCAACACTCCTGCGATACCCCTGGTGTTGTGGTTGTCCATGGGCAGCGGTGATTACTTACCATCAGGTGACCCGCTTGCTCGTTTGCCGCCCTATGTAATAAAAAAAAAAAAAAAAAAGGAATCAAATCATTTATTTGCAATAAATAGGGTTACACAAGATGTTAAAGATAGGCTATAATTGATTTTGAAAACTGGAACACCTGATGAAGAACCATAACAGAACAGCTAAACTATAAGAAATATGGAAATGGTACTTTTGCAAAAGTTTATCAATCTGGCGAGCATTTTCTGTTGACGTATAAAAATCGATGATCAGGATCATCTGATGAAGAACTCCAAGAGACTAGCTACACTATTACATATATGGAAATTGCGCCTTAGCAAAAGTCGTTCAATCTGATGAGCATTTTCTACTGACGTATAAATATTGAAGATCTGACACATCTGTTCCCGTTCATCAACATATATTCCCGCGGGACACGGGATAACCAAATGGCTGAAATTTTGAGTACTCGAGTTTAGGTTACTACAGTTTGGAACACAAAAGGATTTTTCATCTAAGCGAAACTCACGCGGGCGAAGCCGCGGGTAACAGCTAGTTTTAGATAAACTTATGTTCGATTGCTGGAAAATCCCCTCAACTAAATGTTGTCCTTTTGAACTGTGTCGTCTTTATTTTAGATAAACTTATATTCGATTGCTGGGAAATACCCTCAACTAAATGTTGTCCTTTTGAACTGTGTCGTCTTTATTTTAGATAAACTTATATTCGATTGCTGGGAAATACCCTCAACTAAATATTGTCCTTTTGAACTGTGTCGTCTTTATTTTAGATAAACTTATGTTCGATTGCTGGTAATCCCCTCAACTAAATGTTGTCCTTTTGAACTGTGTCGTCTTTATTTTAGATAAACTTATATTCGATTGCTGGGAAATACCCTCAACTAAATATTGTCCTTTTGAACTGTGTCGTCTTTATCTATCTATACATATAATAAAACAGTAAAAATATTTTGTCTGTACATTTAATATTTTTGACTAAAATGGATAGAGGGAGACCTAAAAAGAACAATAGAAAGCAAAAAAATTTTTTTGGAATTTCTTTTCTGTCTGTCTGTCTGTCTGTCTGTCTGTCTGTCTGTCTGTCTGTATGTATGTACGCGTTTCACGCAAAAACTACTGGACGGATTTGAATGAAACTTTTTTTGTTGTATAGCTTTTAAGCCTGGGCAACATATAGGCTATAATTCATTTTGAAAACTGGAACACCTGATGAAGAACCATAACGGAACAGCTAAACTATAAGTAATATGGAAATGGTGCCTTAACAAAAATCGTTCAACCTGATGAGCATTTTCTGTCGACGTATAAAAATTGAAGATCTGGAACATCTGATGAAAAGCTCCAAGAGACCAGCTACACTATAACATATATGGAAATGGCGCCTTAGCAAAAATCGTTCAACCTGATGAGCATTTTCTGCTGACGTATAAAAATTAAAGATCTGGAACATCTGATGAAAAGCTCCAAGAGAGATTTTTCATCTAAGCGAAACTCACGTGGGCGAAGCCGCGGGCGACAGCTAGTTTTAGATAAACTTATGTTCGATTGCTGGTAATCCCCTCAACTAAATGTTGTCCTTTTGAACTGTGTCGTCTTTATTTTAGATAAACTTATATTCGATTGCTGGGAAATACCCTCAACTAAATATTGTCCTTTTGAACTGTGTCGTCTTTATTTTAGATAAACTTATGTTCGATTGCTGGTAATCCCCTCAACTAAATGTTGTCCTTTTGAACTGTGTCGTCTTTATTTTAGATAAACTTATGTTCGATTGCTGGTAATCCCCTCAACTAAATGTTGTCCTTTTGAACTGTGTCGTCTTTATTTTAGATAAACTTATATTCGATTGCTGGGGAATCCCCTCGACTAAATGTTGTCCTTTTGAACTGAACAATTGGACTTAAAAATTTTCAGTTCTCATCGAGATATTATGTGGTTGTTCTCAAAATTGTTAACAAGAATGGATTTATCAGGAAGATTATCTATAGTGAATAGCTCTTATAGCATTCAGTATAACCATTCATTAGATATAAAACCTTACGGGCTTGTCATAAAAGCTATTTTCGTTTGACGAGCTGTCGACCTATGACATCAGGGGGATGCTTTACGGCATTTTGTATGGCCCGACGATAAATACATCTGACCTTTCGTTTATGGGCCTTTATGACCGTAGCAATTAGGTTCAAATTGTGTTGCGACTGCAATGAAATGTCTTAGGCCATTAAGTCGACCTACTTATACTAAGCCGTAGTTTGAAGCTCGGCGCGGACCCAGATTGCGGTTTCAGGTCTGATTTAAATGTATTTGAATGTAGCTTTATACACGACTGACCAAAAAAGGAGTGTTATGTTTTCAGGGTTCATGTATGTATGTATGTAATTTCTTTATTCCACCATAAGTCCTGAACGGCTTAACAGATTTTGATGTGAGAGGTATTGTTAGATTCCTTGCATAAGCCCGAATGACATAGGCTATGTAGTTGTCAGTGGTGTTTTTTATTTTTAAATAATTAGCTTGTTAATGATAATGATTGTGTATGTAAAAAGCTAGGTTTCTTTCAGATTTTAAGTATCCGTGTCACAAATAATTAAAAAAAATTAAGCTTTTTAGAATCATATTTCTGTCTGTCTAAGAGGTGATAAAAGTGACAAAATTTTACAAAATTTGTTTACCCAATCTGCTTTATTCAGATGCTCTTCGCCGATGTTGGTAGTTTGTAAAATACAATGTGTAGGTATGTAGAATGTAATGTATTCAAGTTTAAAATTTGATCATACTCTGCTTATCACTATTATATACGTACATTGTGCATTAGTGGCATTAGTGAAATCAAATTCCGTTACATAGAATTATGGCAATCAAATAAAATTAACATTCGCTAGCTGATAGCACGCCAGTTTATCGTGCATGGATGAATTTGTCTATTAGATATGGACTGTGATATCACATTGCATAATCTAATTTTGGCTAACGAGACCGAAGAATTTTGCAAAATGACTGATTGTTGTTTATTGATAGCTGATCTATTTATTTATCTCTTCAGCACTTCTTTAATAACATTCTAGTGATTAATTCGAGATACCACGTCACGTTTATATAGCGAAAAATTAAAGTGAACATATTTTGTAGCTCAGAAAAATGGTGAGCAGAAGTAAGTGCAACACAGCTATATCCATTCATACATTCTGTTGAAAGCATTCTGTATATATCAACGCTGAATATTTGTCACAAACAAAGATTATCTGTTTTGATACAATACAACGTAGAATGTTACTATACAAATACTTCAAAAATTTCTTATTATTATTTTACGCGATAACAAAGTCAATGTATCTTTCGATTTCTAGAAAGGGTCTCAGATTATACATACTTTAATTAATCGTCATATTTTAACGAAAAAAATAATAACCCTTTCTGTATTCATACACACGTGCTTTTGTTACGTACACCTGGTATCTTACACCACCCATGCCTTCTCGTGACTGGCTGCGCATTTTGAGTCTAAATTAAAAAAATACTACATCTCAGTAGATGTACATCATGCATATCTAAAGATTTATGTCCGTCTTCGGGTTTTCAAACATTAAAATTAATTACAGGTCTAAACATTTTACCTTATGAGTCCACTATAAGGTTTATTTTTAAATATCATTTTTAAATATTCTGATTAGTCAAAGTGGTCTTTTTAGACCCCCAAGACCTTTTAATAATGCCGTCAGTTCTTGGTGGTTTTGTGTGTGTTTTGATTGATAGATTTGTCAGGACAAGGATTTCATTTTATAAGACAAATTTATTGAATTGTAATACAAAACTTGTTTGCTCACGACATGATTCATCGTGACTGATGACAATGTGATCTCATCTGGCTATAGAAAACTGTTAATACTGATAATGGTTTAGTGCAAAAAGTATTCCTAAAATATCTAGTGATGCTAATGCAAAAATATTGAACATCAATATTTTGTACATATGTTTGACAAATAAATTGATTTATCTGCAGTACTATCTTAGACCTGTGGCACTGTTTTATGTATGTAACAATTTGAAAAAAAAAAATGACTTATCATAACCTTTCATTAGACAGATCCAAAGTATGATTGAAAAGGTAGGTCTTGCTAATAGCTAATGACATCTATGTTTATGGAGGTGAAAGGCCTCCAGGTATAGTCTCTATATTCCGTATTTTAGAATAAGACTATTACCTTCTTACTCCATATTATTTTGCATTTTTTATTCTTTATAAGCCCTGTGTTATAAATTCTCTTCCTGCGTCGCTGTTTCCCGACAAATATAATTTAGGGGTTTTCAAGGCAAGAGTGAATGAATAGGCATATTTTGAGTTAGCGAGCGGCATCAGGCAAGATTGAGGCTAAACGCACTCAAATTTTTAATAAAAAATATATAATAATGGTATTTCTTCACATGTAAAAGTATGAATAATAAAACTTGACACCAAAGTGGATCTTCTCTTTCGAAACGAGAGAGGGCCAGAGCCTTTGGTAAAAATATCTAGGAAATATAAATCTGTCCCCGACCAAGATAGCCTGTTAGGGAACTTGTAAATCTACTTCTAATGCGATTCCGGCTGCAAAACGATCTCTGCTAATATTGAGCGATTTAAACTTAAGGGTGGGTTTTTGTGGGAAGAAAAGCGGTGGCGGAATGTTAAGCGTACCACTTATGTTTATTTGTTAATGTTTATTATGTTACTTCATGCAACGCTTAGAACCTGTTGCTTTTGACTCTGAGTTCAAATGGACTATTTGGACTAGTAGTAGGTTAGCGACGAAATAGGTAATAAGCTTAATATTTACATACATACATAGAATCACGTCTTTATCCCTTACGGGGTAGTCAGAGCCAAGAGTCGTGAGACTCGAAGGCCACGCTTAGCTGAATAGTGGGCTCTCTGATGGAATGGAGATTCAGGTATAGTGACAGGTTGCTAGCCCATCGCCTATGAGTGGAGGAATCCCCAGTTTAAAGCCCTCTCCCTCGATTGACTTAATATTAATTATTATCTGATATTATGATCCTAATAGCTCAAGATACTATAATCATAGAATTTAGAATATTTATTTCAAATTGTGTGACTAAAATATTAAAAACGATACTTATCTATCTTTAATCATTGATTAACAATACTTTAGATTAGGATTGTTAGGTATATAATTCTTGCTGTCGACGGTGGACTTTGTCTGGATCGCCTGGAATGAATAATAAGATGACAGCATTCTATGAAAATCGCAGTATTACTAGTTATATTGACGAGAGGAATAGAGGGCGCAGTGTAATGAGTTGAAAAATGTCTCTGTTACTCTACTTGTTTCAATTTACTTTTGAACTGGTATTAAAATATGCAATACGTGGTCTTTTTCTACGCAAGTTCCTTCAGACACTTATGCTCTGTTGTATCCGTCAATCGATAACAAATCAAATTCGCTTATCGCTGATTTGACACGAACGACGTCTTAAGGATACGGATGTGCGTCCGACCGTACCAGAAAGTACCTCAAGTATTCTATTTTTGCCGAAAAACTCATTTTGTTATTTCTTTTTATTTTTGTTATTTTGTACCTACAATTTAAAGCCCATTTATACATAACATGGTAGGTATACTCTTTTCAAGAACGCTACATGATGCGGGCTTGGAATGAACAGGCTGATAAAACCGTTCGGGTGGCACAATGACATGGGTGGCATGACATTTTAGCTTATTATAGCCTGACCAGGAATATAAAAATCCTCGCCATGTTGCGGAAAAGCAATAGAACTAGTTTATTTTACTGGCAAATAATTAAAAACCCATCTGTCATTTCTCCTGTCAAAGTTTGACTTTCAATCAAGGGCGGATCCAGTATTTTTATTTCTGGGAAGGGCACCGTTTTCCGTTCTCGAGAATATTTCCGAGAAATTTTTAGGAAGTTTCCGCTTGTTCTTTGAAAATTTCGAGAACGGCACATCACTAATGGTGGCGGATTATTTTTTTGGAAATAAACTTGTAAGAAACTATTACTACTAAATCCTGTTATTTTAACAACTCGAATCTTAATTTGATATGTACTGTTATGGAACCTGCCTCCACAGTATACATGTACACAAAATAGCAGATGGGGGGGAAGGGGTCACATGCCCCCGTGCTTCCACCCTTTAAATCCGCTACTTTCAATAATGTTGCAATATAAAACGCATAAGTGCTGCCTCTAATTCAGGGTTTTTATATTTCTGGTCAGGCTTTAACTGCTACACTGGTCTTTATTTGCGGTTACAGTAGATTGTATTGTATTACAGCACTATCGATGGTGACCCCTTTTCCTAACTTGCGGTAAAGTTATATCCTTAGTTACTTATAGAGCATAAAACATTATTATAATACTCAAACTAATCAAACTGATGAAGGAAGTTTAGCTATTACAGTTTATCAAGTTAATGTCTCTTGATTATATGTGTGGGATGAAAAGTCACTTGGATATTACTTGTTATATCACCCATTTTGACATCTCATATCTCTATAAGTATTTATCGATTTACTTAGTTCTAAAGCTTAAGAATAAGTCTGTTTTCTTTGACATTTAATTTATTTAGGACGTGTAAGTTGTGAAGTAAATTAAGTTATCTAATAAAGCTAAAAGCTGATAGTTTATATGTAGACTTAGGATGCGATCGACCCGTTTGGTCTGGCAAATTGACCGTTCAATCAATATGGTGACGTTTTTTGCAGTGATAAATGGCTTTTATCGTAAAGGTAGCTAATAAGCCCAACCAAATATTACCTTTACCATATGGCCCACAGGTCTTTTACAAAATATAATTGCGATTTTACTATAATTTTAAACATCATGTTCATAATCATTAATCGTTGGTAATTTTTGAGAGCCTTTTCGCTTGTTAATTCGTTATAATATTAAGGACTCTTTTAAAACAATTTTATTTTAGTTTAGAACAAAGGAATCAAAGGTAATGCTTGAAAATCAGCATAGCAGCGTGAAAAATCACACATATCAGTGAATAAATCAAAACCAAATGAATTACACTGGGAAAACTCAGAATAAGTAAGTCCACGTCATACTGTTTGATTGTATTACCTAAATATGTTAGTGCTAATGTAGTAGCGCCCCCCAGGGAGGGCGGGCTGGCAATCGCAATGTTTTATGTCCGGCGCAGCACAGACTGTGTAGTTCTATATAATCTATGCCCAGCCTGGCTGTAACACGGACATGGCAGCTGTCCAACAGTTTACATGACATTGCTGCCCTTGTAAATAACGTGTTTATAATAAAACTTTTTTTCAAAAAAGTGAACCGACTTCCATCATAAAACTTAAAATCATAAAATAACAATAAAGAAAAATGTATTAGCATGCTACCTACTGAATGAGGTGAAGTCGGTGCCAAGTGCAGGACTATGTAATTGTTTAGCTAGGCATTTTGTATATGTACATGATTCTAATGTTAATTTAGATTATTTAATATACAATTTGGCACCGACTTCACCTCATTCAGTAGGTAGCATGCTAATACATTTTTCTTTATTGTTATTTTATGATTTTAAGTTTTATGATGGAAGTCGGTTCACTTTTTTGAAAAAAAGTTTTATTTCATCATTTTTAGTGCTTCTACACCTTTTCATTTTCTTTAATAAAAACTTAAACTTTTCTTTTACTGGTGGCCGAAAATAAAGAATTAAGAATTCGAAACTTTTTATGTCAGTTTGATTTGAAATGTCAGAACATGTCAAATTGTCTATTATTTTTGGCACATAAATAGACCGTGAGCACGCGATGACCAAACCTTCCTTATTTTAAAAATGCTGAATGTTTCTCTGCGTGGTATATATGGATAAAAAATATTAGCGACTAGGTATGAAGTTTGGATCTTAGTTGCTTATACAGGTAATATGGATAGCTGCTTATACAGGTAATATGGATAGCAAGGATGATTTTTATAGGTATAAAAAGCACCCTTGGGGCCTTCCAAAGTAATATTAAATTCATCTATTATAATAAAACAAATATAACTATAATTTAGTAAAGTTACAATGTCAAACAGGGGTTTATATCTGCACCAATTGCCTGGCAATGGATGGCTTGATTTCTTATATTATTAGGAATAAAATCTTTAAAAAACTTTACTAAGGAAATTGAGTTACCACTTTAAATGTTATTGCTACAAATAATCTGCCTAAGTAATCATGATCCAACTTTTATAGTCGCTAATCGCTATTTCTATGTTGGGAACATACACAAAAAATCTTTAGTATTAATAAAATAAGGAAGGGCATGCTATCGCGGGCTTTTGCTCTATAATGCAATGTTGGTATTTTTATATTTTGTTAGGTATCTTTAAAATTACCGAACAGATTTAGACGTGTTTAAAATGGGACCAACTTGGGTATATATCATTACGAATAAAAAAACAATTTCGGAAATCAGTCCACTGTAGGCGGAGAAATCGGCGAACATACATAAAAAAAAAACATACATACATCGAAACATATAACCTCCTCCTTTTTTGGGAAGTCGGTTGATGAAAACTAGCTTTTCTTGTGGTTTCGTTTTGAGTAATTGGACGTAGTTATGCAAACCAGATCCAACCCACACCTTGCCCAAAATTGAGTTCTGTACACAAAATTATTCAAAAATAGGCCTTACGTTTATGGAAAAAAAGACCAGTGTCTCCAGTGCTTCATTGGTCTAAAAAATTTATTTTTTTCAGAGATACCATCTTAAAACAACATATTTGGAACGTAAGAAAAGATCCAAGCAGCGTGATTTTCAGGAAATAAAACATAAAACTAAATCCATGTCACTTGGTTCTATATATAATTATGAAATTGTGATTTTATGAGGATCATGCCGATTGGATCTTATTTGCATAATAAATATACTCACAATTGCATATTTTGAATAAGATCCATTTCACATGGTTCTTTGTTTCGTTTTGAATGAATACAGTTCTTACGAAACATGCGGTTTGGATCTCGTCTATGTAACGTTGTACGTAGTTATGCAAACCAGATCCAACACAAAAATATAGAATGTTGGGAAATTGATGTTTTATGTTGGGACTTAATATTTAAATATAAGAAAAGTTTATTAAATACGCTAATAAGTAATATCATAGATAATACTTAAAAGTACACGGTCAAAATTCTATTACAGCGATTGAACAGTAAAATGTCTGAATTTTCATGGAAAACTTTGAATGGATCCTGTTTGCATTAAGTTAGTTTGCAGTTTTTTCTTAATTGCCTATATACCATGTACTGTGAAACAATTGATTTTGTTTTATACATTGATGCAATGCTTTGATATTAAGACAATATAATAAAGAGGCATCGGCGAATTACAATTGGCTTTATTTTTAATCATAAATTCAACCAAAGTTTCAAAATGCTTTGTTAAAAGAATAATATCTGAAAGCTTTTGCAGTTATTCTCGGAGAATGTCTTAAAAACTTTCAGATATTATTCTTCGGGTTCATCTAATTCAAACTCGAAGTCCAGCGCTCCCGAAAAACCGTCGACATCATCAACAATCCTGTCATCTCTAGTCAAATTCTTATAGAAAATTGTGTACATCGTTTGAAATAACATGTAAAAGACTTCTTATGTCTTCCAGTTTTACACTGGGTATGGGCTTTCCATTAGGCCAAAGTGAATCCATTCGGTTCTTGGACATAATTGGTTGTCTACCACGGGTATTCTTTCTGTATGTTGAGCTCCTTAAAATCTGCTTCAAATTTTGTTCTCATATAAATTCCTTTTTAAGAACTAGTTCCTTAGTTTTAAGCCATGAAATTTTCGATTTATCGACTACTATTTTCTTATTTGTAATAATGTTTTCTAATTTGTAACATGAAAGAAAATCTTCTTCTTCATGGGTTTATTCTTCTTGCAATTTTTTATTATTTCTATGTAATCTTGTAGTGTATAAAGTCTCTGCTGTAATTTTAAAGTATATTTTATCCTCCCAAAGTCAGTGTCATTAGGCTAAAAGCTATGCCCTGATTCTAAAAATCTAATACTTATCTGTTGCAAAGTCGGATGATCACATAACATGGCTTTAAGCATTAGGGTTAGCTTTATATTACCATTCTGCCTACCAGCCAAATCACTACAAAGTATTAGGTGTCTAACATCAGGCTTAAGCTTCTCAGTAAGATCTCAGAATCAGGGCATAGCTTTTTGCCTAATGACACTGACTTTGGGAAGATAGAATGTGCTTTAAAATTACAGCAGAGACTTTATACACTACAAGATTATATAGAAATAATGAAAAATTGCAAGAATAATAAACCCATTCTTTCAGTTTTACACTGGGTATGGGCTTTTCATTAGATTTATCGACTGCTATTTTACAAAAGCTTTCAGATATTATTCTTTTAACAAAGCATTTTGAAACATTTGTTAAATTTTTGATTGAAAATAAAGCCATTTGTAATTCGCCGATGCCTCTTTATTATATTGTCTTAATATCAAAGCATTGCATCAATGTATAAAACAAAATCAATTATTTCACAGTACATGGTATATAGGCAATTAAGAAAAAACTGCAAACTAACTTACTGCAAACAGGATCCATTCAATGTTTTTCATGAAAATTCAGACATTTTACTGTTCAATCGCTGTAATAGAATTTTGACCGTGTACTTTTAAGTATTATCTATGATATTTCTTATTAGCTTATTTAATAAACCTTCCTTATATTTAAATATTAGGTCCCAAAGTAAAACGTCAATTTCCCAACATTCTATATTTTGGTGTTGGATCTGGTTTGCATAACTACGTCCAATTGTAACAATGATTTTTTCAGATCAGTCCTCTTCAGTATTTACCGCAAAATTGCACGTATATGAAAATGACGTGATGTGAAAGCGTAAAAAGTCACTATTCCTACAGGATTTTCACAGCTTGTTAACAATAAAATTGAATTGTTTTTTACTTGTAATAAAGATATTTTGTATTGTTATCATTTTATCTTTATCTAGGCTATCAACTCGTACTCCTTCCTGGCCGCCTCTATATCCGGATATGTGTGTAAAGGTGAATAATTTTAGAGATAAATATTATTTTGTGTGCTTCTATATACTTGCTTAGACATTTTCTAGAATTCTGGACCGATCGGAAAATGTTTCTTTTTACCATATGCCATTATACGAGTAGTTACCGTGCCATTCTATATGAAGAGTCTTCGTAATTCAATTCTGAGTTGATAGTAACTTTTACTTGTTATTGTTCAAAATATAAAATTTAAGCTTATTTTGCGCCGATTATATTAGGTTTCTATTGTATCCAACACGTTTCCAAGCTCGCTCAGTATTGATATTTCTATAAATGGCGTTATTGCATTAAATAGGATGTTATACCAGCGAGAATAAACGAATGAACTGGTGGAATCAGTAAATTTTAAATGAATTAATTTCCTGTAAATTGCCCGTGGGTGGCCTATTTTGGCAGAGGCTAATTATTCCAGTACTGTTCCATTAATAACGCCTTAGAATTATAGTTCTAGAAATTTTACATGATTTTATTCATGAATGGGATAATGTAATAGTCGCTATCCTGTTTTAGATTGTTTGCGTAAAACATTCCTATATTGTCTAATACAATATAGGAATGTTTTACGCAACATATTTGCAATGTAAATGAATGTGTCATTCGTTGTCATCATTATAATAAGCCGATGGCGATTATGAACAATTACCACATTGTATTGCAGTTTTTCTTTCTGAAATGTTTTGTGTCGTACATAAAAATGCTGTTCATTTTGGTTTGTTAGACAAAGTTACAGGGTCCAAATTAGCAACTTTGCTGTGTGTAACTCTGAACTTGGGGCGCTTAATAATGGAGCAAAAGTTCTAAAAACTTCTTGGCATTGTGAAAAATGTTTTCTACTTTCGTATTTTTTAAACTCACAACGACGATACGCTCTGAAATAAAACTTCATGTCCAAGAATATTTTTTTAATAGTATCATAATTATGGCTTTCATCCCATTCTATAAAACAATAGTCCTATGGTTTGAAAATTAATGGTATAATCATACTTTTATATAACAAATCTCAACATAACAAGTCTGATTGAAAATTGTTTATTGAAAATTTTAAAATATTTTGATTCGGCTTTGACGTTTTAGTAATTTAGAATGTAAAATTATTCAAAACTGTAACCATTGTGTGAACATGTTGACTTTCAAATGTTATCAGTCTTTATAAAAAATCTATTATTATTCCGAATAATGCGCAAATCCCCCGCGAAGAATCACTATCACATCGACAAGTATAAAGTTTATCTTATCCATTGCCATAACATGGTTTATTCGTGGGCGTAGAAACTTCGAAAAATATACTTATCTTTATTCGATAACCGCTTTACGATCAGAATCACGTGTGCTAAACTGGAAAACTCTGAAAACTATTGACGTGTGATAGTTTTTTTCGAGTTTTTTTGACTAAACATGGCCATCTTGGACACTTTTCAGTTGACCAACCAGGTGGAGAAGTTGGCCCAAGTCAGTCGCGACCTCCGGCGGAAACATAAGCAGTTACAGAATCAGGTAAATATGATTTTTATTGTTATTAAAAAAAATTAAAACATACTTTGTGTAATTCATACTTGTTATTCATACTTACTGACTTCGATGGCTCAACGACCCAAAGAGTCAAGAGAAATTCTCCACTCTTTCCTGTCCTGAACCACTTCTTGCCAGTCGGCTCTTCGGAGGTGGTGATTTATAGGTTGATATTATATGTAATCGGTAAATGGTTAGCAAATTTAAGTTTTATTTAGATAAAGCAATTTTTTTTTTAAACCGTCGAAAATGACGGTTTTAAAAAAAATCAAATGGCTTTGCTGCTCAAGCTACTATTTACCATGCTTATTCAATTTGATCCTTAGTTTTCAATCTGAATAGGTATTTTAACAGGGTCTTATTTGATTACAGATGCGCTTAGTATGCGAGGAAAGGTCGGAACTGACCGCGATCGTGCAGTCGCAACAGAGAGACATCACCACGCTGCAGCAAGCGGACGCACAAAACAAGGTAACTCCATTTGATTTTGATATTTAGAAAGAAGACCTTTGATAGTAGACCATCAAATTTGAAAGTATGTAATGTTGTGATTCTTAAAGCTACAAAATTTCATGCGCGTACAAACAGACACAACAGACAGATAATACACGTATTATTGCGCCTTTTTCCCGTAAAGGTAGGCAGGCAGAGACTAGCGATTTCAGCTTGCTACGATCCTTACAAATCTCTCTCTCACTTCCACTTCAATCATCACTCTCTTCATACATGCTCGCCGCTTATTAACAATTTGGCGTGTATTTTTAGTTAGCCATATAAAGACGCCTCATATTTTATTTTTACATCTCTCCTATCATCTATCATCATCCTCTGGCATGCTAGGCGACCAAGACTGTTTCATGAGTTTCTTTCGGCATTTCTTTTCAGCAGTGGTCGTTCCGAAATGCTAGTAGTTTGTAGCTTTGAGACATAATATATTATGATTAAATAATTAGTTATTGACGTGAAAAAGAGCCAATAAAAAAAATTTGACTTTGACTTTACATATTTTCTAAGTACCTACAGACATTGAGTCACAGTTTTATTAGTATTGGTCCGTATCTTTTCAGAAATGTGCGGCATGCGGCGCGGGCACCCCGGACGGGGACGACGAGGACCAATCATCGAGGCCCACGTTCAGTGTGCGCGAACTTCGTGCCATACTGCACGAACGCAACGAGCTGAAGTTGAAGCTGAACCGCGCTGAAGAACAGCTGCAGGCGCTGCAGGTCGAGCCGCAGCCGGACAGGTAACTGTGGGCTATGATGTCCTGGTACATTGTTAACTTGGTTCTATAATGCACGAGCACAATGTGCTGAAGTTGAAGCTGAACCGCGCTGAAGAACAGCTGCCGGACAGGTAACTGTGGGCTATGATGTCCTGGTACATTGTTAACTTGGTTCTATAATGCACGAGCACAATGTGCTGAAGTTGAAGCTGAACCGAGCTGAAGAACAGCCTGGTACATTGTTAAGGCCATACCCAATCAGGATTTTCCGAAAACGTACTGTCTTTAAACGTCATGTGTGAACTGTCATAGGTTAGGAAGTACTGAAGCAGGAAAAATATCCTATAAAGAGAAAAATACTACACTATAATTATACGGAATGAAATTACAAACAAAATTAATAAGACTAGATAAAAAAAATAATACATAATCCTGTTTTTTTTCCTTTATCGTCGAAAATCACCGTAATTTAAGCGATAACAGTAGAATTTTTTTAAAGCAAAAACAAATTATAAAAAAAATCGAAAAGTAAACTTATTGTGTCTGCTTTAAGGCGGAGCTTACGTACCGCCCCTCACCCCCTCTGATTAGCCTTGGGTCTCGCCTTAACGAGCTGAAATTAAATAATAAGAATAATTAATAATTTTGCAGCAAAAAAAATCTAAAATGAATGAGGGTTATCGTTTTTCCGCTAACTAGTTGGCGCTGCTGGCTTATTTTAACAGATGACAGTACTGTTGTATCTGACAGATCTCACTCGCCAGTAGCTCCACCTAGTGAGTGAAGAAACTATAACCTTCATTGCCTACCTACTATTGAATCGCATATTTTATAACAAACATTCTCGACAATCTCCGTGGCCTAACGGTCATCACGCCGGTGTGCCACACCGGAGGTCCCGGGTTCGATTCCCGGTTGGATCAAGATGGAAATGATATTTTCCAGATTGACCTGGGTCTTGGATGTTAATTTATATATATCCTAATCCTAACTAATATTATAAATGCAAAAGTGAGTTTGTATGTTTGTTACCTCTTCACGCTTTGTCTACTGAACCAATCTTCCTGAAATTTTGCATACACATAGTTAGAAGTACGGAGAAGGACATAGGGTATCTTTCATCCCGTGAAAAAGCACTGTACCCGTGGAAAATTCACGCGGGCAAAGCCGCACCGCATATGAATCGCATATTTTGACGACCTCCGTGGCCCAACGGTCATCACGCCGGACTGCCACATCGGAGGTCCCGGGTTCGATCCCCGGTCGGGTCAAGATGGAAAATGATCTTTTTCAGATTGACCCGGGTCTTGGATGTTTATCTATATATGTATTTGTTATAAAATATAGTATCGTTGAGTTAGTAT